>VWZT01008174.1:190794-280594 GCA_013397055.1 Pachycephala philippinensis
TTGGCCAAGAAAGGTTAATAAAACAAGGCCTTATAAAAATGCTTTAGGAAACTTTGGTCTCAAGGTGATTTTCAGGCAGACGGATCCAAGAAATGTAAGAGACCTGGAGAAAGACCTTTTGTGTCGTGATTACAGCAGAGTTTTCAGGCAAAAAACTTCAGCTAATTGACATGAACTTTTAAGTCATGGTTAAAGTCCTGTTGGATGGCAATGGAGCAATATGTCTAAAAGACGAAAACTCCCCATAATTAGTTCTGTTAACAGAACAAAGATTTGGGGTGTTTTTGTTGTTACCTCACTACTCATTTTCACTCCTGCAATCTTTGACACCCATCACATTTGAGAACAGTGACTTTGACAGCCCACTGGGGAAAAAAAATTTATTTCTATTACTACCACTGGTGTTGTTCTCTTTCCTTGAGCTGGCCCTGGTGAACTCTGTCCCCCTCTGCATTTCTTTGCTGCTTCAGGAATTTTAGAAAGCCCCTGTAAGTTGAATGGATCCTACTGGCTCAGAAAGTCTCTTCTGACTTCTTCCTTCCTCAACCCCAGCTTTTCTCAAAGCACAGTGGAATTTATTTTTCTTGCTTGCATCTGGCTGTTAGGTGTTCCCTCTGTTATTTACCTTACAGGAGGGTTTTTATTTTGCCACCACCAGTGGTTTCACAGTAAGCACAGCACCACCCTTGTGTATTTAGAGCATATTTCTAACACTAATGCAGTGTAACCTCACGTGTCTCTCTTTTCAATAATACCACAGACCCCCAAATGAGCAAAGTTGGGTTATTTATTAATAATACCATCAACCAACATGCCATGAATGGTCATTGCATCATTATTATCATGTGTAAGAGAAGAAGAAACAGTAAAAATTAAGTTTCTTAAAGGAAACTTTGTGACTCTGATAATTTGACTCGGACTCTTCAGTGTTGTGTTGTGCATGTGCAGCCCCAAGAGTCAGGAAATAGGGAAGGGAAAGTTCCAGGAGGTTGGACACTCATCACAGGTGTCATGTGCTCTTAATGTGCCACAAACACTCATGTCAAGCTACAAATTTCAACCAAAACATGTATGAAAGAAGATACTTGTTTGCAGAGATCTTTAACCCAAGTCTAGAGTCTCCAGCCTGCTTCACGCGCTGTGAATGCCGCTTCTGGAACTCACATGGTGATGTGCAAACAGGTTTCTTTTCTAACTTCATTTCTGGCTGCCCTCTCCAGGGCTGCGTTTGCTGCAATCAGAGTTGTGACTGCAGTGCTGAGGTGTTCCCAAACCAGCCAGGTTAAAGCTGAGCACAAAAGGAGCCACATGGGAGGCACTGCAGGCAGTGAGTGCTTTACTAAACAGCTTTTAGTTGTTTTTCGGTGCAAGGTGAAGCTCTCAGAGCTTTCTGTTCCATGTAAATTGAGGCTGGGTGAGGCATAGCAACCCTACTCATACCCCTAAGGAGGCACAGGGTAGAGGAGCCCTTGGGTGGTCAGCAGAGCCTCTGGACAAGCCAGGATGCAGGGCTGGGAGATGGGCAGAGACTATTCCTAGATGACCTTAAAAGAAGCTTCAGGTGCTGTGGGGACTCATGGGGAAAAAAGGCATGGATGCTCCATGGAGCACAAGGACACATGCAAAAAACCCAGCTGCTCTAGTGTGAAATATGGAGAACAAATCCAGGAGAAATGAGGCTTGATTAGGTTGCTGCTTAGTGAGCAGTTTGGTTTTTATCATGTTTTCCTATTTCTAATGAAGTGAGAAGGTAACAGATGGCTACTATTTGCATAGCCCCATGAGACTGTAAAGTTCTCATCTTGGCATGAGAGGATCTGTTGTATCCCCAGAATTTCGTCTTTTTAGGTAGAACACGAGTGATTAAAACCCAGTCTACAGAAAAACATTTTTTCTTGATGTGTTGATATTTTCAATAAATAATATTTTGGCCTCGAAACAGAAATTGTAGAATTGTTTTCTTGAAGAGGACTCTAAAAATAATGAAAAATGTTTTTATTTGTTACCTTCTGCTGCATGCAAATGAGATTTTTCTGCTGCATGTGAAAAATGGGTTTCTTTTGAGAAGTGAAGTGGTCTTGCTTTTCTTTTCCTATAGGTTCTGTCCTCATTCAACTTTTTCTGGGATAGGCAAAGAAGATATGGGCAGGTACCTGGGAATTGAATTCATCAAAGCATGCTAAAACCAAACCAATAAAACCAGAGCAGTGCTAACAAGTAGGGAGTAAGCTCAAAGGTTTAAACAGTTGTTGGTTGTTTTGGTTTGTTGGGGTTTTTTTCTGGTTTTTATTTAATTTTCTCACCAACACTTGGAAGGGATGTTGGTTCTTGGTAGGAATTACGTCCCTGATAAATTTAAGTCTAAATAAATCATATTTTGCTATGCCTTTTTGTGTGATTGCAGCAAGAAGTCTTCGTTGGTGAAGCCTTATTTTTTCACCTTATTTCTGACAATATAAATGAAAGCTAACCAGTGAGACCTTTCTCACACCTAAAACAAGTAAAACAAAAGCCTTCTTTCCTGAAGGTGCAGAAGCAAACCCTGGAAAATTCTGCTCATCTGGAAAACATTTCAGAATATGATGAGCAACAAAAGTAGGGGAGAAATATTTTGCAGCTGTAGCTATAGCAAGAACAGCCACTGCCATTCCTGAGTTCTGCTGTCTGTTGAGCTACTGTAAAAAAGCAGTATTTTTATTACTGGCATCAGGAATATCTTCATCTTGAGACTCATATGAAAGAAAACAAACCACATTTTCTGATAACTGCTTCCCATGTTATTGCAGGCATCTTCTGCTGCTGCTCTCAATTACAATTTCATCATTTCAAGCATTTGTTGAGAATTTTAGGAGCCAGAGTTGGTGTTTTAAGGTGCTTTAGGCCATATGAGTCCATTTCCTTAGAAACACCTCAGAGAACTTGGGGATACTTTCATGGCTCACTGCTGTGATACATTCAGCATAAATCCCTCCTGCTGAAGAGCATGGTAAAAAAGATGCAACATATTAAATGTATATCAGGTTAAATAATGTTTCTACTGTTTTGATGTAGGAAAAACATAAGCAAGGGATGAAGCATAGGAAGGCACAGCCTCGACTACTGAGGACTGAATCCCTTAAGCCCCGAGGCAAAGGAATGAGTAATTCTGTCAATAAAAATCGAGGCTACGAATAGCTGGAGTCTGGCTTGAGAATAAGGCTGTTTCCCAGTGATTTATGAAGTGCCTACACATTTGTCAGGGCAGTCAGTCCCTGAAGAACAGGCTGAAAGCCATCCCTCCCAGCCCCAAAAGTTTGGTTACCATCACACCTCACTCTGGCTGAGGGCCCATCAGGACCACATGTGTTATTCCCAGCCTGGCCTTGGAAAAGCTGCAGTTGTCAACACGGGAGTTCAGGCGAAATATGCAGAAATTCTCCAAGATGATGGCAGAACTCTCTCCTCCTTTGCTCCCTATAGAAAATGGTTGTTTTTCAGAACTCTCTCCACTTTTTCTCCCTATAGAAAATGGTTGTTTTTCATCATGAGCAAAAAAGGGTTGTTTTTCATCATGTAGACTGCACCATCCTGTTGTGCAGCAGGGAGAGGAGAGCACTGGGAGGGGAGGCTGCCCTCCTTCTAGGGCTGTCAGCCTTTACACCCAAGGGCTGAAGGGGCCATCAGTTAATTATTGATAAACACTCATTTTCCTGTGGGCTGCTCTGTTTAAAGCTCTGTTTGCTATCTGGGCAGTTTCTCTCTCAGCTGTGCTGCTGCAGGATTTTCGTGCTAGAGACAGGCAGTGAAACCGCCAGGAGAGTTAAGACAAACTTGCTGAGTGAGTCAAGAAAACTGGAAATCCAATACCCAAAGACATGTTTCTTTAACTTGGGATCTGCAGCAGGGAAGGCAATCCCAGGGATCAGGAGTTTGTAATCAGATGGTGTTCCAGCTGTCCAGACAATGTGTTAGCTTTTAACCAGACAGCAAAGACAATCCTGGAGAACTGTATTTGGACCTGAGCTCTTTATCACAGTTTCAATGGCACAAAGTCATCCCATAAAGATGGTTCTTGCATCTTCTCTTGCTAAGATGGATTATATATAATAAATAATACTAAATGCTTCAAGTGAGGTCTTGATTGCCACAGCTAAGCTGTTTCTGGTTCTCAGCCATTTCGATGAAAGCTAGTTTGGATATATATTCCTACTTTACTCTGTTTATGTTGTCCATACAGACCTGTATTTGTCCAGTGCAGAAAACAAACTCAGGCCAGCAGTATTTGCTAATTCTGCCATATTATTTACATCATGTATGGGATCTGTAAACTTTCCTTGTGATTCCTGAATGATACCATTTTCCTAACAGAACTCCCCAGCTACAGATGTCAGCAAAACTACCCTTCTAATGTAAAAATAATCATCCTTGCAAGAAGTTTTCCAGTGGGAAAAGCCTCCTTGCCAGTGTAAATACCTTCACAATGTCATTTCTGCTGCTCTTGCCACAGTGGTGAAATTTGCAAGTCTTGAGCTCATCTGTAGGAGATTTAGTTTTCTGCTGTGGGAGAATTCAGGGCTCTAAGAGAGGTTTCTGTCCCCTTCCTTCAAGCAATTTGTACAACTTTATCTCCTATCTTTCTTGCTTTCCTGACACCTACACATTTTACCCAGTTTTGAGGGTCTCTTACGGGCTGTCTGTGTGTTGCATTGGACAGGACTTTACAGAAACACTGTTCAAGACTTTTATTCTCCCAGGAGAAAAAAGAGTGAACAAAAACCTATAAAGAAATTGTGATACAGCTGGAAGAAATACTCTTCAAAAATGTCACCATTAATCTAGTAGTCCTGGCAAAATGATAATTTTTCTTAAGACTCCTATTTCTTACGGTTACCTCTACTCCTTTAAAGTAGTGAAGAGTCTTCTCTCTATCCCATTCGAATTAAATAAATTCTTTTGCTTTCTGTCTCTCTTTGCCTTCATACACAGGCCAGTCTGTCATGCCCTGTTCTACTGATTATCTGCTCAGAGAGAGTTTTCTTTTCAGAGGATCAGCAAAGTCATATGAAATGTGTGAACAGCTAGAGAAAGACATCTAGGGGCAGTGTGAGAAAGCCAAGATACTTTTAGAAAGGTCAACAAAAATATTATCTCCTTGTTTGCTGATGAGTTTTTTTTATAAGTGGGTTTTTGTTTCAAACCCAGTCTTTGCTTGGTGTTTCTGTGTGCCTTTGGCACACGTCTTAAATCTGAGTATCAGTGACTCACAGGATTTACAATCCTTCTGTAAGATGAAGGATTTTATAGGTGAGACACAGAGGCAGAGAGACTGCAGGCAACCAACCAATTACAGAAACAAGAAAAGAACTGAGGAGCCTGTCTCCTGCATTTACCTGGGGTTTTATTTGTTTGCAGTTTTTTCCTATACAGCAAAAATTGATGTTTTAGTCCTTGAGCCTCAGGAACCCCCTGATTCTCCCAACTATAGATAAAAATATTAATCCAGAACAAATGACAAAACATAGTTCACAATCTGCCCCCCTCCCCCCTTTCTTTTTTTCTTTTTTACTTCTTGGATACCCCAGCTCTGTTTCTAGTAAAGCAAATTGTCCCAGTTTTCGTGGAACCACAAATGTGTTCTCAGAGAAATGCTGCAAAATTATTTTAAAAAATGCCCAGCCATAACAATGATGAATTTTCTTCTTTCATCATTTGATCCAGGAGATTCTACCTGCATTTCATGGCTTATGGAGGCAGGAAATTTGCTGCTGCCCATGAAGTACTCTGCAGGCCCTCTGCCTACTGCTGTGATGGCTCTTTGGGCTTCCTCCTCTTTTTTTTTTTGCCTTTTAGCAGTTCCCTTCATTACTCTGATTCAGCATCTCCAATTTTAAAATCAATTAAATATCGCAGTGAACCACAACATCTCTCCAACTCTGAGCTCAGGTGAAGGCACCCTAAATTCTGGGTACTGCCAGCAGCTCCAATTGTTCCTGCAATTTACTGGGACTGGGGAGAGCAGCTGTTCCCAGCAGCCTTGAAAATTATGGTGTCAAGCCCTGGGGTCACTGAGGTCCACAGGAGTCCCACATTCATGACAAGAGTGTGGCTTCAGTGGTGCCCTAGCCAGGACAAGCATTTTGAGGCCTTCTAAGATCACAGCGAGCTTGGTCATACATTTTTTATGTTGTGTTCTATTCAAGAACGTGTAAACATTAATGAGTTTTGGTGAAATACATGTGGGAACCCAATCCCCTTTCTCAGAACGTATTTAATGAGCTAAAGACAACTGATTTAATGCTGAATTCTTCGTGTATTTAATATTTTAGAATACAGGTGCATGTATTTTTAAAAATATGCAGTTCCAGCCCATTTCTACTTAGAGCTCTTTCATCTACTTCTGTTGAAAACGTGAGATAGCTGCAATTTACTGTAAATGAAGATGGATGTGGAAACCCATTCACCTTGATAATGCCAGGTAGGAATTTACCTCGAGGAATTTAGCACCTTTTGGAAAAGCAAACAAAAACCCCATGCCAAGATGGTGACAATGACTTGCCAGTCAAACAGAAATATTGGACAAGTCAAGGCTGATGGTTAACACTCCCCAGAAAATGACCTTTGCCGAGGTTGTTGCTCTTTGGCTGAGAACAGTTAAATAAAAAGCAGAGTGAGATGTAGTTTTGTGAAGATGCAGCTGTCCTAGCAATGTTTGCACAGATCATGCACAAAAGTGGCCGAGCTGCAAAGCCCCGACTTCAGCAGCAGCTCTGTTTTTCAAACCTTGCAGGGTTCAGTGACGTCCCTCCCGCCCGAAAATGTTATTTTGTGGTTGGTAATTTGGCTCCTGGAGGCACAGCTTTCTACCCAGCTGCTGTTAAAAATATGGCCCTTCAATTTCTTCTGGCAGGTTAGAATAGTAAAGAATGTTTATAAGGTGTGTTTTTCCCCTTCCAGTTAAAATGTGCCACCCTCAAATAGAAAGAGGAATGGGTTTTTTTTTTAATATGATGCTTAGTTTAGGTTAATGTTGGATTTCCACCAGGCCTTGAACAGCTTGGTGAAAGCTTTCCTAAAAATAGGAATTATCTGGGGATTGCTTGCATCAGAGGGCTAATGGGTGGTTGAAAACTTGACATAAGAAATAAACTATAAATTTGACGTTTTTGTCACAGCCCCAGTGATTTTTGGCAAAACCTCCCGTTGCTTAGTAGCTGGATGGTTTGCATCTGTTTCACTCCTGTCCTTTTAGAATAACTTGACAAAGCTGCTTATTTCTCCCTGTAGAGGAAACGGTCCTCACTGACACAACTTTAATTTTTTATATTGATTGAGCATGTAGATATCCCTCTTCCCACAGAAGTGCCAGTCCATGACTGCTAAGAAGAAATGAATCTGTTCTGCTAAAACTTTCAGTGAATTCAGATGTTGACACATAATTGGACCCCAAATCACTGCAGGATGACCATGCTAAAGACAGAAATGCGTTTTTTCAGGCAGTTTTTCAAAGCTTTTCAAGGTACAGTTCCTTTCTGATTGATCTCTGAAGGCTTGAATAGTGGTTACAATTTCAAAATAATTTTTCACCTCTAACACTTCAGAACCTTCTTTGTGATCTGTAAATAATACTTTACAAAACAAACTCTGGTGAGAGGCTTCCACCAGAGATTACTGTGATTAAGAAAGAACTTATTGACAATAGTTTATTAGTTTTTGAATTTCTCAAACCTTTTCCTCAGAGAAACCTGGAGTGCTGAGCATCACAATGACTGTAACACATAATTTAAGCTATTATTCTCTGAACTGAATGGGGATGTAGAATTCAGTAAGTCAGAAGAGATTCAATTTTTAGTTTATTGAGATAAGACTGTTGCCTGCACGAAAGCTTTCCATGCTGCAAAGACAATTAGATTCCTGAGGGGCAGGGTAATTTGCAACTGTATTCATTTGTAAAACAGAAACAAATGTCAAGGCTTGTACAGCAAAAAGGGCATGGGGCCTTCAAAATGGGGCAAAAAATAATAAACCTTGTAGCTTGCTAATAACTTCATTTGTGTGCTTAAACAAAGCAAAAAGGATGCTTTTGCATGCAGTGTCCCTGAAAAAAACTGATGAACTTGGATTACACTGATAGAGAAGACTTTACACACTTCTTGTCAAGTTCTTAAAATGATGTACTAGTGATAGAAACGTGAAGTGCTGACACTAAAAATACCAACAGAACATTCTATTGAACATTCCACTGTGCAGCACAAGGCAGGTGACATAAAATTCACTGAGGAATATATTGATAGCAGCAGATAAAAGAATGAATTTGAGTTCAGGTTGTGCTCAGATTTATTTTCCCAAGATGGGCGTTTTGATATCTGTCATCTCTCCATTTCGCCTAACAAAAATACTTAGTATGATCCTGGACACAAAGGGCTGCCTGGCTTCTGTAACAGAATTATTAAACTCCATTTCTGCTGTGCAAGTTTATGGCATTTTCTATTTCCTTAACGAGACCTCTTAAAGAAAGAACATTAATAAAGAAATTGATATTTAACTGCATGATCTGGGTTGGAGACTGCTAAGAAATATCAGGAAGGAGAGAGGAACACATTGATGGAGAAGAGGGAATTTTCCAGCCCTTTATTTGCGTGTAAATGCCTTAGTCCTGAGGTACTGAAGGCACCTTCTAAGAAGTGAATGCTTTGTCTTGCACTTCTTGGCCTGGATTTGCTCTGGTGCAGAGCATTTTAAAATACTAATAATTTAAGAGATTTAAGAAATACTAAGAAATCTGACCTTGGCAGAAATTTTAAGTGAAGCCTCTAATTCAGGGCAACTGTTTGACAGGTTTTTTTGAGATATCTGAGCCAGCTCCTTGAAAGTGCCAGAGCCAACAGAGCTTAGTGGGAGCAGTGGAAGGGACAGGTGGGTGCCCTTTAGATGATTGGTGCCTGTATCTGGTCACCCAAAAAATGAGAGAATATATGTTTGAAAGCGAGGACAAAAAAATTACCTAAATCTAGGCTGACTGTAAAAACCTACCTTCTTTTGGCCAGGAATTTTTAAGATGTGTATCCCAGTCATCTTATTCTCTAGCAGAAGATGTTTGGGTTATTCAAAAGCAGAAAACTGATCTCACACTAAATAATTTGAAGAGTGCAATATTAAAGCAATCGATTTCAATGGCAAAATTCCCATGGATTTCTGAGTGGGCAGAAATGTGCCTCACACAATAACTCAGCTTTTGTCTGCTGCTTCTCTGTTCTACCATCTTACGTAATAATTTGTTCCAGCTTAAAATGACCATAGAAAAGCTTTTTACAACCAATTTCAAGGCTGACCAAGGCTTGGAATTTTCACTCTGTGATTTCCGGTGCTTCAGCTGTGATATTCCACACCAGGACTGTGGATATTCCACTTCCAGGACACAATAACCTACCTAGCGTTGGGTCGTACTCCCAGATGAACCGCTTGGTCAGGAAGCGCACAACGAGAGCTGGAGGGACAAAGAGATTTCGGGTGAGCAGGGCAAGACATCAACTCAACAGATTTTTTAAAGCTTTCCCAGCAAAGTTTTCTGTGTGAGTGGAAATGTAGCAGCTCCCCCGAACTGTGAGCAGAAGTCAGTGTCACTTACTGGGGCACTTGAGAACTCGTCACTGTTTGTGGCCCACTTCACACTTTGGGAGAGGCAACAAAACAAACAAAAAAACCCCCAAAACTTTTGCAACATTAAAGCCACTACTCTGGATGCTTCAGGTTTTCTGTATCCAGTGGAAAAAGAGTTGGCAGTTTTGGAACCAGCTTTGACACTTCAAAATTAGCGTTGTTGAAAACAATTTTATTCTTGAAAACTTGCCTTCGGATTGTAAACCTTGTAAGGCAGAAATAATTGGCTCAATAGCTTCCTTCTCTATTTTGGCATGGCTTCCTTGTAACAGTTTAACTTCCATATTTTGCCTACTTGAAGCAAACAGATAAAATATTTTAAACCAATGATCAACACATGCAATTGAACAATTTGCAGAAATAGAAAAAAAAAATTTAGATTTTGGAGCACTGGATAGGTAGTTCTTAGTTTCAGCTTATAGGCAAAGATCTTGCTGTTTATGTTCTTGTATTTAATTTTTTCTATCCCTCCAAACCCTTTAAAAACAACTTATATAGACTTTGATTATTCTTGAATTTAAAACTAAGCAGTGCTTTGAATTTCTAGTGACGTACATGAATCATTTGCCACTGCAAACCATCCAAAACCCTTTCTGCAAATGAAAACAGAGATATCACTGCACTCGCTACAAGTGCAGGAATTATACCTACAGGAAAAGTTTTCCTTGTCATCAGACCTATATGATCCATTCTTCTTCTGGTTGCAGATGGACAGTGAAAGGTGACAGCTAAACCCAGTTCTGATCCTTTCCAAAACTGAAGCCAGGAGAATGCCCTACATCCCAGACTCCTATGCCCAACAGGAGGATAAGGCAACAGTCTGCAGAATAAACCTAATGAATTAAGATTTGCCTGATCAGACAATCAGAATATTAGTTTTAAGAAGATTAACTATGCCTTATGCTTGGAGGGGTAATAAGAAGCTGATCCTAAGGAAATAAGATCACCACACAAGAAGCAATTTGAAGTTGGTATTATTTTCAGTTTCTATTTTCCTTAGGAAATTCTACTTTGATTTTTTTGCTTAGGCTTTGCTGAAACGCTGTCCTTGTTCCTCAGAGTAGATGCAGCAATTCTTAGTCAAAGTAACTTTTCAAGTCATGGCCCTTAACCTGAATGTCATACCAAAACAAGATGACCTCTTTATAGCTTCTTTTCCATCCATGGTGATGTTGCACCAGGACTTTTTTTTCTGTACCTTTTATCTTAGCTGGAATAGTTCAAGCATCTTGTTGTTTTGAAATTTTGGTCATGATTTCTCTCTAACTGCTAGTAATAGATTTTCTCTTACTGTCTTCTTTATCAAGAACAGATTTTAAAAATGCTTTCTTCTTTGACAGCCATACTGTGAAGGAGAAGCAGTGATGGGCTACCTTTGTGGCAGTGCCTGAGCCTGTACCAGGACCTGGAGAAGCTAATGAAGAGAGAGAAAAGGTAGAAGAACCTGTCTAACTATTTTTATACTTAAACATGGTCCACTTAGTTATGATAACCTTGTACTTGCAGATGGAAATTGCTGGAGAGGAGAGTAGAAATGATGGAGGGGACTGGAAATCTGTCACAAACGTCTAAGACAGGTCATGGAAAGCAACAGCTCTGAAGGAAAAGAGGGAGAAGAGCTGATTTCGGAGGTGCCCAAAGGTGACAAGCCGTAAGAAGTAAAAGTAGAGCTGGGCTGGAGCTGCTGAGATGAGCCTGGGAGGAGAAACCCACAGTTATGTACACAGGATGAAATGGTTCAGGTGTGCAGTGCTGAAGAGGGGAAGAATTAGAGATCCCAGGTGTCAGCTCTGGTGAGAAGGGGAAAGCTGGGCTGTATTTATCTCCAGCACATGCAGATACATAAATAATTACATGTTTAGGAGGGAGCTGAACTAAAGAAAGGAAGGGTGGGAGGAGGCTGCCATGCACAGAGTCAGGTGGCAATTACTCTCTCTGCTGGCAGATCTCAGTGGGGAGCACAGAAAGCACAGTGAGCCACTTGTTAGGCACTGCTGCCAAGAAAAGTATTTTTATAAGTACTTTACTTTTCTTTGGGCCCAGTGAAGGGAAGAAAATACCCCCCCAGCACAACCCCAGTGAGTGGGGAGCTATCTGCTTCAGAGGCATGTGCTCTGTGTCAGTTTTGGGGCTGTGCACAACTGCTGCTCCTCCAAGGCTGGCTCTGCTCAGCCTCCCTGCCTCTGACCCAGCCAATTCCTTCAAAATACTTCTGCTCTCTTCCATGGCAGTGGCCACAGCCCATCCTATAAAGCTTTTCACTTCCACGCATTTTTATGAGACTGAAGATTAGCAGCTAGCTGCATTTCACAGATGGGGAACATGAGATGCTCTTGATCCAGAGTCTGTTCTGTTTATAAGCATTGCAGACTATGCTGGATGGGAAATATCTTCACTTTTGTCTCATTAGGGGTGCTTAGCAGATGGGCCTCTGGCATCCAGTTGAATATTAAAACAATGTCTGTGACTTTGCTGCCTGATTTGACCGAAAATAGACGATGAGGGAAGAGCTGGGAAGGGCATCCAAGCGCTTGGGCTGTCAGTCTGGAGACCAACTTGCTGGCTCGTGCCTCCTGCCCCAGCAGTGATCCCCCAGAGCAGGGGTATTACTGTGGAGCCACGCTGTTTATGTTGAGCTCACTCACTGCCAGATTACATCACTTTTCTGTAAAATAACTCTGCCAGCAGAAGAATCAGGAGCGAGGACATTAGCAATTCACCACACTTAGAGCTGTAGCAGTCAGATTTCTGCTGCTGGCCTAAATGATGCTTTGGGCACAGCAATCAGATTCCCCCATGTCCTTAGTAATGCTGCATAAAGATGAGTTGAGATGGGCATTACTTCCCTCTCACCTGAGCAAAGCTCTGTGTACTGTTTGACCAGTCAGTTTTACTTAGACATGCTTAACTCTAATGCTAATAATGAGCCAAAAATAGCCCAACAGGCTAAAAAAAAAACCAATCCAAATGCTGGGTTTTGATTCAAAATAACATTGAGACTGAGACTGTCTGAAACACATTATTTTTTTATTAAATTAAGTGACTAATTCCAATACTCATATTAAAATGGCCATTTGCAGTGCTCATCCTCAAATTCATTTTGAAGCAGCCAAGAGTCAGATTGATGCAGCAGTTAATAGGAGTGAATTTCATGGCCCTCCACTGAGACTGGTCCAGGCTCTTCCCTGAACACTTAGTGCTTGTGAAATACAAGAGCTTGCAGGCTTGGAAGGAAAGAATCTCCAGCAGACTGCAGTGTGGATTCCTGCTGTGTTTTCTGGAGACATGACCATCACCGAGGGGAATTGATGTAACGTCCCAGCAAAGGAAGAACAGACTCATGTCTCCTCCTGCCTTTCCTGACACCCTCGCTTCCAAGTCAGCTGTTCTGTACAGGGTATAAATTAGGGTAGAACTTGGCACAGGGCTTCCATTCACTCATGTTTAAAACTTCTGCCTTAGGAGTTATTCTTGGAGAAGAATCATGACTATCTGTCAACTGCATTTGCAGTGCAACTCCACTGAAGACAATGAAGTTATATCAGGATTTAACTTGGCATATAAACCAATGTTATCAACCACATAATTAATCAATTTCTTTCTAACTTGTGTGGCTGAGTCCCATACTCAGCTTTAAAAATCCCAGTCCATATCTTTTGGAACTTTTTTGTGTGTGTGTGATATTTTGCATCTTGCTTTAGATCTTTGTTTGGATTTAGTCACATATAAATGTTCTAGCTAAATTTACAATCTGTCTGAATACATATCTTTGTGGATTTGGTATCGTTCCAGCTAATACAAGCTGAGTTTTTTGGGGAAGAAAGGAAGCAGGGTTTTATTTGAAAAACAACCCCCTTCCCAAAAAGTTACAGAGTTCAAAGTTATTCTAAGAAAAATAACAGTTTTCCACAGTGAAATAACTGTATGATGACTCTTTTATGCCATGAGAATTTTCAGCTATAAAAATGGCCTGAAAGTAGTCCCATTATTTAACTTATCAACAAGTCCATTCCTGGTGCCATGATGATGTGTCATCAGTAAACCAGACTTGGCAGGAGACACCAGAGTGGTTACAACCAAAGGTTATAATGATCAAAAGGCACTTTCAGAAACGAAGTATTTCACTTTTACTTAAAATACATATTTTTGTTAGAGAGTTCATCCCCCATTCAGCTTCTCAGAGGCCCTTTATGTACTGGAATTTCAGTCCCCCCTGGAAGATGTGGTGAGTTCCAGCCTGCAGGGTGGCAGTGCTGCCAGATTCTGGTAGGTGATGTTCTGCCTCCTTAAACAGCTCTATGTCCACCTTGTCAAGCCTCTAAAGGGGGAAAATGATGCTTTGGATTTTAACTTTTATCTTTTTCAAATCCTGTATTGCCTAGTGTGTAACTCTGCAGTGTCCTGTAGCCTGTGAGCTGCTGTTTTCTCGTGCTGGGTAGACATAACAAAGCCTCTCCAGGTTTGCTTTTCAAGGACATCCAGTCCATCCTAGGCCTAAAAGTAGAAACCAAAAGTCTCTAAAGGGGGGCAAGCTTGGGGAAATTACATCATTAACTGAAGCTTTAATTGGAGAATTAACCCTGATATTCAAATGGACCAAAGCTATAAAAGTGTGAAGAACTCGTGACTCGGGGTCCATCTTGGCAGTAGCCTCTGGGCTCCCCAGGGTGTGCCTCTGAAGGCCCTTCAAATAAATACCTACCTTTATTCCCTTATTCCTGTCTAGTCTCTGTTTTAGGTGGCCACTTCAGGCATCATGGGAAATAATGGTTTGTTTTAAAGACAAAACCTTGAGAACTTAATTTGCTTCTGAAAGTGCAGGTTATCTGGGGGTGTCTGTGTGTGGGGGAAAGTGTGAATTTATAACACAGAGTCCTTTTCTGATCCTAATCCATCAGGGATATAAATGCACACTCACTGCCCCTTGCTCTGCATCTGTGGGCCCGGGTTTGACTCAGCTCTGAAGGATCCCTGGAAATGCAGTGATGTGGGGATGTGGGAGCTGAGTGAGGCATCCACAGGAGGAGTTCTCTGCCTTTGCCTCCTCACTTGGTTTGCTCCCTGTGGTCACTTCTGATGTTGGGACCTGATGCAGCAGAGTGGATGTTTCCTACAGTAAATCTGATGGAGCAAAGCGAGATCAGTGAGGAAAATAAGGGGGGGCTCAATGAAGTATAAAAACATTTTGTTTTACACTGCCTAGCTGTTTCAAACTCTGCATATGTTTTAGGCATATTTAAGTCACTATCTTAAGCAGTGAGCTGCTCAGAAAAATTACTGTTTATGATTTTATAAGGGAGGTCCTCCACTGACTGCCAATATAAGTTTAAAAGGTGTATATATTCTTTTATATATGACGATCAATTAAATATAAATACCAAATGTATACATTCTTATATATACCACATAGCAATTTATATATAACAGTGTGTGTGTGTATATATAGGTGTGTGAAGAAAGAAAGAAGGTAAATACAGACCAGGATTGAACAGCTGTGGGATGAAATGTGTTGCTTTTGCCTTTCAGGAAGTTTCACTGTGTAATGCAAGCCTTTTTCTTCAGTGGTAATGCCTTCAGTTCTGTGGATTCAAATCTGAGCACCAAAAATGGTTCAAATATCTTTTTGTTCTGGTGGAATATAAAGGGACTGTAATACCTGTCTCAAATATCTGTCTCAATTCCCACAGGAGCATCATGGTTGAAACCAACATTCCCTGTTCAAGTATTTCAAAACCACTAATATATTTTCAAATGTACAATATTAAGTGCTGTATATTGGATTTATCTTTACAGTAAATAATATTTTGCATGCAGAATGTGAATGCAGCAGGACTCCAAAGGCTGTTTCAGATAATAATTCAGTAGGTTGTTCAATTGGATATCAATAACTGACCTTCTTTTCACAAGTTGTTCTTGGAAAGAGTATCCTACTGTGGAAGAGACAGAGACCATAATCCTGCTCAGCTGTGGTTTTTAGCAGCCTCCATTGGGTTATTCATACCCCAGCCTGACTAAATGTCAGTGTATTTCATGTCACTGTCACTTTTCAATTTCTACTACAAGGTTTTGGGGAGTATTTCTTTTGTTAGCAGCAATTTCAGTCTATCTCAGATGTAATTGCATTTTGCTGCCGTGGGAAATACGTGATTTTAGGAACTTCTGAGGGGAAAGAGCCTGGGGAAAAGTAACCTGTTTCAAGGAGCTCATCTGAAATTCTGGCAGTCCATGGCACGGTGTATTTACATATTCGTCTCGACTGTCTTAACAGCAGACTGCACTTTGTATGCTCATCTGGATAGTTCACTCTGATCTTTTTATTGATTAGTAGTCATTCATCCCATCCCCCCTGAGCAGAAGGATTTTTGTAGCAATGTTCTGCCCCCTGCTTTCGGTGCTCAAGGCGGTTTTTCACCATGGTTGCTGCATATGGAACTGAAGCAGGAGGCTTAATTTACATTACGTTACCCCATTCCATAACATACAATTCCAATATAAGGGTGTTTATTCCACAGGTCGCCTCTCATGTGAAAGATAAGTTATCACACTGGTGTGCCTAATGGTTTTGATCATTTTAGGAACACACTTGTACCATTTCTCTCCACTGACTTCATTGTATAACTTGTTCTGTCGCCCCTTTTGTGAAGCCTGAACTTTCTGGTGTGCTATTACTAACACATCTGGTTTTCCAAAACACAGTTAATGGTAACACCTCCAGGTGTTTGTGTGTCCGAGACTGAGTATATTTGTGATGGCATTGTAGGGAAAATCTTAGGGGTGAAATCACACACGAACAACTGTGGCTTTTCTAGGTAGCTGACACAGGTAAGGTTTGGATTTCCATGCTCTTTTGAAAGACACTGGTCAGAGGAGTGTAGAACAGGATTCTCAGTGCAAAACTTTGACACTAACCCAACCCTCCATCTCAAGATTAAAGATAAAAAAGTTAGATTTATCTAAGAGAAAAAAAAAAAAAAGAAGAAAGAAAGAAGGGGTGGAAAGCTTTTTTCTTTAAAAATCCAGCACTTCATTAAGACAACAACAAGATGTCAAAATTTTCAGTGGCTGTAACTTTTTTGTATTTTCTTCTCCTTACATTTCTTCCAGTGTTGAATTTAGAAAATATCCCACTCTTTTTTTATGGTCAAATTAGTTTGTCATCTTTAAAAAGGAAGAAGAAAGAAAGGAGGTACAGGAGGGAATTCTTTAACGCTTTCAATGGCAGGATGATCTGGTTATTGTCAAAGCATTTTTGCATGAATGAATTTTTGTTGGTAAATGTATTTTGAACAGAAAGGCCATTTTTTTGCAAGGAAGTTAGGGTTTTCGATTTTCAAAGGAAATGACTCAACATCTCACTGTTTGTCTTCAAAGGACTTGCAATTTAGGAATTGCATATTTGAAACAAACCAATCCAGCTTTACTGGCCTCTGATTATTCTTTTATTCAGTGCTGTTTTGTATTACACTGGAGAAATCTGGGGATTGATTGGATCCTTTTATCCAGGTGTCACTGTTACAGGGAGAAGGCAAAGGCACACTTCCTTTGCTGTGGCCTGCACCAGCTCCTTGGCTTCAGCTCATTCCTGTGTGCCAAAGGGGTTCCAACTTGATTTTACTCCAACCGAGCTGAGCCTGAAACAAGGTGTAGGCAACATGAGACACTTGAGTGACACTCCTGAAGGAAAGGGCCGTCTGGGTATTTTGGAGATGCCTCGAACTGCTCCTGGGATGGTGTGGAGCTGCTGTCCCATCCGCTGCCAGTGCAAAGTGAGCACCAGAAGGAGTGGCCATACACACACGGCCAGTGCTGAAGTGGGGATTTTTGTTTTGTTGTGATTTTTTTGTTATTGGTGGTGATATTGTTGTTGTTTGTAACTNCTCAGTTTTTTTTTTTTTAATTTTTTTTTTTTTTTTTTTTTTTTTTTTTGGTGGGAGAGTGGGGTTTTTGGGGGTTTTTTTAAGGCTCTCCTCCAGCTTTTGGTCTGATGCCTGCTCTCTTCCCTCTCCCATGCTCAGAAGCCAAGAGATGAATAGGAAGAGCTGGAAGAAAGGGGAGAGAAGTTGCCTTATTAGAGAAGGTCCACGTGTCCTGGGAGGCTTGCAGACCACTTTCCCAGGGAGTAGGAGAGGGGGCACGGTCTCATGCTGGAAGGAAATGAATAAATGTTTCCAACAAAGTTTAAAGAGAGTTCTGTGTGAGACCGTGGTCAGGGTAGGGACTGGTCTGCAGGACTCAGCTGTTCTGTGAGAACATCCTGGCCATAAACCCTGCCTGAGGGGCAGGCTGTTCCTAGAGAACTCAAGGAACCAATCTGCCTGCTGTTGGGGTTAGTAACTGATCATTCTGAGGGCTGGCTGGTGTTTGAACATCCTCCTGACTGATGTTCTGGCCAGGAGCAAAAGACATTTCGTTCCACGTGTATGACAAAGCCACTCTGCAAAGGCACAACTTCCTCTTTTGCTGCTAGGCTGAAGGCTTAGAGTAACTCAAAATGCTTAAAAATACAGTTTTATCAGGCTCTNAAGCCAAGACACAAAAAGTAAAAGATGCAAACTAAACCACCACAGTTGCCTTATTAGAGAAGGTCCACGTGTCCTGGGAGGCTTGCAGACCACTTTCCCAGGGAGTAGGAGAGGGGGCACGGTCTCATGCTGGAAGGAAATGAATAAATGTTTCCAACAAAGTTTAAAGAGAGTTCTGTGTGAGACCGTGGTCAGGGTAGGGACTGGTCTGCAGGACTCAGCTGTTCTGTGAGAACATCCTGGCCATAAACCCTGCCTGAGGGGCAGGCTGTTCCTAGAGAACTCAAGGAACCAATCTGCCTGCTGTTGGGGTTAGTAATTGATCATTCTGAGGGCTGGCTGGTGTTTGAACATCCTCCTGACTGATGTTCTGGCCAGGAGCAAAAGACATTTCGTTCCACGTGTATGACAAAGCCACTCTGCAAAGGCACAACTTCCTCTTTTGCTGCTAGGCTGAAGGCTTAGAGTAACTCAAAATGCTTAAAAATACAGTTTTATCAGGCTCTAGTGAGTCAGCTTGAATGACAGGGCAGTCAGCACACTGAGTGAGCAAGGCCACTGACATTAATGCTGGATCACGGCCTGTACTTGTAATCTGCACAACAGAAAGGGTACCTTTGTCAAAGTGCCTTGCTCTGCTACTGTTTCACTAAGTCAAATGGGAACTAGAAATGGCATAAAGGGATGCAGAGCTCCGTATTTCATATTGGTAGACAGCACTGGGTGTTTCTGTGCAGTCAGAGTCTGAACAGACTAGCTGTCACTCTCTTCTCAGCCTGACTATAATAATTTTCTTATTTTAAGTTATGTTTACTGTATCAAATGAGACTCCAGCTTGCATCAAATGAAAAACAAGCCATTCCCTGGCATTTTCTGCGATAAACTTGATTTCTTTTTGCGTGCACACCTTGGCTTTCTGGATTTGGCTCCACGGAAATCTCAGACAACCTGGAAAAGCCTTGCATTGCAATTACAGCCAGAGTAGGATATTCAGGAAGATCTTGAAAGATCCTATGTCCCGTGCAATTTCCATCTTTCTTTGGCAAAGGAGCTTAGGTGAAGCCTAGGAGTTTGTACCAGCCCTGTTGATTGGTGTGCCATGAATCAGTCAATAGATGCATGCCTGGAAGGTGCCTGTGTCACAGGCAGATGAGGAATTAAGGCAACAGAATGCATTGAAAACTGACTCATAGATTTTGCATGATCCTCTTTTTTTTATGAACCTGATGACATAAGCCTTGATAAATGCTACATCTTTTTAACACAATATTTATGGGGACCCATCTTTTTCCAAGTCAGCTATTAGCTACCTGGAATTTAAGGAAGAAGGTAAGGAATTGTTTTCTTTCTGATGGGCCCATTGCCAAGGACCTGAACCAGACACCTGGAGACGTTCCCAGGAGAAAGAATGGAGAAATGCATGTGAGAACAGATGGATCAGACAGTGACATAAACCACGATGGTTCTCAGGCTTGTGTGACTGTTTATTAGCAGCACAGTGTAGGATCTTCCAGCTGCCTCCAGCACCTCATGGACAACGGTGGCAATTGTCCTGATGCCTGTTCTCATATTCTAGCTATGCTTTTAGTTTTTTACCCTCCCTGCTTTTCACTGTGTTGTAAAGACATCTGCTCTGTTATTTGCTTGCCACCTGGAATCCCGGACTTTTGTTTGTACCAGCAATTTAATTTTCTGTTTTTTTAGAGGAAACAGCTTTGCCATTACACTTGGAGAATTAAGAGACACAGCAGGAGGAGCAGAGAAGCTCTTTAGGAGGTATTTCTACAGTAGGGTTGGCAATGCTGAAGGATGATAGAAGTGAATGATAGAAAAGCTATGATCAACAAAGTAAAATGGAAGGTAAACACTATGGACCACATCTTTCTCACAGTAAAAAGAAACATGTTGCAAAGAGTAGAAATGATTAGCTGAAGACAAAATCTCTGTCTGAATTAAGGTTTCCTAACAGGCTGTAGAGATGATCATTCCCAGAGGCAGAAAAGTGACCCTAAGGGAGATGGAATTGGTGGCTACCTGATGGTATCTGAGAGTATCACCCCCAGCATCACTCCTTTCCCTCTGTGGAGCAGGCTGGAAGAGCAGGTGTGGCTGGAGAGCAACTCTTCACAAATCACCAGTGACCAAGCCCTGTTTGTGTCTGAAGCCTCGCTGGTGATCTGCCTGGTCTAACATCACTGCTCATCCCATCCAGCCTCTGTCAGGAGGAAGATTAATTAATCCCAGATCCTGGAAGCAGTGATTTCCTGTAAGACCACGTTATAATGGGCAAAGATAAATGTTGCTAAGTGGTCCAGTCAGTGCTGTGCTTGGTTCCCAGTGCTAGTGACAGCACTAAATGAATTTAAACTAATTCATTGTTTTGATAAACAACTATCATCTCCTATCTCTGGCTGCAACTACAGTTTTATGAGCACCCATTTGGTGCCTACAATAATGTAGGGGTTATTATTAGCCTTCTGCTTGGAATCTGGACACACAATCCTGGGAACTGTTCAGAGTAAACTTTAAAATTATGTGTGTGTGTGTGACGGGGGGAAGCATGATCTAAATTTAACGGCAAATTTCTGCTTTCATTTTCAATGCCTAAGGGCATTCAGCTAATAAACATCGCATGTCTTCAAACAAAATAAAAGACACAGTAGTAGATAATGGATGTTGTAAAACCTCTGACTTATCTCAAGTCTGAAACTTGGAGGATTAACATAACTTAGTTTATGATGTTCATCACAGCTGCCAGGAGACCTGGCCCTGCCTCCCCAGAGTGCAAGAGCTGCAGGGAGTGCTCTTCTGGTCTCAGCTGAGTAATCAGCTGTACTTAGTTAAAAGTCTGCATTAAGAGGGAGCTTTTCTACATTTATCCATGTGGAATAATGAGTTCCACCCCAAAAGTCTGAGGTGCTATCTGTGTGAGATTCTCTTGTCCATAGAAATTACACAGATAAGAAATATAACAAGTCATATATCCAGGGCTCTTTCAGTCATTATCTCATTCAGTGGTTTATCCAGTTTGAAGTGACCTTAGTGATGGGATTTTCTTCATTCCTTTTACATGAGGCTGAAAACACCAAGTTCCTGTTTGTTCTAGGGAGACTTTAAAGATCCCACAGCAGTTTTCCAAGGGGATTGCGTCATTTTTCCTTTCAAGGATCCTCCCCTCCATCCTGAAGATTGGTAGGTACATGAGCAGATAACAGTGTCAGGGGCTCAAAGACTCTTCAGATCTTTGCAATTATGATGATATCAGCTTCTATTATTTTCTCAGGCCAGTGTGTTAAACCTCTGATGGCTACGTTTTATTTCTAATGCTTTAAGAACACTTCCTCAGTTTCACCCCGTGCTCTTTTCAGAGTGAGCAGGGAGAATATAAACAATCCCACTTTCTCTGGCACTGTTTGGACAGAACAGTATACATTTATTTCTCCTGTTACTGCCCTGCAGAGTGCCACAGACCGACTGCAGTAATCTTCATTTTCTTGGCTGCTCACGATGACATCGTATGGGACACGAGGAAACACAGCCCTGGGACTCTGCAATTTGACAAGGAAGAAAACCTCCAATTGCTCATAACGAAAGCTGATGCAGTGACTAGGGAACCAGTCCAAGAGGTGGTTTACATTCCCTGCTTCACCATGCTTTAGGTTTGGCTTTGCCCAGAATAATGGGGGACTACCTTTTCAGCACTGTTAGTGTGCCTGGCACAACGGAGAGGCAGCCAGCATGATGCCCAGTAGTATTTAAATGGTGTTGGGCTGAAAGGATGCCCTTTCCCAGTGAAATCCCATCCATTCCTGCCCACCAGATCTCTTGTCACTCCCCAGTCTGTGTCTTTCCAAGTGCACCCACCCAGCCATACCAATTCACTTGTGTGTGGGGATGGACTCTGTGTGGAATTAATGAAATTCTCCTGACTCAAAAGATGCTCTTTCCCCACAACTGGTTTGTTGTGGGTTTTTGCTTGATTGGTTCTTGTTTGTTTGTTTGTTTTCATTGGTGTTGTTGTTATTTGGTTTGTTGTTGCTACACCTGGTGATTTCTCTCACACTAGAGCATTTCTAGAAATTTTTTTGCAGCCTGTCTTCCTCTTTCAGTCCCCAAGCAGCTGTTGAAAATTTTGGTCATTAGTTTCCCTGCCCATTCCTCAGTTTCATCTGGAACTTGTGTGTAATGCGATTGCTGCTGGGATAAATGGATTATCACTGCAGATAGACTGATGCTGACAAAGCAGAAGTGTTTTAGAAATATAAACAGCACTTGGATGCTGAAACGATGCTTTCACAAATGTACCTTTAGAAGCTGTTTACAGACTGCAACCATAGTCTATAAATCCTTACTGCTTTTAAAAGAGGAAGCAAATTTAGATGGCATTTTTAACTTTCTTGATGGATCCCGGCATAGCCTCCCCAGGAGATAAAGATGAGCCTTGTGGTCTCACAAATGTGGGGTGGGGTGAACTCTTCAGCTCCAGCTGAGTTGAAAGCTTGCCTGACCTTTTTTACAGGAGCAAGGGTTGTTTTTTGAAGTAGTCTTAAATCCCCTCTTTACTGTTTTGGCTTCATACAGAAGAAGAGATATGGTCTTTAAACTCTACTTACAGGTAGTGTCCTGCCCTGGAGGCTTTTTTTTTTAGATGGAGCAGCACCTGGGAGGGCTGAGGCACCTCCTGCTCATCCACCCAGGGCAGATATGATGAAGCCTCAGTGACTGGAGCCCTAGGGGCGACAATAAAACCCAGCAATCCTGCTCCTGTGCCCCTCAGCAGCATTGCTCTGTCGTGCTCCCCTCTATCTGCTCCACCTGTTGTCCTGGAGGATGAGCAGTCAAGGCAGCAATTCCTGCTCTCACCACTCTTATCGAGATCAGAGCTCAAGCAGGAATTTTGTTATTCCTCCCCATTCTCTGAATTCCCTTCCCTCCCACTCTTCAGGGTTTAGCCCAAGAGAAGTGGCAAGAAGAGCTGAATAATTCACTGCTCTAAAGGAATGAGCCTGGTCTGGCCAGAAAAGGGGCAAACAACGTTCTCTCATTTTAATTAGATAAAGTACAGCATATAAAGAGATGTCACTCATTGCTAGAGCAGATAAGAAGGCCAGGACTATGTTTGGGAAGGCAGAGAAGCAGCAGGCTCATTGCTGCTCCATTATTATCAGATAAGCCATTGAGACAGAGAGAGTTGGCTGGAAAAAAAGAAATACATTCCTGGAAATCAAGCTGACAATGAAAGCAAAGAGAACTCACATGCCACTGAAATTATTCCTAGAGAAACATGCATCAGGAGGCTATTTTGGATTGGGCTGTTAAATTGTTCAGCAGCTGGGAAGTGCCCTGCCATTGCTCAGTGCAGCTGGGTATATTTCTGGCATGACTTTTGTGCTGAATTCTTCTTTCCTTTAGTGCAGCCTGAGGCACAACCTACTGGAGTCATCAAAGCTTGTCCTTTCTTTGTGTGGGGAGTTGTTTAGGTGCAATGAGAGAAGTGATGTTCTCAAATTGATACGGGCAGCAGACCCAACCCTACAAGAAAGAAGTTAACACTGAAATCCCCATGCCTGCAATAGCTAAAAATGAGGCTTAGCTTAAGTTCCCAAATTGTAGAGTGGTCTCCTAAAGAGAGAGCTTCTCATCTCTCCAATGTCTTCTGTGTGAGGGTTCTTGCAAATATTTCACTAATTTTTCAAGTGCTTCCTATGCTATTCATGGCTCAGAAAAGCTTGCCCGTGCCTGGAAAATCATCTTGCGTGTAAATTAAAGTACAACTGCTGTGTGTCAACAGCTCTTGTGCGCATAGGCTGCCTCCTGGTCTTTCTCTTGTGAAACCTGGCTAAACTACAACACTTCAAAAATCATTGGGAAAAGGACTGCTATGCCAAATTTTGATTTTTTGGGTAGAGAACTCCTCAAAAACCGTCTGCCTACTTTTTCTCCCTAATCTTTAGTTGCTCTCCTGCTTTGTCTGGGCCTTCCACAAGTGTCTGGATGGTGTTGGTGGGCAGCATCCCAGTAACTGCTGGAGGGTTCAGGCACTTGCTGTGGATTGTGCTGGCAGATTCCTTGGAAGTAGACACTTTA
This sequence comes from Pachycephala philippinensis, assembly GCA_013397055.1. NCBI lineage: Eukaryota > Metazoa > Chordata > Aves > Passeriformes > Pachycephala > Pachycephala philippinensis. The sequence goes on from VWZT01008174.1 coordinate 215,040, forward strand.
CAAGTGTCTAATTTTGGCCAAAGGCATCACTCCAAGTGCTCACCTGCCTCTCCATGCTATTCTTACTAAGCCTAAACCCTCATCTGTTCATTCCAGCAGATCTTCAAGCTAATTACTTAAGAAAGCACATAGCCTAAGAGGGGAGTAAAACATCCCACAGAGCATAGATAAACACACAGCTAGTGAAACATGGACAATAACTGCTGCCTAGGAGTAGATTCAGCTGGTTTTTGCCCCACCAGACTGAAGCTCACTTGCCACAGGCCATGGCCAGAGTGCCTAATGAAAGGCAGATGGATGTGCTGTAAACCACAACAGGCAATTAATGAATCCACAGTGGCACCCAGCAATCTCTGCCAAATGGGTCAACTGGTTTAGTGAAATCACAGGGTTTAGTGAAATCAAAGTTCTATGAGGGAAGTAGAAAAAGTATGTAAAGAAAAATGAGTTTTGTTAAGATTCTATTGTCCTTGCCAATAGGGATTTAATTGGAACTTTTTTCAGGAAAATGTTGCCATTTTAGGCTATTTCCCTCTCAGTGACCCCTCCCATTTTGTGAAAGAAAACCCAAATTACTTCAAATGGAGGTAAAATTTCCTGGCAAGCTTCCGCTTTATTCTGCTTCATCTGTATTTCTTCTGCCTTTTTAGGAAGGACCTTCTTTTTCCACTAGAAGGATCTTAAAAAAATATGAAAACTTTTCTGCTAACTAAGGTTTGAGCTAGTTCTTAGTAATTATGTTCTCATATCCTTTCTCTTCCCTTACTCATCCAAATAGTGCTGGCCATATTTCCCACAGGTCTTCAGATTTCTGTATCTGAGCCTTGATTCTCCAATACAGGCAAGTCAGCTGTGATCCACCCACACAGAGGACAAGGCTATGACTCGAGTCAAATTAAATTTACTTTCATTCCATTCGAAAAGATTAGGTAGCAGATAAATTTTCTTATGTTTCTCTCCAATAGGACTTAAATTGGTGCAATTATGAGGGTTTTTTTTCCCCTCCTTTGGTCAATAAAGTATCATAAAGAGGGGGTTGATAAGACCATGGGCCTTTTCCACCTATTCCTGGAAAAATGATCTTTCCACTGCTCTGTAAGATCTTAAAGTATATTTGTCTCCAAAAGCCCAATATGAGCAAATTCCTACAACACCTTTTGGTCTATGGTTGTCAAAATTTTGCATGAAACCAACTTAAAATATTAGGAAATCATTAAAAGGCATTTGAAGGATTTCCCAATTGCTTCAGTGAGGTTAGGTTTGTTTCAAAGGCCCAATTCCAACATTAGCCTCAGTTGAAGATTCTCATTTATCATAAACATATTGAAGATTTTCAGATGCAAATAGGGACCTAATCAGATTTTCTAGAAACACCAATTTTCCTGGCACTTTTTTTGCAGCTCTAGAGACATACAAGTAGTAAAAAAGTTGGCCCTCAATCTCTGTTTACAACTTGAAGTTTCTGTCATTTTTATTATTTCCAAGAAGAGGTACACTTTGACTTGTGTTTGTACTGTAGAGTGAATATTTTACCAGCCTAAATAAAAGACAAATTTAGGCCTGCCCTATTTGATGCAAGTAAGAAGTTAAGTTAATTTTTAGTCTGAGCTTTCTCGTTTGTCAATAGAAAAGGCCAGCGTGGAACCAGAGGCAATTCACTGTGAGCAGGAGAAAGAAGCAAGAAATGTCAGTAGAACCCCACCGGATAGGACAGCAAACACTAACAAAGTAGTCCAAAACTCCAGCCAACTGACACACCAGAAAAAGCAAAAAACTCCAACAGAGTTGCAAGGTTCACCTTTCTGCAGGATTCCTACTTTGCTGTTTAAGTCCATATCTGAAGTAGATGGACAGGGGAAGAGAGAAGTGACCATTTAGCACTGGCCAGAGGCTCTTGACCTGCAGCAAAGTAACACTGAGTGAGACTTGAGTAAATGACTCCTCTGATCCTCAGGGGCTCTATTGCAGGGCTGTTTCTGACATGGAAATGAAAGCAGAGCAGGGGGTCTCTCACAGATAGTGAAGGCAGTCCCCTCACCACACCACCTTTTCTTCCATTCTGGGAGGGCTTTTATATATTAGTTTTGATAAGGTGCCACCTTTTCTTCCATTCTGCAAAGGCTTTTATGCACAAGTTTTGTTAAGGTGAGTTAGGATGGAGGCCTTCAGAGCAGAGCATTGGCAGTTATGGATCCCCATTTCTTTGGGTCCTTTGCCTTTCTTTTGCCAGCTCTGTGAGAGATTACTGCCCAGAAATCCCCCAGAAAAGGCTGTGGCACAGAACTGCACAAAGCCCAGGGATTCTGTCATGTCTTGCATGGTCTCTCTGCCTTGCACTCCATCACAACAGCCTGCTGAGCAGCTCTGCTGCCGTTTAATTAGAGCGTCTGGGTCCACCTCCTGTCCTTCTCTAATGACATTAGTCAGAAGTGAGCTGTCTGGTTCCTGCCTCTCCCAGGCCAGCTGAGCTGCTGGTGGAGAGCTGGCCAGATTGGTTAATTGCACCACTGACTTTTAAAGGTCAGCTCTTACAGAATCTAATAACATTGAGAAGATTTTCAGAATAAGGTAGATTGGAAAGAAGAGCCTGCATTCCTCCCGTGAGACGCTGCCTGCTGAGCTGTGGGACAAAGCAAGCACCCTGCAGCATCCCTCAGCTGGCCAGCCCAGCCACCAGGGCCATGGCCAGATGGTAAAGGGCACCCTCAGGGGCAGCAGCTTCTGGGGGTGTGCACCTCAGTAGAGGGGACAGAGTGAGGGAGATGTGTATCTGAAAGGAAGTGGTAAAAACAAATTACTCAGCTGCTCTGTCCATATGTAAGGTACTGCATAATTTCCTAGAAATTCTCCATCCTTGGAGTATCCTGATGGGAAAGCTGAATGGTTGCCCAAGCAGTATCTGTTAGGTGGAAAAACTCAGGAACCTGAAGGCTGGCTAGGGAACGTTACAAATGTTTTAGTAAAGGATGGATGTCCTCAGTTTCATGCATGTGCTGACTGCTGGGGATACCTGACTACAATCCACGGTTTACATGGTTTATTCACCATGTATTCACCAAGCTACTAACCTCTATATTTGAAAAGCAGATTCCCTTCTGTTTCACCCTCCTTCCCAGGAGTGAGCCCAGCAATGGGCGCTGTGAGAACCTCCCTTGTTACAGGAGATGAGATAGCTGAGAGCAATTGTTGCCCTTTTTCCCTCCCTGAATTCCCTGGCAGGCAGGAAAGGAGATCCTCAGCTGGGATGCTCCTTCTTTGCTCAAACAGATCCTTTTCCCCCTGATGCAAACACCTGAATGAAACAGCTGCAAGCCCTAAAAATCTCAGTCCCCCAATTTTCCAAATTCAGCCTTCACTGGGAGAGCCACAGAAAAGGGGAAGTTTTGAGAGACATCAAAGAGGAGTTTTGGCTCTGCTGCTTCCAGAGGAAGAGTAGTCAATATATTTAATTACAGTGGGGACTTCCACTTCTCTTCTTGGCAGACTGCCTTGCTTAAAATCTTTCATTATCAATTCACAACTGAGTTTATACAAGATGAGTAGATTTTTTTGTGTGTGTCTTTCTCTGGTTGACAGCTTTCTAACACTGTTTAGCAAGAAGACGTTTAAACAATTGCTTTTATCTTTTCCTTGATTTTCTTCATCCTTTTTCATCCCTTCTTATTGATTTTTTGAGGGCTTTTTCCCTTGAATTTTGGCTTGGTTTTGCATGTGCTTATTTTAAACTGATTTGCATGCAGATGATCAACTAGAAGTGCAGTTTGGGTAAGATGTTTACAAACTGATATTAAATCACTCTGCTTGTTTGCACAAAACAGTAATTGAATAAACACTGGTTATTAGTTTACTTGCATATTTGCTTTGCATTCTTTCACTTGGTTTCCACAAACAACACGGGGATGTTTGTTCTATAGTTAATAGCATTTAGAATAGTCTAAAGTAAGTAAATAAATAAATAAAATTCTTGGTCTGTTCCCTCTATAAAAAGAGGGTTTTGTAAGAGTAAGACTTAGAGAGTGGCTTTAGTTTTTCTTAGTATTGCTGTTTTTCTGATTATTCACATCCTTTAATTTTTTTGGTTACATATTCACTCACTGAGCCCCTGTCTTTTTTTGTTGTTTATTGTCCTGTTTCTTGCACTGTACCCATTTTGCCTACAGCAAGCCATGACATTAATAAAAGGAAGCCTGGCATAAATGCATTTTTATGCTTTAAGTGAAACAACATTTATGCTTCATATTTTTGTTACATTCTTTCTATTTCAATGGAAATTTTCATTCACAAAAAACCCAAGCGCATCCTGCTGTGTTTTACAACCATATAATGTTACAACTTTTGATTGGTCTGTACTGCAGTTCAATTTCCAGATCCCTTTTGGCATTACTTTTTTCTGAGTTTCTTACCTAGGGTCTGTATTGCCTTCCTTCTGTTGTGGGCTTGATTTTATATAAGCTAAATTTTGGGTTCCTAAATCCTGCAAGAGCTCACAAAATATTTTGCCAGTTTATTGCTGATAAGCAACTGATGTTTCCTGCTTTCCAGTTAACGTGTCACAATTAAGAGACTCACATATAGCTTTTCTCCATGGCATGTGTTCAGCTCTATAAGAAAATTGATATAAATATTTGTATAAGTATGAGCTGTTAGATAGTTTTGTTTTCACCCACAGCTCTGCAAGATGACTTATGCACTAGAAGAATATATTTTACCATTTTATGATAAACACGAGACATGTGGATGTGATATAACCCTCTGAAAGCCACCCTGCAGAGCTGACATAAAAAGAAATCCCCAGTTCTGGACTCCATCAGGTAATGATACGTTGTGACATTTTATTGCATAGGCTAAATATTTTAGTAAAGTTTAGATTTTATTGCCTGCATTTTTTTTTTCACGAGATATGAAGTATATTGCATTCACTAATTATAGTTCTACAGGGGAAAAGAGCATTCAGAGTTACTTTGAATGCCATCCTGATTTCATTCGAACTAACCTATCTCTTTGTTTCTGTTACTTGAAGCTTCTCTGTAAACTGAAATTGCTCAGCACTTCTTTTGAAGTTTGAAATAGTTCCGCTCACTTAGTTTTTCCTTAAGTCTTTCACATGCTTCTGTTCTGGCCAACTTTGAGTGAGACCAGGAGAAAAATACTGAACTTCCCTTACAGCAGGTTCTCTCAGGATTCTGTGCAAGCAGAGATGAGTTGCAACAAAGCACCCAGAGGTTTCTGCACATGCACCCAGAGCCCCGAGCTCTCCTGGCACCCCCGAGCAGCCCAAAGTAAAGCACAAAGTGCAGGCTCAGGAGCAGCAGCTGCACTGTGTAAACACTGTAATCTGACAAGCCCTCCTAACAACGCAGGAGTTCAAAGCAAGCATTGATTAGATTAAATGTTCCTTCAATTTGCCATCAAATCACTCTCTGTCAGCAACAGCATTCACTTGAAGCAACAAGCAGTGCAAGGTGCATGGCAGCAAGGGCATGCCAAAAATTCAGAGGGCAGGTGGGGTAAAAATAGGCTCATAATGGTGTGCCTGCAGTGATCTAGATGTTGCAAGGATCTTTTTCTATAGTTGCACCTTACCTTAAAAATTACTTAAGTATTTCTGATACATATTTGGCTATATATCTGTATTTTTAGCAAAATTGGAGTCATATTCATGGTTCATATCCGTGCACATGGATAACACAGAATAAGGGACCACACACAATTAAATAGTCACCAAGTCCCAAACAGACTCCTGGTTCTTTAAGCTATGAGTCGCAAAGGACACTGCTCTCGGATGCCAGAGAAAATACACATTTAATTGGATTGTTCTCAGTGATGAGTCCCAGAAGAGCAGCGACAGAACTTGAGAGCACTCTGGGTGCCATTCTGTGCTCTCCAGTTGTCTACAAGGAGGTTACAAGGAGGGAGTGACCACTCTGGCTGCTTCATGCCTGGCTTTTGAAAGCCCTGGGAAGAGCAGGTCAGAGAGCTCACTAGCTCTAAGTAGAGGGGAAAATGGTCAGTGAATCCTGACTGGCATGAACTACATACTACTACCAGTTATTAATCTTTTCAGAGAGTGATGTTCTCAGTTTTTAACTTTAGAGAAACATGAAGAAGTGACGAGATTTCACCCTTCCCTTCATAATTACATATTCTCTTATTTCCCATCCACACTGAATATTTATCCCACACTCCGGAGTCTGATGTGAACTCTAATTTTCTGTAGTGCCCCACTCTGAATTTTTTAAAGCTCAATTTTGAGTTCAGTAGAAATTATGATGAGAAGGAGTTATTGTGCAGTACAATTCTATTACAGTAGTTTTTATGTTAGACCCTAAACCTGTCCAATGTACCCACTGAACAACATTTGCCCTGGAACAAAAACACTGTGGCATAAGTGGCTATTTCTCTTCCAGGGTAGGAAGGTTTGAGGAGGATGAACTCTCTGCCCATCGTGCTTGATGTTGCTTCTCCTGCTTGGGCTTCAGCTTTCATTAAATGATATCCTCTAGTTGGAAACTGAAGCTTGGAAAGTTGCTGCACTGCAGGAAATTCATCACTCAGGGGAGTGGAAGACTGGCAGCTCCCATAGTAGAGAACTGTCTTCTCCTGAGCAGCAGAGCTTGAGGGTTTGCTGGAGAGTTACACCTCCTGCACCCTCTGGGTGTCACCAGGGATTGCACACAGCTAATAAAGTCTTTCAGGCTGAGAGCTTTAGCTTCTGAATATTGATCCTAGGATCTGAACAGGGCAAGGAAAGAGCAAACACTGGAGGGATCTCTGTCAAAGCTGTAGCTGAGTGTGAGGCGGTTCTAGAAAATCAGTGCAACCGATGAAGCTTGACATTTTAATTGTCTTGTTTGCAGAACGAAATTTGGTAAAGAAGAACACTGTTCAGTGGCTGTGATTAGAAGTTTGAAATGTGCCACGTATCCTCAGACATGCACTAAAGTGAAAGCACTCTCAAAGTGCTAGGTTTGAAGTGTATGGTAGCAAAAAAGGGGCTGAGGAAACAAGTGAGCTTGTCAAAGCCAAATTAAAATGCTTTTCCTCCTCCAGACTGTCCCCTGAAGAGCTATTGGGTTAGAATTTGGTTTCCAAAGTTACGATTAATTTGTGAACTAGCAGGATTTTTGTGTTGCAGTCATCAATGTACCTGTAATGCTGGAGTCTCTAGTCATACTTCTGCAGAGGTATCTCTAGGCTGTATTTGACTTGCAGTGAATAGTTTAGGTGGAAGTTAAATGAGTGCAAAGAAACATGTATGTGTTCTTGAGCTCTTTCTAGCTCTGCTAGGGCTAAGATCACTGACTTCGATTTGCTAAGAAAAAAATCTCCAGGATGATGCAGCCCTCCACCTGAAAGATTCTTGGTATTATCCTATTTAAATTCATTCTTCTCTGCCAGGAAAGAACACGTAACACCCAGGTAACCTTGAGCACAGATAAACAAACAAATGTTGTTCCAGTGCAAAATCTCCCTGTGGTTTTATTGCCCCCATGGAACACAATTGCTGTAGAAGTTCATGTGGGAAACTGTGCTAAAACTGCCCCTTTGAAGGTACTAATTAGAATCTAATAGAATGTCAAGCATATTTTGACTGGGAACAGTTCATGACACAATGAACATATTTTTGGCCACAAAAGGATACTAAGATATGAACAACAACAACAAAGCTTAATACTTGTTATACGTTTTTGTTGTGCAAGTCAGACACTATAATTCTCATCAGGGACTAGTCTTGACCTACTGACTCCATGGTCCACCTTGGAACATGAAATTCTGAGTTGTGAACATGAAATTACAGAACAGCAGAGCTTCTAATTCCTGGTTGCAGGCTGGGGTTGTTTCAGGCCTGAGTGCTCACTACCCAGAGATTTCTGTTTGTCAGCTACACATGAACATGGCCTTCTGCTGAGTGAATAAATGCCTGATATTTATGGTCCCACACTGCTGTAGGATGAATGAGTCACATGTTTACTTGCAGGATTAGACACCAGGGACCTGTTGCACAGCAAACAACCACGCCTGTAGCTTCTGAAGCACTTGGGGGCTGTAAAGCACTAAAATAATGATGCTGTTCCTTCTGAGTAATGTCAAAAATGTCTTTGCTATTCAAATACAGCCTCCAATGGTATCTCGGAGAATATCTGAGGGAGATAAAGAGAACCAAGGACAGGAATTGACAGGCAAGTAGGCTGGCTGGTTGTCACAATTCAACATTTCAGGGTATCAGATTGTTTTCTAGACCTTGAGCTGGACTCGCTCTCCCCACAGAGAACTTCAACATTTTCCTGCTGTTAGAGAAGGTCTAAGAGTTTAAGAAGACAGGAAAAGAGAAGGGCACAGAGATTCCCTGTTCCCACTCTACTTTAGGTCAATTGCAGGGAGGAAATTATTTCCTGATAGAGAAATTTCTGCCTTGGAAAACGTTTTGATTACAAGGACCTGTGCTGTTGGCTCAGTTTTTTGGTATCCAGTGCCATTTGCTTCCTGGGCTGTGCCTGCTGCTTGTCTGGCTGCACGAGGAGCAGTGGAGAGACACTGTTCAGGTGGTGCTAGGAATTCCCCCCAGTGCCTCACGTGGCTCTAGCAGCCACTTCAAAAAGCATGGGTCTGTCTTTGCCAGGTCCTGTCTCACACCAGCCAGCCTCCTGTAGCTGTGCCAGGTGGCACCAGGTGACCCTGTTTCAGCACCTTCATAGAGCCCTGGCTGGATGTGGAGATTGCAGACCCTTCATTCCCACTTGAACGTGAACATGCAGGCATGTTGGGCTTTGCTATTTGAAACCGAATCCTAGTCTTAGCCTCCCTCAACATCTCCTCCACAGGAGACTTCTTATGGGATTTGATACCTAAATTTGCATTCACAGGGTGCCCCACAGCCTCGGAGTAACTATGGCCCCGTAACAGTGCTCAACCGATCTTATGAGGGTGATGATGTAATCTCAAAACATTGGGATTTCTACTTTTTTCCTGCTTCTTGCAGATGAATAGGAGTTGCTTCCTACTCATACCTTTGATTTGCATCTCCAAGGATTTTCCTTCTCACAAGAATGCAAATGGAAAATGAGTCAGAGCCCACTTAGGAGAATACCCACCTGTGACAGTGCCAGTGGTGCAGATTCATAATCTCATAATAAAGTTTGGATGATCCCAAATGAAACCATTTCTGTGGATTCTGCTATGGGAAGGTTCATAAACCACCAGAACAGGGTTATAACGTCAGCTCGGGATGACCTTTGAGAGGCCAATACCCACAGTTTATCTCATCTTAAATTGCTCCCACAGGCAAAACATTAGTTTTTCTTTATAAGCAACCAGTGGGAAAGAAACTCTGTTGTGAAAAATGAAGATGTGCTGTTTTGTCAAAGGCACTTGTTTTCCCTGACTGGGAGAGGAATGACATTTACACTCAGAATGAGATTACTCTGTCACAGAATTATTTGAGAATTAAGAAGGGAGAAGGTGAAGGTTATTTAATAAATATTTTACAAGCAGTGGATGGGAAAATTAGATGCCATTGCCCTCTGCTTTGGCAAGGTACCTTTTTCCCCCCAAAGGAATCATAAAAAGCCAAACTCAAAATAGCCTCTGTCTTACAGGAAATATAGGAATTGCTAAATCTTACCCTGCACATACAACTTCCCCCTTCTCCCTGCCCAGCTACAATCCTGCTTTGTGCAAAACAAATGAATCAAGTGACTGGAAAGGCCCTGATGAAAATAACATACATGCTCTTACACTGGCGAGATCAAACAGAAACCCTCACTGCAAGAGATCAGCATTTGTGACACTACATAAACCACGGCACAGAAAGACAAATCCTGCCCCTTAAAGTAGACACTGACATAAAGCAGAGCAGGTCAGACAGGGAACAGGAAAAACTGTACAAATACTTTGGGGTTATCCCTACCATTAGTTGATTCTTGTACTACCCATTCATACTTGCTCACTAACGTTAGTTGGGTGGAAGAGGGAGGAAAAGTTACATGGTATAAAATCTTCAGTGTTTTTGTAACTGATTTGCAATTTAATTTTATTTTGGATTATGTACTGTGCAAGAAGGGGAGACCTTCACCTCTACTGCTGTCCAAATTTGGGAGTTAGACAGTTTTTGTGACCTCTAAAGTAGCACTTCAGAGTGTTCTTACTCATGCTACAGCTCTTTATCTTGATAAAACAGACTGAAAAGTTTGCACTAGTTCAGGACACATTCCGTGTTTGTGTTTGGAACGAGAACAAAAAAAATTTTTTGGATTCTGATAAATTCCTGCACACCATGGACAAATAAAACACTGTGATTTATTTCCATAATTCCCATAAATTTTCCATCTCACCCTGTAGTGTAAGCTTGCTTTCATTGCCTAAGGTAGGAGTGATTGAGGAAGTCAAGTATTCAGTCATTTCATGCTTGATGCTATGAGATTGCATCTCTTTTGCCTTAATTTTCTTTGGAGATGTTTTTTTCTAAGGATGCTACTGTGCTCTGGATTGGGTAACACTTCATGCTTTTATCCACACACTCACACTGCTGAGTGTGTGCTGCTTCAAAATGTAGTATGTAATTACCTGAGCAGGTAATTACCTATTTTTTAAAACACCAGTGCTGCTGCTGTACTCAGACCTGCTTTTTACACACCAAAGGTGTCTTTGGTCTGAGGCACCTTAGAACGTCCAGGCTCCCTCTTATCTTGCAACTTCAGTCCTCGCCTTCCCAGTGTGTACTCAGGCTTAGAGGCTGAAAGGGGAGGCTCTTTTTAACCTGGGTTCCCAAACACAGACCTCAAATTGCAGGGAGACAGGCCTTTGAAAAGGTTAGGAAAATGTTTGGTAAGTACAATTAACGGGACTGCAAAACGACGCTGCAGAGAAGTGAAATATTTCGTTTGTATCCCCCGCAGTCACTCGTGACCTTTTTATTAATGAATGATGTTCTTGCAACCAGTCTATCAGTGACACTTGCCCTTCTTTCAGAAATATGTTGTGATCCTTATCACGTAGCTGCTGTTTGTGATAGCGAAACGGCCTAGAGCAAATATCCAGCTCGTGTAATTTGGCATAACTCCATGGAAATCACTGAGGCTATGAATGCTTCTCCAGGGACGGGATCAAACTCAAGAGTATTTGTGTATCTGTTTTTTCAGGAACATGGTTTCATTTTTGAATACGTCAAACACACAGTTGTGATTCAAAAACTATTTTGACTTCTCTTGTCTCCCCAAGAGCTTGAAAGGCATTTGCCATTTGGTTGGAAAAGAACTCCTGACCAATTCCAGTCTCAAAGATTTTTTTATTCATAAGCCACGAAGAACCAAAAATAGCTGTGTAGGTAGAGGAGAATGGCCCTTTCATCCAGGCCCTGCATTTGATAGTTGTGATTTCATGAGCTGTGGCCAAAACCAGGAAACGGGCAGATCAAATTTCTCATGCTGTTAGCGCAGTTATATTACCTTAGGGAAGTAATTATTGCCTCAGAGTTTGTTATAACACAGCGAACACAAACAATTTAAAATCGCTGTGTGCTGCATCTTCTTCTGACTCTCACAAAGCAGCAAGGGACCTTCCCCTGCCTGGAGGTGCTGATAAATCTGTGTTCCCACGGACCTGGGATGACAGTGCCACACACAGCCCAAGCTGCAGAGCCAGGGCCAGTCTCATCTTCACAACAAACTGAAGCACCAACCACAGCAGCTTTTCAAGAACTCAAGTGAGGCTTCAGGCTGGAAAAAAATGGGAAAAAGCTGGGCTGATGATGGACCTGGGGATGGAGCTGGGACACAGAGACAGCTCTGCTGGGCACGGCCTCACTGATAATCCCATTGCTCTGTGTGGCTGCTCCTACTGGAGATGTATTTGCTTAAACACCCTGAGTGCACCAAGCAAACTGGAGAGAACACGTGGCCCTGTGCTCAAATCAACAGCACAAATCCCAGTTAGATCCAGTTAGGAGGTGATGCAGGCAGCTCCAAGCTGTAATGACTCTCCAGGATCCTGGCTTATCTCCAGATGGACTTGGATGGGAAAAGGCTTTTGACCAACAGCCATGTGGGATAGATCTGAACCAAGGATGAAAAGTAGCAGAATCTTGTTGCTGCTTTCCCACACACCATTTGTTAGCTCCCAGCATGAAATTTTCAGCTCACTTTTAGCTAAAAGCTAGTCATTGCCACTAGAAATGCTGAGCCCAGGGAGTTAGAAATGCATTTAGTAGCTTCTCTTTACGAGCATTTTCTTGATTTCCCAGCTAGCAGCAAAATACTCCAAAGATGAATTTCACTCTGTTCTGTGCAGACAATATACATAAGCAACTCCCAAGGGCATAATGAGATAGACAGTGCAGATGCATTTTCATGAAAAATTATTTTCTATCTTTTCAGGTTTCATGAAGCTGCTTTATCTTTAGGTTCCTTCTGTTCCACAGTAGTGTATCCCAACTTCAAAAATGTGTTTTTTCCGGCATCCTAGTTCTCCCTTTAAAGTAAGTTTTTTCCTTTTTTTTTTTTTTTTTTTTAGTTCACCCCTTTCTTACCTACAATCCTACAAGCATGAAGATATGTTTCACTTTTATACTGCTTTGTTACCAAATGTTTATTATATAGAGGATGGATTCTGGCTTACGGTGTTCACTAGCATTCAGCAAACTTCCATCACAATTTTTAATTCATCTCAGCCAAGTCAATTCATTGCTCTGCTCAATTTTGTGGCAGATTATGAAATCGTTTGTGTCTGAGGAATGTTTTCTATATGGAGGAATTGCACTCAGAGAGCATGTACAAGTTCAAACACACTCTAGCTTCAGTGTGATACATGTCTTAGATGGTTTCTCCATGCCAGGGTGATCATGACTCTTGAAGATGCCTCTAAAGTGCAAAAAGGTTTTGCCATCACTAGTGCATAGTAAAATACAAATGAAAAACATATTAGTATTGGTGTTACTACAGCCTTCACTATCACCCATATTTGGATATGAAACGGATAAATATTTACAAATATGAACAGCACAATCTAAAGATGGAACAAGCGGCCTCTGAAATGAAGCACGTTTTATCTTTGCCTCTCAAACAGTGTGGGAGGGGACCACAGTGTCTCTGTCTGTGTCTCCATCTCCTCACTGGCAAAATGCAGGATGTTACAAGACCTTTATCATATTGTGGTAAAACATTTGCAAAACTTTAGGCCTTGTGAGCTGCACGCAGGGCTCCATATGGTCTTTGAACTGCTGCTGGAAATGTGTCAAGGAGCAGAATTTGGCTTAATGAGGTTTGCCAGATAATCGAGTGGGAGTGGGTTCTTCTGCTCCAGCTAAATGTCGTGGCAGGGGTGATGTATCTTGAAACTTCTAAAATGTTCAGGGAAAAGCTGACTCTTTGTCTTCCGAGATATTTATTACTATATAATTACTCTTCCTTTCAGCCAATGGCTCATCTGTCTTCCATGGCTTCAATTTTTTAGGAAAACCTTCCAAGATCAGAGAAGATGGACTTTGTGCTTTTTTTTTTTAAGCCAGGACAGACTCTGATCCACAGAATTGTTTTTTCCCCTATTTTTTAATGCCGTATATTATTATATTATATGTTATTATAAAGCCTTTCATTTAAGAAAAATAATGGACTTGGAAGCTGTGCAGAACTTTTATAACAATGAAAGCTCATTCAGAAAGAAATGAGAAATGCTGCTTTCACTACCAATATAGTGGAATAAGGGTGTGCTTCTGAGCCAGGCCAATGCCCTGTATAAGCTGAGAATTGATTTGTGTGTTGGGATGTGCCCAAGGAAGGGTGACAGAGCTGGTGAAGCTTCTGGAGCACAAAACTTATGAGGAGCAGCTGAGGGAGCTGGAGTTGTTTAACCTGGAGAAAAGGAGGCTCAGGGGGGACTTTATTGCTCTCTACAACTCCCTGAAAGGAGGGTGTAGCCGGGGGGGGGCGGGCTCTTCTCCTGAGTAACAAGTGACAGGAAAAGAGGAAATGGCTTCAAGCTGCACCACGGAGCTTTAGGTTGGATGTAAGAAAAAATGCTTTCACAGAAAGAGTTGCTGATCACTGGAACAGGCTCAGGGAAGCGGCTGAGTCACCACCCCTGGGGATATTTAAAAGACATGAGGGTGTGGCACTTGCGGACCTGCTTTAGTGGTGTTGGATTAATGGCTGGATTTAATGATCTTAAAGGTCTTTCCCAGCTTAAATGATCTGGTGATTTTTGTCTGTTTCTGCCCCAGCACAGGGGAAACCTGCAGGCCTGTTGGTTTTCTGTTGCTCTTCTTTCACTGACAATTTTAAGTAGCTTACAGGATAGTCTGAACTTTTTCCTAACAGGAGCATATTCATTTTCCATTATAAAGTGAAATATTTTCATTTTCCATGACTAGCTACCAAAAAATAATAAAAAAGCCAGCAAAAATATTAAAAACATGAACAGTCATGTATTTTCTGAGATTTTTCCCAAGACCAAATGATTCTTTTCTTAAACACGCTCTATTAATAATACCCTCTAAGATCTCTTGAAATCTTCCCAGTTTCAACAGGATAAACTACTGCTTTTGGCAATATTATTTGCTATTTCTTTCACGCTCACATAAAGCATATCAGCCTGTCCTAAAATCTCACTGATTTATCCTTTCACGCTCAGCCAAATTAGGATAAAATTGCAGTTAAGAGTCTTGTCTTCCCCTGATGTGTGATCATTGTGCATTTTATTGCTGTTAATAAACACTGACATTGCACATTAATTGCCATTACAGACTAACTGTTTTATTTTTGAGAGTATTTTTTCTGTGCAGAGCCACAAGGTGCAGCTTGTCTCTTCAACATCTGTGCCACTGTGATGGAGACAGAAGGCTTCTGAAATGACACCAAGTGACCTGTAAACACTGAACCAATGCTTTATTGCTGTGTGTGATAAGTGTGGATGTTCACACTTGGTCTCCCAAAAAAGTTAATTTTATTATATTTGGCACAGTGACATGAAGAGAGACCGAACTGAACAGGCAGCAAAATATAGCTAAGCCTGTTTAAAGAAAAACTGCTCAAATTCACAGTACAGCCTCAGTTTAATTACTGATCAGGCTATATTTATGCATGATGAGAAACAGCTTATTAAAATAGCTAAATGTAATTATCTCATCTCTACTCTAGACAGGTCTGACTGTCCTTGTACCAAAGCCAGCATGTCAGCTCATCTTTGGTATCTGTAATCACAAGCTTTTTCCCAATCTGCCCAGCAAGCCTTTTAGCGTGTAGAAACTAAGTCTGCCTACCTCTTTCAGTTTATCAGCAGAAACAACTGATTTGCTAAAATTCTCTTGCAACTTCCTTGCTTCAGCACTCAGACTGATACTTTCTGGACTCCCCAGCCCATGGTACCAATCAGTGCCATATAAAGAATGGTTTATTTTTAACAGGAGTTTTACACAGCCCACTTTGGGTGCCTCTGCAAGGCCGGGTGCCACGTGCCCTGCTCATGGCATTCCCTAGCACTGCCCAGACCAGTGTTTTAGGGTGGGTCACACTCCCACCATACAGCTTTAACCCTTCAGAACCAACAAGCTGCCTTCAGAGCAGCCAGCTCTGGGTCCTGATCCCCTACAGACCCCATGGCTGCTTTCTCTCTCTCAGTTTTGCACACAGAGGTGCCTGTGATCTCCTGCAGGCTGTGACAGCTTCAAAGAGTGGTGTTTCCATAGCCCAGGAGCGTGGGTGGTCATTGCATGCCATGGGAGAGGAATGGGAGAGTGCTGAAGGGTCTCTGAGAGTGCAGGGCTGATGGGGAGGTGCTTTGCCCTTCATCCCTCTGCTACAGGAACAGTCCAGAGGAAACTACTCCCTGAATCCCACTTGGAGGGGAGGGGAAGAAATACAGTTGTTTTATTCCATCCCATACAGACAACCAAAGGACCAGAGCTGGGAGCAAAGCACGCAGATAAGTTATTTGCCAGGGTGGACATACTCTGAACAGTTTTGAGGGTTTTTTGGACCTTAAGTATACAAATATAAGTGAATTCTCATCTGGTTGACTCAGTCTCTTTTTCCATTTGTGCTAGGTAAATGCTTCATTTTATTTGTCCACAATTAAACAGCTTTGCAGCTTCAGAACCAAACACATCAAGTTTAAGAGAGCTTTTTATTGACTTTTTCCCTTACTTATCCCAACACTGGCTATTTACTTTACAGCTCCTAAGGTGCCCCTAATATCCAAATATTCAGTGCTGTCTTCACCACCTCTACCTCCTCAGCTGAAAGGTGACTCAGATATTACTTTCAGGAATATTTAAAGAGATGCTTCAGCTATAAAGATTGTAACCAGATCTCAGTCTGTCTGAAAGGCTGCTTATGTTTGGATCCAATTGTTCTGGTTTATATCCATCCCTAGGAATGTTTAGTTATCCTTTAATTGTAAATGATGTTATTCATATGTGTATTTGCTGTAATTTCTTCTGCTGTAAGTGACATTTCAAGTTTTGCTCTCAGGGAATTAGGGTAGAAATCCCCAAAGCACTTAAATCACTTGAGTGTACTGGAACATTTCAGCTCTTGCAAGCTGTGAGTGTTAGCATTTGCCACCGTGCTGACAATGTTACTTCAAAAAGCCTCATGGCAAATACCTAAAGCCACCACAACTTTAATAAAAACTCCAACCAGCATCACCTCCCCGCTTCCAAAATTTCAGCAAACTACAAAATTTGGCCAAACGGGCAGGAAATGTGAGTCCACTGGTTATAACTTCCTTAGAAAAGGCTGCTCTTAATTGTAATACTTCCTATTTAAGAGTATTTCTGATCTGAATTCTGTTGTTGAATTCTGACAGCAAGCTCGCTGTGGAGTACTCTACTCTGAACAGGAGCCCTGGGAACACAGACGGAACCCTAAACCAGGCACCCTGGGCTGCACTGTGCCATCCCTGCCTGTGCTTTCTCCTTCCCTCCTTCTCCCTCTCGCCCTCCAGCTGCTGTTTTAAGCTGGGGAAGGTGCAGTGCTCCAGCTGCAGCTGCTCCGGGCAGTCCAACCCTTTCCAGGGCCAGGGTTCTGGAGATGCTCTCCAGCTCTGCTCCTCACACAAGAGGGAGCCTTCAAATGGCTTCAGGCATGTTCAGAGAAACTGTGAGTGCAGAGATCCTGCCATGTAAATGTGCTGCTCTCTTGCTGTTCTAAGCTATTGTATCTATTTTGTCACAGCGCTGCTTCCATTCAAAGGGAGCCCAGAGCAGCTTCAGCAAAGGAACTGCTTCCCAAGGGAGGATCCAGCACAACTTAGAAAGGATCTGTTAGGCAGAACAGAAAAACTAAAAAATCGAGTGGAAAATATTTACACTTACATATAATGACTCTCTGAACTTGCATTTCTACCTTATCAGCTTCAGGTGGAATTATTGCTTAGGTTTGCTCATACAGCATCCATAAAAAACCTTTTGGCAACAGCTTCAGGTGCATTGAAAATAATACCTAATTAAAACCACATAAGGAAATGTCAGCAGTAGCCTCGAAAGCTTTGACATTAAAAAAAAAACCTCTACAACTATCTCTTCAGTGAAGGATGGTGAATTAATCTACTACTTTCTGAAAGGTTTAACGTAATAGTTTTATTATGCAGGAAAATGGGCAGGTTCAACCACTCCACATATTTGGGAAGAGATCAAATGTAGATGAAAGCTCCCACTTCAACCCTTATCGACATTTAATGAGACAATTTTACAGAGCTGCTGTACCTTCTCTTATCAGCAGCCTCCTAAATCTCCTGGATTGTTAATGGCTTCTGTGAAGCAAATCAGATCAGCATCTGGTGTCTTGTAAAAACCAGTGCAGCAACATGTGCCGATGCCTGAGCAAAATCTGATTTTGAGGTCTGAACGACACAGAAATTTCCTACTTGAACAGCTGCAAATATTTTGTTTCCCTTTTTGTCTTTACTCCCCTCATCAGTTTAGTTGGAACCCACAGATTCAGAGAACTGAGCTTTCTGATACGTTGCTCTCACATTTTGCCTGAAGGAGCAGCCTGGAGTGAGGGATGTCCTGGGATGTGGCTGCTGCCCTGGAGCTGCAGGGCTTTGCCTTCAGCGTTCCCTCCGCCCAGCTCTTCTCATTCAAAGACCTAAGCAGCCACGATGAGACCATGATGGATGTGCCCTCAGCACGGCCAGAAGTGTCTGGAGATCCACCCTAGCGTTCCTCCCGAGCCATGTGATGAGCTAGCCCAGAGGAAGATGAGAAGTCAGCGTGCATCCTTATGCTCTGTGTGAAAACCATTGTGCCCAGGGTATTTTTCCCGTTGGTCAGGACACAGAAAGCAGCTGTGTGTGTCCCCCCTGAGCATTGCAGATGTGAAGAGAAGCTGGTGAGCTGTGGTGCTGCACACCAGCCACATCTGCAATGTACTGAGAGGATCGTGTGTTGAGCCCTTTGCAACCTCAGTGAAGGCAAACAGCCTCTAGCTGAGAGATGTACTGCTGTGGCCATCCTAGGAACCCAGCAGATATCACAAAAACCTCCCTTAATCAATGGGAAAATAAATATTCCTGCTTAGGATTTTCAAGTTGGAGGGGAAAGGACAGGAAGCCTCTTCTCACCTGTTCTAACAACTCAGGTGGGTTTTGTTTTGAACGGATTTTGGGGAGTAAGAGGAGCTGAGCAGCTTCCCACAGCTGGATGGGGATAGACTGGATAAAGCAATTTGCTGCAGTATCAGTCCAGGGACAGGAGAAGAGGTAGAAAATGAAGGAGGTTTGTAAACAAAACGGTAATAAAAGGAAAATTCAGCTTTAGGGAGGCTGAAACCATTTGTCAAATCAGCGAGAAGTCTGCTCTGAAAGAAAGGAGACAATTTTTTTCAGACAAACTAGAGAAAATTCCAGAGATTTTGGCGATTGTAAATCACCCCCAAACAACTTCGTTTTGGATGGAGAGTGTTTTGCAGCCAAAACTAAATTGTCCCACCTGGTTCTGGGCTGTGGGGCTGTGTGGGAATATGGATGTGCAGAGCTGACAGTATGGATGTGGAGCAGAGACCTAGGTGCACCGAGGGCCATGCACATAATTCAGTGTCTGAATAATTATCCTGGTGGAGAATTAACCTCCAAAAGCGTGCTACAGAGCTATTTACTCTGCAGCTACAAAAGCTACACGACTGAGTGGCAGCCCATGAGCAGAACTGTCTGCTTCCTCTGACAGCATTAATTGTGGTTCACATCATCCAGCACCCCCGTGAAATGGCAGCTTCATGACTTTGCCTCACAGGTCATCAGAAGAGCACTTTAGGCAATCTAAATATCAGGTGCATTGGTATCATTCCCCTGGTTTTCAGCTGACATTTCTGAAAAGAGAGCCATCTTCTTGAATTATAAATAGAAGAACTAATCAGTTAGAGTAAATTGGGGTTAGAATGGGCATTTCAGTCATTCAGTTATGGATGAATGTCACAGCACATTTAGATTATCTGCTTGTCAGACCCGTGAGGATGAATGTGCTGTGTCAACTCCCCTTTGTGAGTCCCTGACGTGTGCATGATGGCCATATCCTCACATGCTTTCATCCATTCTTTTCCAGGCAAAGCACCCCTTAAAATCCACAACTACATCGCTGTCTACCCAGCAAGACTGAGAAAGAGAATATTTGTCTGCAAAGTCAGCTTGATTCGGTGTTCATCAGACAACACACAGGTATCCAAGGCATGACAATACTCCTAAAATACCTTATGCTTTATTTAATATACGCTATTATACCTTAAAAATGCTGTGACAAACACATGGGAAGAGTTGAGGCAATCTTCTTCTTCCTTTTTAACTTCAACCGGGGAATATTTTTGACTGAAGAAGCAGCTTTGGCACTTCCTGATGTTTTTCATGTTCCTAATCTCTTTTATTTTCACTCTATCAAAGCAATCTGCTATTGATTTCTACAGTGCAATGCCCTCTTCAAAGACTGTACGTATTTGTTAATCTAAAATAGAAAACAACTTACGGATGAGGCAATTTTCCTTTTAATACACTATTCACACAGAAGGCAAATACCTCATAGGGCACTAAGGACATGAAGGATTAGGCTTAATGACCATCCAGGCTCTCTTCTAACTCTCTGTGCCTGTATCTCCACTCCACCTTTTGCATATAAAAGCTTTATTTACATGAAATATAATGTAAATGTTTAGGTGTATAAAATTATTGGGACAACTGTTTTTTAATATTAGTTGTTATATTTATTTTCTTTGTTACTAATGTGCTTGCTAAATTTGTAAGAAAACAAGATTTAAGTATTTAGCATTCAGGTTGTCCATTATATCTTAATTTAATTACTTTTATACAATCTTTATATATTTATTATAAAATCTATTATGCAATCTTTAGGGACATGATCACGTATTATTTTCCCAAGACCCCAGTACCTTGCTGTACTCTATGGAGGGTGGAGAGCAGATTCTTGATAATGAATAAGTTTCTCTATATCAAAGATCAGTTTCATTGCTTACAAAAGGTGGACACCATGCAATTTAGTTTTGGATCTGATTCTGTGAAGCTCCACCTGAGAAAAATGGCCTTAATACCTTTGTTGCTACAGCAGTGAATATGTTTAGTAAAAGGAAGGTCTTTAGTTCCCACCCGATAATTCCTATTTGTTATGGACTACAGTTGGTTATAAATTTGTCATCAAAAGTAGTCTTTACCTGAAAATTGAATTTTGCTTAGCCATATTTTGTATTAAATATTCCTCTGTATAACCAAGTTCATATAATAAGAGAAAATTATATATTAAAACAGTCTTTCAGCAGTGCTGTGCATCATCGAAGAGAATGAGCTCTCAACTCTCACTGCAGTCACGACCAGGACATTCACAGGTATGAATATATTGGGTTTTAGTTTTACTCTATTCCACCTAATCTAATGAGCTTCCCAATGAAACACTTCAATATTCAGATCCCATGTTTCTTTAAGAAAAACAAAATTAAACACGGGCCCCCAAAAAGAGAGTATAATTGCAAAACTCATCCAAATATCCTGTTATGTGCATTTTTCTTGTTTAGTATTACTATTATAACGAAGGCCTTTGGTGACTTAATAATGTAGCAATTTTGTTGATAGATTAACTTTGGGATCTTTGCCTTTCAAGCTGCACTGGATAAATTGTGCTAATAGATGCTTTAGTCTGGGCATTTTTTTAAACGCAGGACCAAAGAATTATAACTCCCAGCGTTACTGGAATAGCAAAATGTCTTTCAGTTTATCCTTTCAAAGTGGAGAACAAGACATTTTCAGAAGTCTTAGCAAGTTAGATGAAACCCCAAGTAAGATTCTACTGAGTACCTTTTTTTGGCTTAAAAAAATAATTTCTTTCCCAAAATGTTGTGATTTCTCTTTAAAAGATATTAAAGGCTAAATTTAGTTTCCAGAAAAGGGAAGAACCCAAAGATGTTAGCATTTTCCTCCTAAGCTTCTGAGGGATGGGACTGTGATTTCTTTCATATTTGTATACAATTCTGAGCTCTTTAGAGCATAAACAAAATAATGGTGACAATGCATAATGATTAGAAAGGGAGAAAGAATCATTCTAGATTTTATAGAACAAGACACATGAAATGCCCAAAGCGAATGCAAAAAAGAATTTGAATTAAAACCATAAAAAAATTATTCCTGATGAACATAAGAAAATATTCTGTGGTTCTATATAGGATAAGTTATAATAAATAAGAACTAGTAGAAGAGATGCTGTCCTCCTCATTGACTGTGAAATTCCTTTCCACGCCTGTTTGTTTCTTCACTGTGCTGGGAGGCTCCAAGAGGTAAAATCCAATTTGAACTGATGATACATGTGCTTGGAGTCTGATATCTCCTATTTTAAGCATGCTCATTTAATACTTAATGGATGAAATTCTGCTTTCTAGTTATATAGAAAACTGCACATGAATTTTATTGATTTCTTTGAAACCATTTGGACCTTGTTTCAACTAGAGGCTGGCCTAATGTCATTGTTCTAACTAGATGGAAATGTGAAGAGATTATAAGAATGTAAGATTTTTCTTTTAATTGGGCTGGTTTGTGGTGTGTTTCAGTTTTGATATCTGTGTATCCAGGATGGAATATATTCATAAGCTAAACACTAAAATGATTCCTTTATTTAAAAATAGCAAATTATTGATATTTTTTAAGCAGATTGGGGGTTGTTTTGGGTTTCGTTGTTGTTTGTTTCTCTTGACATAGGCAGCATTGTATCTGTGATTTTTCTGCACAAAAACGATTGTGTTCCTTCAGGCTGCAGAACCACTCTGAGGTCGATTTCCTGCTGGTGGAGTATTCCAGGACAAGGGAAAGGTACCATTTTTGTTGTGCAATTAATGCCTAGGATGTAAACTAAAACCTGCCCAGCAGATAAATGTCTGTTATGACAAGGTTTCCCCAACCCAAAGTGGAGGTCATGCTCAGACCCACCCTCTGACGTCCGTTTTTCAAAGGATGATTTAAATAACCCTACGTATATCAAAAGGATCTAGATTCCTAGCAAAAGGAATTCAGAGCAGGCAATGGCAATTTATTTTGAGCAATTAGTCACTGCCCCGTCAATGCCAGCAGAGTTCAGCAGGAGTTTCATGGGCACAAAAATGGGCTTCATCTTATTTAAGCACTAAGGATTGCTACGAGTAGTAAGAACTACAGCTCCACTGTAACACTGTAATTTCAAGTGTGCCCAGATTTTCTAAACCTGGACTTAGTCTCGGCTCCACTGCATCAGATTTACAGTGAGATAAGCTAGTAAAACCTTAGCTGGCACAAAAGTGCTGTGGCAGAGTAGAGAACCTGGTCAGAGACCACCTTTTTCCATCTCACTGTCACTTGTTACTTCACAGTAACATGAACAGCCAGCCTCCACACACTGAAAGTGATGAAATTTCATGCACTAAGGGCTGCAGGATGGTTTACCACTTTCCAGGTCTCCCAGCCACATATTTAACCAGGGTATGTCACAAACTCGGGGCTGATTCGAACCCGACTACTCCCAAAGTTGTCCCGTATCATTCCAGATTTTTAAACTTTGTGCTGCAGCTGAGATATAAATCTCTGTATGCATTCCCTAGCATTCGTGTTCCATGGAAGTCACTGAGACTGGAAAACAGGAAGGATCAGACTTTCTCACAAGATTTCACATTCTCCTTGGTTCCTGCCAACTCCAAACTGACATGGGAGCAGTCTCTCCCGAGGAATTCTGCTGCCCCTGGTTCTGGTTGACATCAAGAAGTGTTGAGGTATGTGCAAAAAGTTAACATTTCCCCCCTCTGAATCTCAAATAGCACACAAAGTTCAAATGCAGTCACAACCAGACGTCAGTTGTGAGTTCTCCGTGTCCTTGCTACAGATATTTCATTTCTAAAAGCAGCCTGTTAATGTCAAACATTTCCATTCTAGCATTCAGAGATTATGAGTTTATTGCAGCAGCTGTAATCTTCCTGTATTTCAAGGGAAATATATTAGGAGACGTTTTAAATGCATTTTCCTCTATTAACATAAATCTTGGCATCTTGTGTAATAAAGTCAAATAACAGGGCATAAATTACACCAAAAGTCCTGAAACAATAAAGAAGTCCTGAAGCAAAAATAAAATTAAATTAAGATTTCAGGTTTAAAATTTTGTGTGGGACTGCAATTCCTCACACCAGGTAGTCCTTCTGCCATCAGCACACAAAAGCTGAGGTGCTACTAAAGGGACACAAAACTTTTCTTTCACCAGAAGCCTTTAATCCCTGCAGCTCCACAGGGTGTGGAAAACGTGAGTCTCCACTCTCTGGCTGCTTCTTGGTGGCTTCTGCAGGGCAGGTTCCATGGAGACATTAGAAACAGGCTGGAATCTCCATTTCAAGTTTTTTCCCTTATGGGTAGCTATAGTCTAGGTTGCTCAAGGCAAATTCAGCTTAAACAGCGTGTATTCAAGCACCCTCAATATTGTCTAAACTCTGCAAGGATGAGAGTGCAGCACGAGAAAACAGAGATGGTAATTGATTCTTTCAGTAATTCAACTAAATATTTTGGGTGATCCCTTCAATTAAAGTCTCCGGATTTACACTGCATATTTAGTTAGATTGTTGTCATGCCTTAGTAACAATTCAGGCTTGTCAGGGACTTATTTATAGAAAATTCATTGCTGTGAGACTACAAATGATCTATTGTATGCTTGATTGTTTCAGATGCTCTCGTTTACACGACCTTTCTTATAACAGCTAAACTGAACACAGGCCATTTGGGGAGAGCTGTGATTTAGGGGCTCTGCTCTGGAAATGGGATTATTGCACGTGGGGGACAAACCTCAGTACCCACAGCCCGAATACACAGATTTTATCCCAGAAAAAAAAAATCTCATAGGAAGGCAATGAAAACACAAGAGGCAGTACAGGCAACCAAAATCTCTCTACCCTGAGTTTTGTATTTTGAAGCTGAGAAAATGCTATGAACATTATTTAAAATAAATTTCTATGCAGCCTTAATCCCAGTCTTCCCTTTCTTTACCACCGCTTTGTTCACCCACTCCTCTTTGATTTGGTGCCTATTTCTGTTTAGGAGCCTATCTAATGTTTTATTTATTGCCTACATAGTTTCCAAATGAAAATAAGAAAGGAGGGAATACAGAAGAAAGAGATTACTTCAGGAAACACTGCATATGTGCTGAGGTCAGTGTAGTAAAGCTCTTGATATAGTAGCAAATCCAGTAACATTTTTTCTGCCAAGGAACAGGTTTTTGTGTGCATGTCAAAGCACTCACTCTCCCACTCTCCCAGAACTTTCTCGCACTCTTAGAAAGCTGAAAACTAAAATGAAGCTAGAATTTCTGGGGTTGTACACACCCTGTGCCTGAAAATGCTCTATTTTTGACTCTCATTATCTCTTTCTTTTGACTTGTTCAAGGGTATTTTTAGTGTTTTCTTCCACGCATAACATTCGATAAGGAGCCAAGTTAGAATAAGGCCTGCAGTCTGTAAGGAGAAATCATGTTGGCTGCTCTAATGGTGCCCAGGAGGAGGTGAGGCAGGTGGGACACTGGACTTCTCTCACAGATGTTAAACAAGAATCCTGCTAGAAGGCCAAACATGAGCAAGGTTTCCTGCAGCAGCCCCTTGTACCGTTCAGGGATAAAAAAAGGGGAGGTGTGCAGGGGCTTTTCTCTGGGCCAGGGAGCTGCACCTTCATGTGTGCTCTAAAACCCAAAGGAGCTGAGTTCTGAATACTTTTGTTCACATGGCCCAAGGTGCACCATCATCCGTGCCAGAAGCAAGTGATGCCTAAAGAGGCCAACCTAGAAACAGAGACTGGACAGGAGCAAGGGAATAAAGGTGGATATTTATTGGAAAGGCCTTCAGAGGCACACCCTGGGCAGGCCAAAGGCTACACCCAAGATGGACCCCGAGTCACGAGTTCTTCACACTTTTATAGCTTTGGTCCATTTGCATCTCAACCCAATTTCACCAATTAAACTTTAGCTAATGATGGAATTTCCCCTCAGCTTGCCCCGCTTCTCAAGATGCTGGGTTACACATTTTGGGCCTAGGCCGGGCTGGGTGTCCTTGGAGAGCAGCCTGGAGAGGCTTTGTTCTGTCTGTCTCAGCATGAGAGAGCAGCAGCTCACAGGCTGCAGGACACTGCAGAGTTACACACTGGGAATGCAGAATTTGAAAAATATAAAAGCTAAAATGTAAGGCATCACAAGTGGTGGGCAGGGATGCCACCCCTGCCTCTTTCCTGAGCATCCTGTGATGGCAAGAGGCTCTGGAGCCACAACTCATCACACAGGCTGAGTCAACAGCCTCGTCACACTTCTCCACTCGCCCTTGTACTGCCTCTGTTGCAAGCTGCCTTCTGCACTCAACAGCTGCCATCGCCCTCAGAATCACGAAGCACCAAAAGGGAGGCACTTTGCCCAGAATGTTAAAGAAGTGGTGACAGTTTATAGAGCTCTTCCTCTTTTATATAGGCTTTGCCAACAAATCACTGGAAATAAGGACCCCGAGGTCACCCAATCCGCCCTGTGACAGCTCAGCTACACCTGTTATTGACAGATGTCCATCTTGTGGGTGTGAGCCTTCTGTGATTCTTCCACCTTCCCACAGCAATCTGTTCCAGGGGTCTGTCATGCCTGCTGCTGGATGTTTGGCCTCAAGGTCTAACCGAATCCTCCTCACTGCAACTTTAAGACCATTGCTTTTTGTTGTAAGCATGACTACATTTTAAACGCTGGAGAATGCTGCTTGTTGCTTTCTCAGTCTTAAGGAGCTCCAGGTAGAGTGGAGTGATAACTACAGATGATACTTGGTTTTAAACACACCGGTATAATATTTTCCCTATTTGCCACAGTCTGATTTGACTCATGGTCACAGCTTGTGAATCATTATAACCCTCAAGTCCTTGCTGGACAAAGTGATTCTCAGCCAGACAATCCCCAGGTTGTGTTCATGTCATTAATATCTTCTGCCTCATTGCCACAATTTCCACTTGTCCATGTTGTATCACAACTTTTTTCTAAATGGAAGTGGTTTTTTCTTGAAAGAACGGTCATCTTACACCACTTCTCCAAATCACCAGGATCATTTTGAATTCATTCTGTTCTCTGAACACTTCTTGTCCATCCCAGCATAATAACTTATGTATATTTTCCAACCCATTATGAAAATTGTCAGTTAATTAACTGCCCCATGTCTGTCAGAGCTCAGGGCCTAACAAAGGGTATTTGTATATTGACCCATTGTCTCTCTGCCCCTGTGTATGTGTTCAGTTCTTCTCCTGAATCATTCTCCAGGTGGATCCTCTTTGAGACTTTCCTGTGCATGCAGTTTTCTCATAAATAGCTCCTGACTGAACTGAGAGGACTGGCTCTTTATTATTTACTCAATGCTGAGTGTTTCAATTGTCGAAAAACAATCTTCAATCTCACTGCAAAGCACCAAGATAGTAAAACTCGCTTCAGAATAATTAGCAAAATAGTTGCAATTTTCTTTGATACTTCAGGTTAAAATCCAGCTGTGATTTGAGGTTTAAAGTTTAGATAACTTCTGGCTTTTCATTCTTCTGAGCATTTTGGTGCATGGTGCACTCAGTTGTGTCCAGCACCCGGCGTAGCTATATCTTATTTTTATTTGTCTGCTTTTTCTGACCACAAAAACAAGCCTGGCCAAGAGAGAGGAAGCTGACATCCCTAGCAAAGGCTGTGTCAAGATGACTATAATGACCTAACAAAGTAAATGCAAATAAGATTTGCAGAGTTTATTACACTGACTACCTCAGTCAGTGATTCAAGGCAAGAAGAAACTTTCTTGGAATGTGCACCGGGCTGAACCAGAATGGATTATCCTTGGAATCCTCTTGAGCCTGAAAAGTTAATTCCTAACTTCTGTCATTTTTTCTATTCTAGTGAAAGCTTTTGCTTTGAAACTTGGAGTCACACTATGGTCTCTGTTTTTATTACTAAGGAAGAAATTTATGACCCTTGGATATAAAGATGAGATGAAAACGTAACCAAACACATTACAAAGACTCAAAAATATAAATATGAAATACAAGCAATGCTTTCTATTTTTTTTTTTTTAAGTTACAAGCCCAGTTCCATCAGCTTGTAAAGAAATCCTTTCATTTGAGGTGAAATATAGGTCATGATTTTTGAGTCCAAAAAAATCAAGCCTATGCTTGGCCTTGCCAGCATGATTTTTGGCCTGTAGCTCCAAATGGAGCTGGCCATCTGCACTTTGGGAATCCATTACCGTTGTCAGAATCACACAGGGTATTATAGCAACTGCCCAAAGCAAAACAAAACCAAACCAAAATACTTCAAGATACTATAGTCATTATATCCATCTGTCTAGCTATTTATAAATTAGTTTGCTGAAGTACTCCACACATTCTGGAGGCAATAACTTGCCATTCCTGTTTATTTTTGCAGGTGTCCTTGAACCACACATAAAAAAGCAAAACAGCACAGGGTTGAGAAGGGGCGAACTTGTTTGCTGCACTGAGTGAAACAGTAGGTCCTTTTCTCAGAGCCTGAAAAATGATACATCAACTGCAGTGAAGAATTTCTGGAGCTGGTTCAATTCATTTGACACTTTGGGGAACACTAATTGAGCATTCAATAGTTCAACACTGTGAGAGTGGGGAAAGCCAATCCAGGAAAACCATCAGCCATGGGGAAACCAATTTCCTCTCTCAAACTTATTGTTCCTGCATGTCAAAGGTGATCCCAAGAGATTCTACTTGTTGCTGACACATTCCAGAAATCATTTAATTTTCCCACCTTTTTTTTTTAATTGGAAGAAGCAGGCAAAAGAGATGGCCAGATGTATCCCAAGGGCAAAAGAGAAAGCTTATAAAAGAAATGTTGAGAAGAGAGGCAAGACAGCTAATGCAGGGCAAAAATGCCAAACCTGCTTGTTTCCACTGCCATTGGAATGCTTGCCCATGTAGATATGTGTGAACAAATAACTAGTGCATCTGCAAAAAGATTATTTACTTGACTGCCTACTCTGCTGATTTGAAATAGGGTAGCTCTGTTGAGCTCATTAGAATTCTGTCTTTTTAGACTGTGGCTGCTGAGCTCACTACAGAACGGAGACAGATGGTTTTTGGAACTTGAAGCTATAAGATAAATGTTGCTAACCTGCTGAAGGCGTGGCTTTCCCACACAGTGGGGATGTGCCAGATGCAGCCTTGTTCTTCACCTGTGTTTGAGAAGCTAGCAGGAAATGAAAGGACTACAGCAGAAGTAAGACCCTTTCTATTCCTCCTCCAAACCAGAGTTATCTTCATCATTGCACTGATGAAGTCAAGATGAGTTACATTCTGCTGTATTTAACACCTTTAAGGAAATACTACATTCTGACTTTAGTTTTGTTGTTTAACATTTAACTTATGTTAACATTAAGTTTTGTTAAGTGTAAGTTTGTAATGTTTAAGTGATCTTAAGGCTAAGTTCTGTTAAGGCTAACTGTTGTTAAATTTATGTAACGTCAAATTTAAATTCTATTAATTTGAAGTTCTCTTACATTTAAGTTAGGTTCACATTCTGCTGAGATAATTTTTGATAAGTTGTTAAGTTTTAAGTTTAAATGTATTCCATTTAGGTTCTGTTATTTCAATTTCTGTTAAGTTTAGGTTATAGTTAGAATAATTCATGTTTAGTTTCAGTGATGTTAACCTTAAGTTCTGTTTAGTTTATTTTCTGAACATTTAAGTAGATTCCCTGAGAGGAACAGCGAAGTCCCTTGATGTCACAAGCACTTTTCACTAAGCAGCTCTTACACCAGTGAACATGCAGAACAAACAACAGGCATCTCCTAGATGCATCTCTCTTCCCTTCATACAGTTAAAAAGGAAAACACACCATCACCATATTTGCATAATTCCTTTGCTAAACTAGTCCCTCAGCAGTTTCAAAGACATTGCTTCATCTCCTTCTCATTTCCTGCAGGGATATTATTGTCATCTGGAAAATTTTGGTCCACCTGACAACAAATTTTCTGGTTGAAACTAATAGCAACACGGCAACAGCTTCAAACATTCTTTGCACTGCTTGGTTAGGAAGTCAGGATTAAAGACATACTGTGTTTCTCTGCTTCACTAAAAGCCTGTACTTTAATGTTTTAAAGCTTCTAAAGTTGTGTGCCAATAGTATCATATCTGTCACTGGCAACAGTATTCATTCTCCCAGTGGCAGGATTCAGCTATGGGAGAACTTACTGTGGTTTCCCTTATGCTGTGGCAGATCCACAGTAGGTCATAATTTCTCACCTGCTAGGTATTTTCCCTGCAATTTCAACACATGCAACTCTTCCTCACTTCTTTACAGAGTTTAGCAGGCCTGTCAACACTGTTACCCCAGGATCTCACATTAATTAATTTATCCTCACAGCACTCCTTTGTTAGACGCCAGATTTTTCAGAGAGCTCAGACTCACATTTTTGAGTGCTCAACACCTAAATTGGAGCCAGATTTTCAGAAAAACTGAGTTCTCTTTTAGTTTCTCAAAGAAGGTGCAAATTTTTCAAAGTTTCCAACAACCCCAGCAGCAGTGTCTGCTGCCCAGATTGCGTGAGAAGTTGAGGACTCAGTGTGCTGAACTTCTTTTCTACCTCTGAACATTACATTTTGGTGCCTGAAGCGGAGGTGATTTCCTTGTAGTCTGGCTGTCAGAGTGGGAGGCTGAGCTCTTTTGAAAATCTGGATTGCTATTGTAAGGTTATCACTGCTTTGCAGGAGACAAACTGACAGCTAGAGCGAGAGCCCAGAGCAGTGGAACATTTGTGTAACAGGTTGAAATGAGATCAGGATTCAGGCTCTCAAGGCACCCATTTCTGTCCATGTTATACTTGGAATTGGGCTGCAGTGTGGCTGGCTGGTATCAGTGTGTGTTCAGCTTCAGGGCTGTGACGTGGGCACGGGCTAAAAGACGAGCCCAACAGCATCCTCGTGATGACTGAGTGCTGTATGAGACACAGGGGATGAGGCACAATGAAACAAGTTCCTGGAAAGCTGCAATGCAACACTTTGCCCTCCTCCTACTCAGCGGAACTGAGGAATGCAGACGTACTATCTGTGCTTACATCTCAGAATTAAAGCAATCCTACAAACCAAAAAGGCGGTTTGTTGGGGTTTTTTTCTGCACTAATTACTGTCTTTTACTGACTCTGGCTTACAGCTTGAATACAATGCCCCATGATGCAGATTCATCCATGTGAGCCCATGAAGTGATTGCAGGTCACCAAGGGCTCCTGCTCAGGACAGCCCCAGAAAGAAAGAAGCCCACGGGTCAGACTGAACTAGTGAGCACAAATCTACAGCACTGAGTGACACAGGGGAAGAAAGCAGGAGTGGGAAACAGCCTCAATCATTCACTGTTCACTCATCAGGTTGCCCTGTCTTCGTTTTGGACTGTGCTAAGTAGCTAACTCTGAGACAAACTGGGCTCAAGCAGAGTTAGCTCTGAGGAGAACTCAGGGCTAAGAACCAGTCTTTAAAGTCTATTTTGTGTAGCAGCAGAGGCATAGCAGCAAAGCCTTGCCAAAGGGTAATTACACATCTCAGCTGTTTCACTTCTCTTTCCCAAGTGACCATATTCAGTACTTGCTTGGTGAGATCTGAACCTACTGTTTCACACCTAATGCTGAAAACTCACCACAGCCATGCCCACAGCAATGGTTTCAGTGGCACAGGAGTTTGGATCAAAGGAGAAGCTGTACAAAAAACTTGCTGTTAAGATACACCAACCTCACCCTCTCTGAAAATGTAGGCAGAGCTAGCTTTCAAATATACCTATTTAAGCTCTGGCAATTGTTAGGCACCGTATTTTTTACTTCTAACAAAAGTGTCTCCGTTTTTAAGGGTCCAGAGCAAGATGGCAAGGGCCACAGTCACAGATGTTCTAATCACCAACAGTGCAAGTAGAAAGTGGTGGTTGCTTATCCTCTATAAAAGCAGCTGAAGCAAGTTTCAAGGTGGGCCTAAATTCTCAAACCCAAGGTAGCAATATTTCACAGTTTCCCATTTTCTCTCCTTCCCCCAGTCATGTAGGCAGTTCCTTGTCCATTCCCTCCCTCCATACAATGCCTTAAATATTAAAAATATTTCCAACCAGGCTGTGTTAATGTGACAGATGGGAATTCTCTGTCAGCTCCCTTCTGGTGAAACATTTATAAGGTGTTGTATGGCTTCAGAAGGCAGCATATTAGAAAATTGGGAGGTGGAGGGTGTAAAGGGAGAAGCTTTCCTATATTAATTCTAAGCAGTAGGAGCATGAGTAGAGTGAGTCACAGCTCTTCAAACATGAATCCCAAAGCAAATAACGAAATGGAAAGAGGAGAAATATAGATTAGGCAGACAGAGCAAACAATGCTGTCAATCCCTGCAGACCTAGATGGTGATTTGTTTGCAAAATGCCCAGGGAATGGGATGAGGTGCCACACATGGGTGTTTTAGCCACAGAGGCAGGTGAATCATTGCTTAACTTCATTAAAGGCGCCTACTCCAGCAGGTGACTTGGGACATGAGTGTGTGAGGAGCTACTGACGGGCTGCAGAACAGCCAAGGGGCCACAGCTCATGTTCTGCAGGGAGGGAGGGAGGGTGTGCAGCGCCCTGATGCCTGAAGAGGCCAACCTAGAAACAGAGACTGGACAGGAGTAAGGGAATAAAGGTGGTTATTTATTAGAAAGGCCTTCAGAGGCACACCCTGGGCAGGCCAAAGGCTGCACCCAAGATGGACCCCGAGTCACGAGTTCTTCACACTTTTATAGCTTTGGGCCATTTGCATCTCAACCCAATTTCACCAATTAAACTTTAGCTAATGATGGAATTTCCCCTCAGCTTGCCCCCCTTCTCAAGATGCTGGGTTACACATTTTGGGCCTAGGCCGGGCTGGGTGTCCTTGGAGAGCAGCCTGGAGAGGCTTTGTTCTGTCTGTCTCAGCATGAGAGAGCAGCAGCTCCCAGGCTGCAGGACACTGCAGAGTCACACACTGGGAATGCAGGATTTGAAACATATAAAAGTTAAAACCTAAGGCATCACCCGGGGAGAGCTGCCTTCCCCACAGCCGGCTGGGATGTTTACCTAGCCCAGAAAGAGAGAACAGCAATTACCATCTCGCTGAATACGAAGGGTGGGTGGGGAAGATATTTCTGGTTTTGCCCACACCCCCTCCTGGCAGTATCAGCTCCGTGAGCACTCCCATAATGTATGGTATCCCAGCAACGGGGCTGCAATAACACCTCACGGATAGCGCCGTACCTGCGCAACGCTCAAACTCTGCACAAAGGCCACAGCCATAATTACCCCAGGGGCTAATTTTGTAAATTAGGGAGGCGCTGCAATACCGGTGATGTGTTTGGCAATCAAAAGGAGGGAACAGATGTGCGTTTTTCCTGAAGTCATTATTTACTTGTTTTGGCCAACAGCAGGTTCCAGGATGCTCTCCTGGATGGCTTCACCACAACATCGGCCTTGATTACCTTGATGCCTTAGGTTTTAAGTTTTATATTTTTCAAATCCTGTACTGCCTAGTGTGTAACTCTGAAGTTTCGTGCAGCCTGTTAACTGCTGTTCTCTCATGCTGGTTAGACATAACAAACCTCTCTAGGTTTGCTCTTCAAGAATACCAGGCCTCAAAATGTGTAAACTAAAGCCTTGAGAAGATGAGCAAACTTGGGGTAATGACATCATTAACCAAGGTTATAATTGCAGAATCAACCCTGATATGCAAATGGACCAAACTTATAAAAGTGTGAAGAACTCATGACCCAGGGTCCATCTTGGGTGTAGCCTTTTGACTGCCCCAGGTGTACCTTTGAAGGCCTTCCAAATAAATACCTACATTTATTCTCTTATTCTTGTCCAGTCTCTTACTAGGTAGTTTTTAGGTGGCCACCTCAAGGCATCAATCTGCATGGCAAAATAGGGTTTAGCTCACAAAAAGGCACTATCTTTATGTGTTTTATTACACGGTGTTATTTAGAGATCCAGAACTCTCTTGGTTGCTGTGGTCTAACACACCTTTAATCTAGTCTTTATTTTGCCACTGCCACATTGCACAGTTAGACAGCAGGGCATGCTTTCCTGTTTGGTTAGCTGCAGCCACTGCACTTCAATGTTTGCTAGCATGGCTGAGAAAAATTCCAGGAGGGCTGGGTTTGGTTTGGGCTTTTTTTTAATCTTTTTTTTTTTTTTTCCATTACCATTTGCTTATTTGTCAAAGTTGAAACGTTTTGAAGAGATGGTTTGGTTTTGACAGTTTTTCTTCACAACCCAGGAAGCTTTGGGATCAGTCAGCACAAAGGCTGGGTTTCTTAGGGCTCTTGGCATTGCACTGCCTGTGGAGAAGAGAGCCAAGATGTCTGCTTCAGAGCCCTAGTCCCATGGCTTTTTCTTTTTATAGAGAATTTTAAAATATGTCTCCTATCAGATTATTACCAAAATTCAAACCATCTAAATTTTCTCTTAAGCCGAATCACCTTTCAATGCAGAACTGCAATATTTATGCACTTAACACCATTGCCAGAGGCACAAAAGTACAAAGCAGTCCTATTTGGAATATTATCCAGCACTTACTTGTATTACAAACAAGAATGCAGTGTCTTGCTAGAGCACATGTGAAATAGAATTTCTCCTCTCGTTGATTCATTGCCACCCAGATGACAAAGTCTAACTGGAAATGAATGCACCTTGTTGGATCTGGGACAGATTCCAGCTGCCTCTCACCGGCTTTTCTGATCCAAATGCTCTCCAAATTTTAGCAACCATGGTATTTTTAGACCTCTCTAGCATCCTCTGCCTTAGAGCTTTGTGGCAGGCCTTGGAGGTGGAGGAAGCACTGCAAGCTCCCATTTGGTAAATGAGAAGGCTGGAAGGAGAAGGTTGCCAAAGATCACAGAGCGGTTCCAAGGCAGAGTCGGGAGAGCAGGACAGATGGCCACCCTTGCAGGAGAGAGGGGTTGTGTTATTCCTGGCACACTCAGGCACCTCCGTTCTGCCAGCCTCCCCTCTAGAAGCTGGGATGGCTATAAGAGCCCGTCATTTTCTGTCCAGACAAGTCACAGCTACTTTGTGCTATGAAAGAGAATCCACACTTTCCCCCCAAGCCGGATACATTTCAGGAGAAAGTGGAACAACTTGCTCCGAGTGGCAAACGTGCCAAATGCTAGGAGCCATGCAGAACCACGCTGAGAGCAGAGCTCCACATCCCTCTGTGCTCCTGCTGTGCCCCACAGGGATTTAGGGACTAAATATTTCATTTCTCCTGCAGAAAGGACTCTAGTTTTTTCTCAGGAGCTTGATATTGGGCAATGGCATTCATCTTAGAGGGTACAGAGAACTTTAGCATTCTAGGCTGTTACCATTTACAACATTTTAAAAATCAGTGAAACACACTGTCTGCACAGCATCTGTCACCATGGCCTGCAAGCACACATTTCCAGAAAGAAGAACAGCTGTAGGAAAGTAAAAGTTGTAGTAAATACACGGCAGAGAGCTGCACACTACATTAGAACTGCTACGGAAAGCAAACCAACCACATCCATTTCTCCATAACCTCCTGCCACCTGCACCCCAAACTGTGGCCTGGTTTTGCTGGCGGCCTGGCAGAACTTATTTCTCTCAAATTGCTGAGGCTGCACCTGCTTCCTCAGTGCTGGTGAATTTGACTTACCAGCATAAAATTACTCTTGCATCTCCAGGTCTGTTTTCATTGCAGTTCATGGGCTATGAATAATTAACTACAGTCATCTGCAACAGAGGCATCTGCCCTGACACAGAAATTCAGAGTTTGAGCTGCAGCTGAATTCAGCACTTGAAAATAATTTAAAATCTAATTCTCTCTTTGGTTCACTTTGGGAATATTACAAGTGATGAAGAACTGCACCTAGACGCATCCTTTAAGCGAAGTTCTTTGTCACTTCTTGCATTACAAATATGAGTCAATGTGGAAAGATCAAGCAACACCAGTTTGTATGTCTGGATCTATTTTACTCAAGAGCTATTTTCTAGGCATTATTCTGCCCTGTGAGACCTCTCATGATAATCTTGACCTTATCACTCTCTACAGCTCCTTGAAACGTGGTTGTAGTCAGCTGGGGGTTGATCTCTTTCTCCAGGCAGCAACTGACAGAACAAGAGGACACAGTTTTAGGCTGTGTCAAGGGAAATATAGGCTGGATATTAGGAAAAAGTTCTTCATGGAAAGAGTGATAAGTTCTGGAATTGTCTGCCTGAGGAGGTGGTGGAGTCACCATCCCTGGCTGTGTTTAAAAAAGATTGGATGTGGCACTTGGTGCCATGGTTTATTTGAGGTGTTAGGGCATGGGATGGACTCGGTGATCTTGGAGGTCTCTTCCAACCTGGTGATTCTGTGATTCTGTGATTCTGTGATTCTGTGATCTTTGCTCTTGGTCTGTGTTTGCAGAGCGCCTCACACAGCCTGCTCTGGCGTGCTGAGAACTGAACTGCTACAGCTGTGGAAGCAGCTCAGGCTGGGAGGAGCAACACTAACGGAGTCCAGGTTTTTTTTCAGATGTGGCTCCCAAGATTAAGCTCAGATGTCTTAAGAGGAGAGCTCACAATGAACAATTTCTTCAGCTGGGGCTTTACCTGCACTATAAGGACACATTATGCTTCAGGTAACTCTATCTATTTGTCAAATTCGGATGCAGTTTGGTCAGCAAATAACTAAAATAAGAGACGGATGGCTAAACAGAGCAAGACAGAATGATGGGGGGAAAAATGAAGTTTCCTTAGGAAACCAGGATCACAAAGACAACAGTGAAACGGAACGTTTGGATTCACATATTTTCACATTCCACATGTTTTTGTGACAGTTCACACTTTTCCAGAAGTACCTCTCCTTATTGCTTTTCCCTTACCAAAGAGACTTGTGCTTCTTGTGTAATTAAATCTGCACCTCCCAATTTCTTAGAGGTAGAATTACAGTGTAAAAAATAATGGACTACAGTAAATTAATGTGAGATATTAGAAGGGTAAACACAAAGCACATTTAAGATACTTTCTCACTAATATATAACATGACAATACAGATGAAATAAAACTATATTCCCATCTCAAATCAGACCTACTTCAGTCTTAGCAAACTCTGCTTAAACTTTGTTGTGGGGTTTTTTCCCTCTACACTCCACTTTAAGCAGAAGCAAAGAGTCCAACAAATCTCATTATAAAACGTATTCTTGCAAGACTTCCAAACTATTTTGGGACGTTCTGAAACTTTTGAGAAATACAATCAAAATAGATTTTTTGTGTTCCTTCCTAACCGAGTTATGTGAAAGTTTGAGATACCATTCTAACAGCAACATCTCTTACACAAGAGAATAGTTTTGTAATAAGATTGCTGCAAAACTTTTATTTCTTTAGCTTTGGAGAAACAATCTGAGATTTATAAGCCCTCTCCTTCAGCATTGCAAAAGGTGAAGTGTGCTTGTATGCAGTGGAGCAGTATCGTGGCCTCAGCTCACCACAATTCCTGGTGTAATGACACAGGACTAAAACATTGCAGAGGACATTTGCTGACCCTTTGTACAAGGCTGTGCACTGAGATACCAAATCTAATAAAAAAGAAAGAGCCCAAGTAGTGATGGGAGGACGACTTCATCTCCATCTTGGAAATGTTCCGCCATTCCTATCTGCACAAAGGAAAACCAGGAATTAAACCAGGAAGGTTTATGAAAAGCTGAAGCTGAATTCTGGCAATTTTTCAATATATACTTCTCAAATCTGCAGCCCCTTGGGCATACTGCATAATAGGCTGATAGTGCCATGTCCTGGGATAACTTGTGTAGTGTTATAAAGAAAGGATTCCTCTTAACTCTGATGAAGTGCACCATTTGATAAACTCTCCCAATAAACTCTCCTTCAGCTAATAAGAGCTGAAATATTGTGCTTTTGCTGCATAACTCATAAGTTACATAGACATAAACATCACATCATTAGCAAGGCCAGTATCAAATGTAGCTGTAAATCACGAAAATACAGCTTTTATTTATAGATCATTGCTTGTAATTTTGAAAATTTATGTTTAGATACACAATTTTCCTCATCAAGGGTGAATAATTAAATCACAGCTTTAAAAACTGTATTTCAGCACCATGATAACTTCAGGGCTTGCTGATTTTCTCGGGGTGTAGGAGTGTACTCTGGGCTCTGGCTGACCACTCAGGTATATTATTCTCAATTTCAGTAGCTGGAAACAGGCAGTCCACTGTGTCACACATCAAAATTATCTGTACTGCTAACAGTCTCTCCCAAATTGTTCCATGCTCAGTTTTGCTGGTGGTTTCTTCTTTACTCATTTAATGGGCTTGGATTGTGCAGGGTGATGGATGTTTATAGCCTGGTGTCTTCTCTCTCCATCAGCTGCATTCCAGAGTAACCTGCCAAGTGAAGAGAGCAGCCAAGGAGCTCAAAGAGCCCCTGCTGAGAGCTCTGTCACCGTCCCTGCCCTGTCACTTGCACCAGCTGGCCCCAGGGCAGCTGTTTCTCCACCAGGGCAGCACAGGACACAGCCCTGGTGGGAAATGCAGTCTGTGGCTGTGGGGGAACCAGGGGTGAGAATCCAGGTGATGGAGATCAGCTGATTGCAGCACTCCCTTTAAACTGCGAGCCCCGGGGCTGCTCAGGGCAGCCTGAGCTCAGAAAGGATGCTCTCTGGGGAGTGGGATGTGAGGTCAGAAAGCTGGGAAGGAGCCCCATGACAAAGGTAAGAGTCCTGCAGAGAAACCAGTAACTGGGGATGTTCCTGGAGCAAACACTGATTTTGTTTCTGGATATCAAACAGGGATTTTCATGTCTACCCCTCGCTTACATCAGTTCCATTAATGGAACACATGTGTGGATTTAGGATGGTGTAAAGCAACCCAAGAAGCAGTGAGAACTATTTCACATTATACAATCTTGCAGGGGGGGATTCAGGGAAGGCTCTATCTTCTGGCCAGAGTTAAAGGAGCAAAGCAGAAGCCCTTGGGGAAATCAGACTGGACTGGCTGGGGCAATTTTTCTGCTTTGCATTTCTTGTGTAGAGAGCTACTTGAAAAATTTCCAGCTAGCTATTTTTTTTTTTTTTTTAATCTTTCTGGAAAATGCCAATTCATGAAAATCAACAAGCTTCATGGGAATATGCTGTTTTTTAAAATAAAATATTTTCACTGCGCAGCAGAGCAAAAAGAGAATGGTGTTGACAAGGTCAAGGAATGTTCTGATATTTCATTTCAAGCTTGTCAGCTTTAACATTTCATCCTGCATGAAATTTTAAACAGAGGCAAAAATGAGCCATGACTTATTTAAGTAAGAAAATTAGTTTATGGTTAACTTGTGGAGCTGGAAACAGGGTGTGCTGAAAATAACAGGCCTTTTGTGAAGCTCCAAAATCTACTGCTGTTGGTCTCTGCTAGGGAGTTTTATCCTGGGTCAAGGAGCTTGAAATGGGAGAGGGTAGAGCTGTGAATGCCCACTGGTTGATGCCCACTTGAGGAATCGAGATATTGCTGTTATTAATGAGTTGGAAAGAGGATCATTGTGTATCCCCAGGCATGGAACTGCAGCTTGTTGCTAATGCTTTTCATACAGCCGTGTCATACAAGCCTTGGGATGAGATGCTTTGTGTGGAAAATCTGCTCTAAAGCTTTAATTCACACCTATCCCTTTCAAATACTAACGCTGGGTTACTTGCATGTCCCATTTTATCTTTTGGGAGTGTGACTGTGGCCAGAGAGGCTCCCAGCCCATTTCTGTGAACAGAATGTATTCATCTATCCTTCTGATGGGATAAGATAGAAAGTATCACCAATTTTGCTTTTAATTAGTGATGTCTGCTCAAGAACACGACTAAGCAAGTTCAGGTTCTCTGGCTGCTCCTGTGTTTTTCCTTTTATTAGGACAATGATTTTGTTTCTTGGAGGGTTTTTTTGGTTGTGGAGCAGGACTGAGTGGTGTTACAGGGGTTGAGTGTTTGGTTTTTAAACTCGCAATAAGTGTTTGAAGATATGCTTGTCCTGGAGAACAAAATACATGTGAACATGAAATACCCGTAGAGAACAAAGTGCTTTTTTAAAATTTAGAGATTCATGGTCACCTTCTGGGCTAAAAGTATTTCTCTTTCTGTATTTAGTCTGAACGAAGCAAAGGAGCCAGTTTGAACTCAATTTAATGAAAACCTGCGCTTGAAATATGGCTTTTACACAGAAAGTGTCAATTTTGTAACAGAGTTATACATTGACTGCTTCCTCCATGCAAACTGTACCTCTGTTGGGGCCAGAAGTGCCAAATTCAGCACATGCTTCTTGTCTGGAGATGGAAGAGCAGCTCTGAGCACCCTGTGAGGGCCATGTGTTGAGGCTGGCAGCCAGACCCCCCACTCCTACCCCTTCTTTTGCACGACAGCAGACAAGCCTGGTGTCAGTGCCTGTCTGAACAGCATGGGAGCAGATCTTTGGAGGGTTTTTTCCCCACTTCAAAGGCTCCTCCCACCCTGTGAGTCAGGCACTTTCTATAATTTATCTAGGTCTTCATACACAAGGCTCCAAAGAGCCTTCTATGATTTGTTTCACAATGCCTTTCCTACATGCTTTAGAGAACAAGTTGAGAATCCAATTTATGACAAGGTTCACTCTCACCACTCAATCACAGAATATGCTCAGTTGGAAAGGAGCCCAAAGATCATTGGTCCAGCTCTGGGCACTGCAAAGGATGGGAAATACCTGATGTGATCTAATTTATATTCACCTTCAGCCACACAGCCTGGGTTATAGGAAATAGAAGCTGGTCTCTGTATATTGTAGTCAAACAGCCCTTGGGATGATCTAAATTTTCCTAATTCATTATGGTGTGTGTTTATGACCACATGGGCCTTCAGCAGCTTTTCTTTATTCTTGTAATTGCCTTGATTATTTCTTTTTAAGCTTAGTTTGGCTCAGCTGATGGAAAAGAGGCCACTTTATTTCCTGTACTGGAGATCAGGTGTGCCTCCACGTGCCATGGATCCACTGCAGACTCCAAGTGCTTTGTGAGAGTGTTTCCCCTACAGGGCTCCTTGCTTTGAGAAAAGACTTGTCCAGAAATGATCATAAAACACACTTAAATATTCAGCTTCATCCTAGGAGCCGCGATGCAGAGAACGAGATTTTTGGCCTCCACTTCACCAGGCATCAGAGATGCAGCACTGACACACCAAGGCAACACTTTTTTTGTCCTCCTCTCCGGGGCTAACGAGGCTGTGCCATCTGTTCCTGCGTGCTGGACAGGGCCCAGGGAAGTGTCAAGCAGAGCAATGCTGTCTTAGGAAGTGAGGTGAGGGTGGATGAAAAGGAGGTTCCAAGCAGGGCAGAGGAAAGTGAGACCAGGAAATGATGAGCAGAAAGGGAAATATGCAGGAGTGGGAGAACAGCTGTGTCCTACATGTCCTGGTGTAGCCTGTGCCTGGCTTGGTGTGACTTTCACTGCTGTGTCAGTGGCAACTCCACTAACAGGGGAGCTGAGCTCAGGAACTGAGGAGCAGCAAGTGAAGGAATGCAAGAAGACACCAGGTGAAGAGATGCAGCCCTTACCAGAGATTGGCCTTGGCTTGTCCGACCTCAAAAACATGCAGATCCTAGGAAAAACTGTGTTTTAAAGGGATGTGAATGACTTGATGCCATGAAAACAGAGGTGGTGCCTGGCTGCAGTCAATGGAAAGCACTGAGAAACCTTCCTAGGTAGAAAATGTTCTGTACTGAAGGTTTAGCATTTGGGCCTGACCTAGTCAGTGATTTCTTTGCTGTTTTCCTAGACTTTTGGCTTGACTCATTTGCGAGTGGCCCCTCTCCAAGAAAAATGTTATGCAGTTTCTATGGGATACACAACAAGTCAAAGTTTTTTCAGGACCTGATAATCCTACTTTCCTTGTATGCCACTGTGATCCAGTAACTATCTGCTGGTACTGTATTCTGATCCAGCAGGCACCAAATACCCTTGCACATAAACACTAGAAAATACAGACAACCTTTAGAGTTTAGCAGCAAATGAACTCCCTGAAGACTCAAAACCTGTCCCAATGAGACACTTGGTGTGCTAAATACAGCTTCAATACACGTGGTAGAGAATGAAAACCTGAGGGACAAGATGCAAACTGCTGTGAGAGGTCTGAAGGATCAATGTTCCTTCTGACACAGGACCACCTCCCACCAGCTTCAGGGAAGAAACTGCCTCTTTTACTGAGTTCAGTCTCTGCATATTTCAGTGTTGGTCACGAAAATCTTGGCAACATTACCTGAAGCAATAATGAAGTGTGTAATTCTACAGTCCTGAGCTCTAGCTAGCAAAAACTTGCTAGCTAGAACCTGTTGCAAAACCTGTAAGAAAAATTGTGTAAGGCACTGAAGCCCCTTCAGACCGGGAATGTGATCATGGTGGCTTATAAACCAGGATGTGAAACTTCGATTTGGCAGTTCCATAAGCCATTTGATACCACACAGACAATACTGTAAGCTTGTGTTTTATTTCTGAATCCCTGGTGTGGGAAAGGAAAGAGAGACAGTTTGAGCTCTTGGAGCTGCATTCTGAGCAAGGACAAATACCTGAAAAGGAACTCAACTAAATTATAAAACACCAGGTTTAAAATCAGGACAGCTATACAGAGAAGTATTCTAGAATAGTCATTATGCTTCAAATTAACCCTATCTTCTCTTATTTCAGAGCAACTTCCTTGTCTTCTGGGAATGTTCTTTGCAGGATGTCTTTGCAGGACAGCTCCTTGCAGGATGTGCTCACCTCAGAGCTGCCTATCATTGCAATGTGCTGAAGATGAACTAGGTTCAATGTACTTCTAAGGCTGTGCTTGCTCATCTTTGCCCATTAGCAGAACAAATTCTGCACATCTTCTCTGACACACCTAGCTGCAAAGTCCCTTTGCATGCAGGCAGAAATACTGCAGGAGGGCCCTTTGGCACAGGCAGCATATTTAAATTTCTCTTCTGGCTTAAGCTGTCCTAACTAAACTGCGTGGAGCAGGGTGTCTGTATTTGTAACAGGAAATCTTCACACTTACAGGAAAAGTAGGATGCTTTTTACTGAACTCCTTGCTTTGAAGTGACTTCTGACTTGGTGTCTGTCTTGGTGTCTGTCTGCAGTCTTGGTTCTTGAGAGGAAGCACCCTTAATTCTTACTGCACCCTGATGCTTGCAGGCAGGTTTAGTGTCTCAGCCCTCCAGGTTTCCACAGGAAAAGGGCATCAGGTATATATTTAAGGGCTAATAAGAACCACTGGGATACTGCACGAAGATGTTCTCTCAATCACATTGTTCTCTGGGACAGAAGTTCCTACAGGGGAGAGCTATTTCAGATGAATGCTTCAGTGCCAATGGGAAAAACATAGGGAGAGAGTTTAAAACAGACTGAGAGGAAAAACATTTTCTTTGTACCAACTTACTGAGTATCCTATATTCCATTAAGAAACATTTTATAACCTCCAGTCTTTTTAAAGCAGACATATGAGCCTGCCCCTCACCACATAAAGAGCAGAACTTTCTTCTGCTCCTATTGGAAGACAACGTGCTTTGTGCTTTTTTAGAAGGGTCCTGGTGTATTCCTGGGTCAGGAACCAAAAGTTTGGGGGGAGTGGGGCATTTAATTGCCTCAGCAGTGAGATGGGAGGAAAAGCAGGAGCACAGGGATATGTTCTGTAGGACAGAGTGAAGGCATCTAAGTAGTGGTCTCTGATCCAAGCAGGAGCACCCAGAGTTGAAGGCTCCTCAAATCCTCATGTCCTTGAGATTCCTTATGGAAAACACATTCTGTTGGATGCCCAGTGAATGGACTGGACTTTGAAGATACTCCCAGAGATGTTTGGACAAGATGGGGAAGGTACAGGTGAAGATACAACCTCCTTAGCTTAAAATATTCTGGCTGATGGCTTTTCTTCCCCTAGGAGACAGGGGTATTTCACATATTCACACCCCCAAAATGTTCTTCTCAGACATGATCTTGATGGTCCCTTGTTTTTACGGGAAACTTATTTTGACATTAAAATAGATTGAGAGCAAACTAATCTGGAGGCCAAGCAGGCCACAAAAGAAATCTCATCTACTCCCAACCATTTTTACACAATTACAACACAAGCTGACATGCTTACGTGTGGAGCCTCCCACTGATGTGGTATTCAACTGTTTAAAGGTCTAAAAGCATTTATTGTCCCTGGGCTTTTGTTGAAGTAAACTTCTAGTCTAATAATTACATTAGAATTGAAGTGAATGACCTGGGGTCGTACAAGAAATCTCTGACAGATACAAAATTTGAATTCAAGTCATTGGTTTTTCAAAGACATCTACTCCTTAATGACAACTACATCATAAGACATAGGTACCCCAAACTAATTCAGGGTGGCACTATACCATTTACTTTGTCCTAGCTGCTGCTTGACTAGTCTTTCCCAAATAAAGAAAGAAGTTTGCTTCCCATTAGGGCTACCTTGCATCTTCCAGAGTGTTTCTTGCAGATAAAAAAGTAGGAGAACAAAACTGTTCTGCTGGGCTGATATTAAAGCTTTTATTCAAAGCCAGCCCTGATGATCAGCAAACCTGTCCCCAAAATCATAACATTAGTACAAGCAAATAGCTTTCTGCTACAGATAAAATACAGTCTACAGAAGCACAGAAACCCTGCAAGTGGTTTCTAAGAAACGTGACAAAGAAACTCCTCACAGAGAGGGCATTCGGGGAAAGCTCTTTAAATTTAGGGACAAACATTCCCCTGAGTCATAACTGCATTTAACTTCCATATGTTAGAGAAGGAGGAGGCTGTGGCATAAAGGAAATGGGAGGTTCCTCTAGTAAAAACTTCAGATGAGCAGTTTCTTCTCCAGGCATCTGCTTGTGGGATTATGCCAGACGAGAACTTTGCATCCATATGGTGCACTGCAAACAAGGCCCTCGCTGCTATACAAACATCAGCTGATTTCTGCACATCTTTTGTTTGCCTTCTAGCAAACAGCAGAGAGAACCCTCTAATCTCTGCTGGGGCTTGCCGGGTCCTGCCATAATTAAAGAGGAAGCAGGAAATTAAAAGGTACTGTATTCTTTGGGGACAGGCAGAAGTTGAGGTAGCGAACGATTGTGACTTGCCAAGACCACACAAGGAGTGAGAGAACCCTCAGACTTTTATTTCCGAATTTGCAGCCCCCATTGGGAGACATGGGGCTCCTTGCATTAAAACTAGGATTGCTCTACCTAAAGCATCATGACACTTGGGAAGTGGATCATTGCACCCAGAGGATGTCTGGATAATCTCCTGGCTATCTCTGCCCCTCTGGCACACAGGGACACAGGCA
This sequence comes from Pachycephala philippinensis, assembly GCA_013397055.1. Taxonomy (NCBI): domain Eukaryota; kingdom Metazoa; phylum Chordata; class Aves; order Passeriformes; genus Pachycephala; species Pachycephala philippinensis. Next base: position 259,827 of record VWZT01008174.1, read on the forward strand.
AAGGATGTCTTATAGCCCAGCTCCTCAGAGTAAACCTTCTTCTTTAGTGACTTAATGTGTAGCAATCTTAACTAAGGGACTTAAAATTATCAACTCTGAGTGCTCAAGTTGGTAGAGCTCCTTTGAAGAACACTGTGGTCCCACAGGGGTTTTGATTAGGATGTTTTAAAGCACAGTGGTGTGGCTGAAGTATTTGTTTACAGGGAGACAAATCTTTCTGCTGCTTGGCTACAGACATTTAAGGTTTTTTACCTGGGAATTTGGGTGACTGTTTAAAAAAAAGAGAAATAAAACCCAAAAAACCCACCCCAAACAGAAAGTCACAAACCTGCAACACTTTGAACAGCTCTAGCTTGAAATTTTATTAGGCTTCTGAATAAGCATGTTTGTGTGTTATCTTCTTTTATAAGGGCTGAATACCTTTGCTTCCAAGGGGAAAGGACACCTTATGGATGGCCCAGCCAGCACAGAGCCGTGCCTTCCAGAAAAAGTGCCCCTGCAAAAGAAAGGAGCCAGGCAGAAGCAGAATGAAACATAAGTAACTTAAGGATCACAGTAAACTGAAATGCACCTGCCCAGATTTTGCTCTCCATTTCACTGGCATTGGTTTGTGTGGTCAAGCTGTTGCAGAAGTTCCTAGGTGACAGACTTTAAGACACAATTCATCTCTTCAGCCTTAAGAAAAACTACCCCACAGTGCTGTGACTGTAGTGAAAGGGGTCCTCTGTCAGGAAAACAGTATTTTTGTGCCAATTTTGTTTGTTTGTTTTCAATACCTGTGCTGAGACTTCAAGTGCCACTCAGTTGTTTTTCTTTGATGGAGACCTTTGAAATAGATTAACTCAAGAAGCTTTTTGATTTGTGGAGCTGAGTGCATATAAAATCATCCAGAAGGCTGAGAGCCAGATGCAGTCTCCTTTAGTCACAAAAGTACTTCCATCTCTCATGACTTAACTGCAATTTTTTTTGACATTTGCTGCCTTTTCTGCAGCCCTGACTGATGGCAGCAGACACGGTGAGAATCTCAGCTTTGTTCGAAAGCCCATGGAGATGTGTGCCCAGCCACCCTGATTATGCAGAGAAGTTTGAAAATATTGTTGCAGGTGTGTTCTGAAACCTCACGCACAAACAGAAGAATTTTAAGAGCTGAAATAGCAGTGCAGGAATTCCTTTCCACCTTCCCCTTCTTTTACTCTGTTCCCAGGGCATTTTCTCTGTCATCCACACTTTGAACTTGTATAGCTGCCCCAAGACAATGACTTTAAGCATTTCTCTGAACAAAACCTTCTCCTAGTATCTCAGTATAAGGTGGGAAGTAACTCCAAATGGGTGGGAGCTTTTCAAAGTTTATATAATAAATAGCAGGAGAATTAGGAAGAGATGCTGGAAAACTAGGACCAAAGTCTCTTGCTATCAACAACAGCTCACTGTGGTTCATTTTGAGACAAAATTACTGGAGAACATTGTAGTGTTACTTCAGACCTTTACACCAGCCTGACTTCAAGGTTAATTATTGAAATGTATGTATTTTTTCTGGCTGCTAATTAACTTGTTGATGTAGACACACTTGGACTTCAGAGCTGTCATTCGTTTGCTCTGTGCACATAAACACGATCCTTGCACTTGTATTCATATTAAAACTGTTCTCTTTAGCAGTTAAAATTCACTGGGAGTAGCTTGGGACATTCATGAGAATTGGTTTGAATGTCACCACAGGTCAGATTATGATTCCCCAGGAGATGCAAAAAGGCAGGGAGGTGCTGTCTTCCTATATCATAGGAGGAAAATTACAGAACACTCTGTATCAAACTAGTAAAGCAATTCACTTTTTTCCTTTCTAAACAGATTTTAAGACCACTGCTCAAAAAGGCTCAAGCTCTTCTCAAATTCACCTGTATTTTTTTCGTATACAAAAAATATGGAAATATGTTGAGGGAAAGCTTCCAGAAAGAACTAGAAAAATAATGTGCCATTCTGGATCTGTGGACATCTCCTGTGTATTTGCTAAAGATCAGACTTGTATCACTTGCTATAGGTGTAAAATTAATATGCCTCAGATTAATACAAGTACTAATTTCATATCCCTGCAAGCCACAGGGGAAATGATGAATCAGTGCAGCTTTTGGAAAGCTGTGAGCAAAGCAAAGGTTTGAGCAGGAGGAGTCTGACACAAAGGCATCCAGTGTGGAAGGATGTGTCCCCAGCAAAGGCAGCAGAGCTGAGAGACCCCTTCCCACCATCCTTCAGCAAAGGGATCTTGAAGGGAACAGGAAAAAAAGAGATACTAAGGGGAGGCAGCAGCAATCCATCAAAAACCTCCTTTGTAACAGTGCACAGAAAGCCTAGGGACAGACCCAGGGAATTTCAGAGCCTTAAACTCCTGTGCACAGGGACAAATGCTGAAGGGGGGTTTTGTTTCACCAGGCAGCAGTCAGAATGATTAACTTAACACTTGCACGGGCTGCTGATGCTGCCCTATAAATAGATCTTAGCTAAGTTTTCAGTTCCACAGACTTAGGGCTTAAGCAAAGAAGGTACAATTTAATGGAGATATCACGACATATAGGATCAAGAACTACACACCAACCCATGCCTTTTCTTTTTCCTGGTTTTCTCTTAGTAGTGCACAAACCAAAGTCTAAATGTGGACATATTCCCAGGGTTTTAGGGTTATGTGAAACTGAAATTGGCCTTGTTCTCATGGGGATAACAGATTCTTCCTCATGGCAATATTGGACAAGGTGGAAAAATGCCATTCAGCCGGTTTGCTTCAGCATTGCAGCACTGCATCAGAAAGTGGAGGGAAGGGCAGAGGAAGTTACTTTATAAAGAAAAATTGCATTAAACTCGCTTTCTGAGTGAAGATGAAATTGAAGTTGCCCTTAAATGAATTCTTTCCCCCCCAGCTTGTTTCAGCAGCAGACGAACTCCAGAGCACTCATTTATTCACTTGTTGCATTGTGAGGAAAACACAGCAGAAGAGACAATTATTGAGTTGTGTATAAGGCTCTGACTTTGGGCAATACCAAAGAAAAACTCATGTCAGTGTTGTGCCCTTCACTGCACGCACATACTGCTCATCTATGCTGTGCCCTCACAGAGAAAATGCATTTTTTAATATAAATTTCCTAGTTAAAACTGCACTAATGGTGGTAAATGGGGCCTGTGTCAGTGGTAAATGCGTTGAGCTTTGACAGTGAGATACTTTTCACCCCTAATCTAAGGAAGGCGCCAGCAAATCCATCAGAGGAGATTTATTTAAAAGATTCATCACACTGCTGCCCTGGCTGCAATAAAACAGGCTGTAAAGTTCCACCAAAGCTAAACAGCAGCGTCCTGCTGAGCTGATGGAAATGCCAGTGCACAGAATGCCCCACACTCATTGCTTGGGGCAGCCCAAACTGGAGTCTGGGGATAAACAAAGGCTTCCTCACTGCTCTGCAAGTGCTAAACCTTGGGAAGGCGTTTGGATCATTAATTGTTTTAAGACTCTTAAGGGCATTTAGCTAAGACAAATGTCTAGAAGTATGGTGAACAGCCAAAATTAATTTAAGGCACTGACAATGGTTTCTGGGGCTACTGGTGCATTGTATATACTCAGGGTATTAGAATTTCTTCCCAAGCTGCTCCCTGTCCTCACTTGGACATGGTATTCCAGCCTGGCACTAAAAAGCCTAAAAAAAAATAATCAAGAAGCCACAAGCAACTGATCTTCAATTGCAATGGATGAACAAATAACTCTTCTGGAATGGCTTCTGTGTAGGACAGTAGATAAAATACGAAAATAAATGATACCCTGATGGAGGCAGGCTTTTTTTCTTCAGCACTTTAGTTTCTTAAATTCATAAATAGCCCATATAAGCCCCCTTTTCTGTTTGAAAATTGGAATTTTTTTGCAGGACTGCAGGCTCTGCCTAGGCTGCTCAAAAGACAGCAGACGTGAGTCCACAAACCCCAATTGCCACGAGATAATTGGGGAGCTATACATCTGTGTGTGCATGTATATCCATCTCCCTGTGTGTTTATACTTCCTGTATTAAAGTTAAATCTCCTCCTGGACCAGGGTATAACCCAAAGCTTGGGGCTGAGGGCTTTTTGTGCTGGTCTGAGAGCCCCTGAGACAGGAGCTCTCCACTTCTCCGCAGTGGAACCACGCCACAGGCAGCAGCAGGAGGGAGATATCCCTGTGCCAGTGTTTTGTGACACTGCTCCCTAGGGTGAGATGCATTCATTCCTTATTTCTTAGGATAGAGAAAAGATGCAGAGTGTAAAAAGCTCCATCAAAGCCCAGGCATGGAGGAGAGGAAGTTTCACAGTGATGTGTAGAGATGAGGTGAAGCAACTGAAATTCTGCCACTAGTCTGGGAACTGCAATTTTTTAGCTTCTAGAGCTGCTTCCCGAGACAAATCTGCTTCAGATAAGCTAATGGAAAGGCAAACTTAATCCTAAATTGCTGTTTCCTCTCCATTTCTTGGGACTTTTGTCTCCTGTGCACTTCATTACTTCTTCAGAGCATCTGTGCCCAATTTTTTTTTCCCTACACAGCTTCTTGAAAGGCAGGGAGGTGCTGTCTTCCTATATCATAGGAGGAAAATTACAGAACACTCCATATTAAACTAGTAAAGCAATTCACTTTTTTCCTTTCTAAACAGATTTTAAGACCACTGCTCAAAAAGGCTCAAGCTCTTCTCAAATTCACCTGTATTTTTTTCATATACAAAAAATATGGAAATATGTTGGGAAAGAACTAGAAAAATAATGTGCCATTCTGGATCTGTGGACATCTCCTGTGTATTTGCTAAAGATCAGACTTGTATCACTTGCTATAGGTGTAAAATTAATATGCCTCAGATTAATATAAGTACTAATTTCATGCCTCTGCAAGCCACAGGGGAAATATGTATTATACATTTTATATATAGCCCTGTATCTAGGGCTGGAATGTCTGCCATAAGGATAAACTCATGGGGAAAATTTAGCTTCTACCTCCAGCATGTGAAACACAGCTTGGAACTTCCAGAGGCATTGGTTTACTACCAAACACAGGTACACTTTTCAAAGGAAAAGAATTCCCTTGCTGACATGCTGAGCCCACTCTTGTCATATTTTGTGCTCCTGCTTTGGGGACTGATAATACCAGAACACCCAGGCAAAGTTGCTACAAGAACATTTTTTAAACACAGACACACAGCTATTTTTTTGTTTTCCTACCCTTGTTCTTAGAAATGTCTGTATTGCTTCTGCAGACATCTTCCAGTGAAAAGAGCAGCATGGAGCAGGCATCCAGCAAAGAAATGTCTGAATAGTTAAACCTAAGCAAGGTCCTAAGAAACTGAGAAGGGCCCTGGTACTACCCCACCACTATTTAAAGCTACGTTAAGAAGTTTTGCTTCCAGCTCCACCTGTCAGACTGAAAACTGAGGCTTGTCCTGGCAGATGACACTCATCCCTGTCAGAAAAAGAAATGCAGGAGCCCCACTGACTTCACTCACTTGAGGCAGCACAGCTGAATAGCTCCTGTTATTGAACCTATGATCCTGTTGTGTGCTAGTCATTACCATGGTCTCCTCATTATTTTAATTGCCAAAACTCTTAGCAAACCACCTCTTTTCTTTTTTTGCTCCTCTGAGCAGTCCAAGCTAGGCTCATGTTGAAGTACCACATTTTTATTTAACTCTCTGTAACTGTGGGCATGTTCTTGCTGTCCTGTGATAAGAAGCCTTCTCCTAAGTGCCTGTATCTAGCAGATGAAGAGAGAAGGTTGTGGTAAGCCTGTATTTATGTGACTGAAAAATGAAACATGCTGATAGGAGCAGCTAGAATCATTCAGACAGCAAGAAGAGTCCTTGGTCCAAGGAGTCAGGGTCTAGATTGAGCTGGAATGGTCTGGGTCAGACTCCTGGAACACCCAATGCCTTGGTCTCAGTTCCTTTGTGGTTTTATCCAGTGTGTCCTCAGTATGTGAAATCCATGCTGCTGCAAGGGTATATTAGTGCTGTGCTATATAAAGTCTAGTGTTGCTGCAAGGCAGGGGTGGAAAAAATGTGTGAACTCTAACTTTTTCAGATGATGTGTTCTTAGAGAATTTGTAGGAAGAGCTCCGAATTTTGAATGAAAAACAAGGCAGCACCTATTGAGGAAACAGCACACCACGCTTTCCCTGGGTCTATGGTTTTGCCCTTACAATGCTTACTTTTAAACTGTGTTTTGTCCTTCAATTCTATTCTATTTCTGAGAGTCTGCTGGCATTGACTGTGGGGCCACCCCAGACATCCTCTTTCCTCCCTGGGAGGAGGCAGAGTGGGCACGGTCCATGGCACGACTGATCCTGCTCCTGATGGCCCTCTTCCAAAGCCCACAGAAATAAACACAGGCTTTTTCATTTATTTTCATGCATCAACCTCCTTCTGTCTGTGAGGGCCACAGCATTTGTCCAGGACACTGCACAAGGTTATTTAGCCTAGCACTTTGTGGAGCCTTGAATTAATCTTTAATTTTCCATAACTAATGTTCTTTATTAGCTTTGCAAATAATCCTCTGAAATTTTCATCTAGTTTTGAAGAGTTGTAACTAAAGCTCACCTTCAGTGACTTTGCTTTTTCATCTTCCAAGAGCATTGACTTAAGGCTTGTCTTTCTAAAACTGACTGTGTCTGGATTTCCTCTTTGATCTGTGCAGATCTCCTCTGTGCAAGCTCTTTATTTGCCAGTGTGTTTTTAAATCTTACACCTTGTTCAGAGGTAAAAATATTCACGTTAGCATGGGTCACTGGAAAGCTCTGTATTTTTGTTCTGATCTCCATGTGAAAAAATTGCATCTGTATTCTGCTCTTCTATGAGCTCCTGTTAATCCCTGCTCTTGCAAATAACCCACTGCTGCACAAATTGTGCTGTTCATTTTAATGAGTTCGAATGCATAAAATTTGGATGTTCTCGTTAACATCCCTGCAGCGCAGTCCAAATATTGGCTCAGCGAATGCTTTCAGCCTAGTGCCATAAAGTTACATGTTAAATAAAACAAACACAGAAAGTTACATAATTTTTTCTTGGATACTTAATATTAAATCTTAAAAAAAGATTTCATAACAGTGTTCTGAAGACCATCTGCCTCATAAAATGAATAGGGGCTCCATGTGATTAGTGTGTAGGAATAAGCAGATATATACAATACAAACACTACTAATAAAAAGGGAAGTGGCCCAGAGGAGAGGGTCATGCCTACAGCAGTGTTTTAGCTCCAGAGGAAGAAGAAAAAAAAAATCCACTAAGCACCATGAAAAATTCTTAATTCAATATACTCATGGTCAACAAGATCGTATTTTTCAAGTCAGGAAGGGTTATTGCAGCCATCTACTCTGACCCCCCTTGCAATGAAGGACATAAAATGTTTGTCTCTGGGGAAATTAATTAATGAGGAAGAGAATCCTCGAGTGTTCATGAGGTACCTAGAATTGGACAGGTTCTGCACTGCTGAGAGTAGCAGGGTAGAGAACCCTGAAGAGTACAACAGCAGAGACAGCCCAGACTCGTCTGATACTGAAATGTGGTGCCAAGAGTCACATTTATGTGACAATATTTAGGCAACAGGGTTTTCTTTCAAATGCATAGGCTGAGGGAGCTGCTGTGATTCAGCTTCTGGAGACAGAGGTGGCATAAGTCCTCCTGCAGCAAGGTGGTGAATAGCACTGGTTTTAATGGTACAATTTTTCTTGTTTTAGAAGCAGTGGCTGTGATGCTGTGCTGAGAGGTGCAGGGTTAAACTGAAGGCGGAATTAGGCATTATACACGAGACAGTCTGCACTCCCATTTGACCCAGCACCTCCATGCATTCATGCACTTTTCTAGGCTGTTTTGTGGGTTTCACTGGGACACTCTCTGCTCCTCAGAAAGCCTGCAATCCAGCTGGGAACTACAGAATGCCACTCTGTGCTCCAAGCTTCGGGAAAATAAGTTTTGCTACAGGTCAATACTCATCCTGGAAAAACCCAGACCTGAACAAAACCCCACCACATTCAGTTTGTTCTGTAAATACAAGAGCAATGTCATTAAAAGCATCCTTAAGACTCTTTAGGAGTCTTAGACTATAGAGGTGCAACTGGATTAGCCCTTACAAAGTGACCCAGGTGCAGAACCACTCTCGCTGGTTTAGTACTCTGGGAGTCACCCTGAGCATCCTCTGTTTGTGACTGGCCTGCAAACCTATTCCTGATCTCAGTCTGAGATCTGAGAGTGCTTTTGCAATCAGCAGGTTCAAAGTGCTCTGAATATACCTTTAGAATGTCACAGGACTGCAGAGCCCTGACTTCTTAGGAGTCACCTGCTGAAGCAAACAGAGGAGCCCTGGAACTGCACAATGACTTAGTACTTTTAACACACGATGTCAGATTGCTCATGCCTGAAACCAAAGCCTTTTTTCAATCCTCTGTCGTGTTATCCATAACAAAAGCATTTTAACTTTCACCAAGAGCAACAGTAGTAATGGGAATGAACAGGAAATAACAGTGCACAATCAAGGTCCAAGGGACTTTCATCATGAGCATGTTCCAACTCCTGCTGTTGGTCATTGTATTTTCCCTGCCTTTTTGAACAACGTGCCTGTCAGCCACCTCCTGAGCAGAAAGCAGAGGTAGGATCTAAGGTAGTAATGTGTTGTTTTAACTCAGCTGTGAAGGTCATTCTCTTATTTTGAGTCCCCTACTTCTATTTGCAGCCGGTCCCTGTCTGTGCTGTGGCACTGGGAACACAAAGTAATACTTGCAGCGCTCTGATGTGCAAAAAAAAGTTCCTCAGACTGGATGATATTAACATTTTCACAGCTTACTAGAAGGCACCATTTAGTAAATGTTTAGCAACTGAAGAAATGCTATAAAATGAGCCATGCAAAATTATTTTAGGTGAATAAAAAGTCTTCTAGATACAGACCTAATGTGAGGTGAAATTTATAATGAACATGGAATTAGTCTTAACAATATTGAAACTTTGTCCAGCTGGGTGTGAAGACCTGCAGGCAAATCATGATACTTTTCATACCTGTAAAATGATAGAATTTAAGAAACTGCTCAAAGGTTCTTCTGCATTTTCCATGGTCTGTCTCTTGCCTCATCTTTACGGGGATGCTCCAGAGCTGGTGCTGATTGTACCGTGAATATCAGTAGCTGCATGTGATTTTACAGATGAATATACATGGTAGCTGCTAGAGCTGCTTAGGAAAAAGGCAATTTTAATGCGGCTTCTTCATGACAAAAAAAAATAGGATAAAGAAATTTCTATATATTTTGGTGGTTTATTCTGTAGAGGAAGACTAAGAAAACATAACAGGCAAAGCTCTTTTCTTAGTCGAGAATCCAATGTACCTGCCTTTTCAAGCAGGAAAGAGTAGAAATAGAGTATGATCTTTTCTGTGGAGTCCTAGAAGTCTGCAGAACTATACATAAGACCTGTCCAAACTAGAGAAGTATTTCTTGTAGTATAGGCTCCCAATCTGCACTGAATACTATGTGAATTTCCACCACAGTGGTACTGAGTTAAATCTCAGGGGCCTCTTTCACACTGGATCCTAAATAGCAAATTAATGAAGAAAACAGTCATACTGAGTATGTTTAAAATAGAGGAAGTTTGTTTTCATGAGAGAGGCTTGGTTATTTCACATGCCAGGTCAGAAACTGCAAACAAAATTTGCTAAGACATTACCAAAGTGATACTGAGGATACATGGTGGTGGGTGGTGAGAACTAGACTGGTTTAATTAGACTGAATACTGACAAAAGAGTATTCTTGCACAAGGAGTAATTATTTGAGATTACCATGGGAGACTGAAGATTAGTATATGAATGTTTGATTATCCAGGACACAGCTCACTGTATTATCTTGAGACCTGCCACGCTCCCCGTAGATAAAGGTCAAATTTTCTTAATTGGAGATGAATTTTTTTTTGAAACTCTGCCTCTTAGTAGACCTAACAGACCAAGTCATATTGTGGATCACAATTAAATTATTTCATGTTGGAAATGAGCCTGGAGGAGAACCAACTCCAGTGCACATAACCACAAGAATCCAGTTGGGTTAAGCAGCAGTGCTTGGCATCACAGCCTCTGCCACTGAGGCTGGTTAACAAGGTGTTTGTTTTGGCACTCACGCTCCCATGTCCAGCAGAGTGTGGGGTTTGGTGGGGATTTTTTGTTTGTGTGTTTTTTCTGCCACCCATGGGTCTAACACTGCATTCTTCTGTGGTGACTCTTTGATAATTTTATTAGTGAAAAAATAAATAGCTCACTCTGATCTTTCAGCTTCTAATTCTTTCTTACACTTTCCTGCTTTGAAGGACACTTTTGAAGTCCTCACTTGTAAAGCTCCTCTGGGTCAGTTGCTGGGTAGGTCAGGAAAAGATCATGGTTGACAGCTCTGTCTAACTGGCTTCCATTTTTGTGGGCAGTGGGATTTTTCTTTGCCAGGGCAGGCGCAGAGATGAGCTGCTGACAAAAGCAGCTCTCTAGAGTAGGGTTGTGCAAATCTCTGATAGACTATATTATAGTTAGTCTGAGAGTTGGATGGAAAGTATAGCCCCATGAAGGGGAGGAAGGAAGTAAAGACAAGCTCCTTTTGTGCTTGTGGTCCTGTGGGTCAAAATGAAATTAAGCCTTCCTGGGCAAGTACTGAAAGACGGGATTGCCAAATATGTTTTTAATGAAAATACATGTTGCCTCTGTACTTTATTTTGCTGCCAATAATTAACGTCAGTGGAAGAGCCATAAAGGGTCCCAAGGACCCCGCAGGGCTGACAGGGGTTGGGTGGCAGATGCTGTCAGCCTGGGAGCCATCCATCAGGCTGGATCTCAGCAGCCCTGGTGAAAAGTCATGGAAAGGAGCTTTGGCAATGCCCAGGTCACAATTCCCTTGGTGACTTGGGACTATCGGGCTCCCCCTTCCTTCACCTCAGTTCCCAAACTGGCCACTTGAGGCCAGTCCCAGGGTTGTGGTGCTGGCCATTGTTCCCACAGCCCTCGGGAAAGCCACAGTGCTGTTTAAGCACTAAAGAAATTCCCTCCCTGGGAGAATGTACCCTGTGCACTGCCCGGTTGCATCCTTCCACCCTGAAAACTTTTCAAGCCACTTATCCAAACATTTCCCCTGTGGTAACACCACTGCCCCAGGCCTCTGCTCTTGCTTGTCTGCAGCTTCTTTGCTGCTGACCCCAGCGCAGCAGCAGCAGAACAACCTGGGAATGTCTGCAGCTCCGTGTGCTTTCAAATCCAGGCTGGATGTTTTCAACATATTCCCTCATTTTCCCAAGCGCAGACTACTGTCTAACATTTCTGGAAAGGCAGCTGGAGGCTCCAGCCAATTTCTATGACATTTTAAAGCTGCACATATGTTTAATATATCTACTACTTCCTTCCCCAGGGCTTCGTGCCTCTCTTGCCATTCATCTTTTCATAGAATCTGAGTTATCTCCAGCGTCACTGCCATAATGTATGGCACTTCCCAACACCTACATGGCAAATCCATTAGGAACTCTAACAGCTGCAGGCTGGCTCCTGCAGCGTGAATGCTCTACCTGGTGGGAAACAGCCATAAAAAGAACTTTTCCTATTCAGAGCTATGAAAAGGCGACAGAAACAGATGCACCTCCCTCAGTTATTTTCCTGTCTCCAGGAAGAGGTAGGAGGCAGTGAAAACAGGAGGGGCAGGTTTGATCCGAGGTGAGTGGACAGAAATGTGGGCTCAAACAGCAGCCAGGCTGAGAGCTGGTGAGGTGGGAGTTCCATCACTTTGGAGTGGCAGTGGGAAAAGCTCCATCAGCACCCCTCAAACTGCCTGTGGAGAGGCAAGGGAAGCTGAGGGATGTCCTTGCCCAAAGCTGTGATTGCCTCTGCAGCGGGGGGTGTACAAAAGACTGGCAGTAATACTGAGCAAACACAGGCCTGGAATAAAAGCAGCAAATGGGTGAGGATGCCACAGTTCCCTTGCTCTCTTATGGCCATTCTTTGTCTCTCCTGCTCTCCAGAGCGTTGGGAGTGCCTGCCAGGCGTGTGGTGAGAGGGTACAAACACCCTCAGCCACCAGCAGATAATCACAGCCCTGTATCCAGGGCTCAGCCAGAGCCTAAAGCATTTCATTGATCCTCCTTCTTTAAGGCAGTGTTAGCTTTTCATACACCTAACATACTTATTTTTGGGTGCTGCAAATGTACAAGGTTCAAGGGTGGCACAAAAACAAATGCAGAGAAAGAGTTTGCTTGAGAAATACAGACGTAACTTGTTTCTCCTGCTCTGCCACAAAGCCAAAATAGGTAAATTTACCCACTTCTATGACCAAGACCAGCTATACACAGATATACTCTGCTTCCCTTTTTAACCTGTGCAAAGCTGGCTCCATGCAATGACTGCCTGGAGCAGTCACAGCTTGGAACATCCTCAAAGTCCATGCCAAGGAATGGTTTCCAGGACAGAAGGAACCACTTCAGAGTGACTGTTCTCTGCTGCATCACACCACTGCTGCCAGGATTAGCTCATCTGGATCTCACGCCCTGAGCATTCGATGATGCACAATGCACTGACAGTGTGGGCAAAGAAGGGGCTGGGGATGAGAAGCAGAGATGGGAGGAAGCCCAAAGTGAGCAGGGTGAGGAAGGAACTGTAAATACAAAGTTTTCCTGTGAAGTACAAAGCCACTTCACTGCCTGCAGTCCCTAGGGAACACGTACAGTTCCAGGGAAAGGGGAGGGTGACAGCTGAGAAGAAACAAGGCAAGGCAAAGGGACTTCAGATATCAGGGAGGTAAACATCAAGTGTGTGGAAGAATAAAAATCTTGCTGTTTCTGACACTGCAGGCCTTTTCCATGCCCTGACAAACCATTCCTGGGACTCCACCAGGAAGTTTTGGAGTTGCCTTTGGCAAAACTGCAGGAGACAAGTGGGCAGGGCAGCTATCTTATCAAGGCAAGAGCTGCAGGGGGTGGCTAGGCACAGGCCTAGGGAAGAATTTGTGTTGCACACATAAATCTTGAATCCTGGCATTCCTTCCCCAGTAATCAAACAGCAGGCTATATTTAGCCCAACCTAAACAAAAAAAAAAAAAAAAAAAGAACAGCAGGACTAGTCTTAGCTCTAACAGCTGCCACCAGCTGCTCAGAGGGGATGCAGGTAGAGCTGATGTCAGATGTAGTTAAATGAGATGGAACAGGGGAGGCAGCTATGCCTGACTGAACAACGTTGGCATTTGGTTAGAGAAATTCTGCGTTTTATTATTTCATGGTTAGCCAGAAGGAAGATCAAATGTCGAGCAGAGCATGAATGGTTTCTGCTACACCAAGGGCAAGGCTATAGTGAACCATGGATAGGCAAACAAGCGGAGGAAAGGGAGAGGTTACACACACAAGCAGAGCAAATATTTGTGTGTCTAGCCCAGGTTCATGGTGTTCCTTCTCTTTAGTTCTAGCACAACAAGAATCAACAAATGCAGTTTTGAGACAGGCTGTTGACTAAAGAGCTTGTATCTGCGTGGTAAGGCCACAACACAACTTATTTCACCAGTGCCTGAACCTGGGGCTCACCCTCCAATTAGGCATCAACATCATCCACAGGACAGAAGCTTGGGAAGGTCATTTCAATGCAACTCTTTGCTTGCAACATTACTTGCTCCAAGGGGATGCAGTTGTATCCTTGTTGGGGAAGAAATAATCTTAAAATTAGTGGCCTAGTTACTGTTATGACTTGCACATCTACATGCACAGTGCCTTCAGAGAACCTGGAGCTGGCTGAAAAGTGTAAAACCAGAGAATGTAAAAAGTGGGAGTGTTTTATGAGTGCTTTACCAGCAAAATAGTACAGGACGATTAATATAGTGGGTGCTAAACCTGATCACTGAATAATCACTTAAGCATCTGGTTGTCACTGCCATTCCTAAGAACAAAGGGAAAAAAGCCAACTGATCTACTACACTAGTGTAAGTAAAAAATAAATAAAAAAAACCAACAGAACCCACAACAGAAAATCCAGTCCCTTTCCACTCACATTTCTGGATTTCAGAGGCACCTTATCACAGTAATCCTCCCTCCATACATCAGTTGGTGTAGCAGGGACTTTGAAGATCTTGTGGCAGCTTTCCCTGCCTTACTAGCAGAGCTGTGAGCTTGATAACTAATCACTCCTTAATAACTCATGCTTCCTCTGCAGAAGTCCCTGAAATGCAACTAGTGGGGAGAAATATATGAGCAGGGATTTGTGAAGTAGAAAAATCACTTTGGGCTTCTTTCCCAGTAACCCACAGGGTTTTTGGAATGGGGGGTGGGGTGACAATGAATGCAGTTCTATTTCTCACATGCCCAGACCTTGCAATTGGGAAGTGATCCCTGGTAGTGTGTTTCAGACAGATCCTCAAATAATGAAAACAAACCACAGATTTGTTGAAGGACTCTCTGGCTTGGCTGCTGCTTGAATTTGTTCTGTAGGAACTTTCAACACCAGGTATCTTTCTCCCAGATACATTCCCCCATCCTGGCTTAGACATGGGAAAACAGCATAAGCCAACAGATACAAATATATGTCTGCTCAGGACTTTCCCAACTGTGACTCTAAAATGACTGGAGCTGCTGAGATCTTCATTGCTGTGATGGCACAGGCTCTTTGCGAGGTGACATTTACCAAAACCACGTTTCTGGTCACCCTTTTGCCCAAATGGATCAAAAGGTGACAACAGCCCTGTGCCTCACGTACCTGATTGCACAATGATTTGCTTAGGAGCTGACAGTCTTAGGCTGAGCCAAGGGAAATATAGGCTGGATATTAGGAAAAAGTTTTTCACGGAAAGAGTGGAGAAGTACTGGAATTGTCTGCCTGAGGAGGTGGTGGAGTCACCATCCCTGGATGTGTTTAAAAAGAGATTGGATGTGGCACTCGGTGCCATGCTTTAGTTGAGGTGTTAGGGCATGGGTTGGACTTGATGACCTTGGAGGTCTCTTCCAGCCTGGTGATTCTGTGATTGTGTGTGTGACATTTATTGGGGGAAGCCTGTGGGAACTTCAGGATCTTCCCCTGAACCCATAGCAAAACCCCCACACACTTCCACATCTCATTCCTTGGCTGCACGGCCCATCCAGACAGATGAGAACTGCATCTGCCAGGGGCTGGGCAAACCACCCGTGCCAACTCAAAAACTTGGAGTGTTCACCCTGGCACACACACAGCAAAAAGGCAAGCTGGATAGCACATGCTACAGCTGGACATTGTCTCTTTTTTGGCCAAAAATATAAAGGCTCCTAAGCAGAGGTATTTTGAGCATTCATAGACAATTGAGTTATGAGCTGGAAAAGCATCAGCCATGCAGTGTTATCCAGCCCTGTTTTTCTCCTCCTGGTTCATACATTTTCACTCCTCTTTAGATTTCTGGGCACATACTGTGTCTTGTGATGACATGGAAGAACAAGGCCTCTAAGTCTTTATTAATTGCTACTACTGTAGTTTTAAAAAGAGCTATTTAGGAAATCCTCAGTTTTGTTACCATAGGAATGAAGCTGTAGGATTCAGTGAAAGAACAATTTACACAGCAGTGTTTAAGTAATTCACTTCAACTTTAATGCTCTGCTCCATCCAAGCTCTTCTTGGCCGTAAAGAAAAAGACTTTAAAAGCTCTCTCCCCTCCTCAGTGCTGCTTGACTCCAGCCCAAATTAGGAGGTAGAGCCCTGTTATCTATAGCAGGTCTCAGCAATGTCCCTTCCCACCCACAGAGCGCTTCCTCCTCTTCCCGAGTGAGGCAGCTGCAAAGTGCTCCTTGGCTCAGGCAGAGCTCCTCATCTGGCTTTTTTCAGCTGTTTTAAAACAATGTTTATGCAGCTTTTATACAGTAAGAACGGGGTGAATGGAGGAGCATCTAGTCCACTGTAGGAGAGCAGGTTGGGATGCTGATGAGTTTGCCCATTACTCAGTGTAACTCTGAGCTGGGGGAGCTCCTGTGTGCCTCTTTCTGAGCTGGTTTGCTCTTCTTTTTCTGTTTGAAAGGTTTAGGTCTGCATTAAGTAAAAGGGCAAAACAGGACAGGTGAGTTGATCAGCCACTCTGCTGGTCTTCCTTTACCACAACATTCTCCAGCAGGCAGGAGGAGACAAGGCAAGGAAGGAGAACAGTGAAAAGCTGACACTCACATTAGCTATTGCCTCCTGTTTGTTTTTTAAACCTTTGAACCGTGGAAACTCAATAAGCAGCAAGAAAGTGGAGTAAAGTTTTGTTTTCCCTGGATTTAACTCTTTTGAGATGCTATCACTATTCAGACTTGTGAACAGTGTTCTGGTTTCCCCACCTCACGTTTGGGAGAGTCTTGGAAGGGACTGCTTTGTAGAACAGGGAATCTTTCACCCTTTAAATAGATGTCCGGCGTTAACGATGAGACTGGGATGCTCCTCAGCTCTCAGTAATGGTAACAGGTCTAATGACTGCATGAGGGATAGTTTTAGTTCCCCACATGTCCTGCAGCACAACACTCCTTTCTTTTATAGCTGCTTTGACTCACTGATCCGAAGTCTGGGTCAGGAAGTGGGAGAGGAGCCTCTCCAGGATGCTGTAATGAGTTTCTGTAACTTCACAGACGCTGTCAGGTGCTTCAGCCACTTACGGATTAAGAACCTAATGCCTGGCTCTTCCTCAGCAAACAAAGATGAGCCAGGAAAGCAAGCCAGTGACCATATTTTGGCATGACTTTCTGGCAATTACAGTGGCCCTATTTATCACCCAACATCTCCTTTCCATTGCATGTGTGCTCCAGCATTCTGCCTTGTGCTCTTGCTCCTAGAGTCTGGCTTATCTTTCAGCTGTCTGGCCAAGTCTGCTCCAGTAAGCAATGACCACAGGGCCCTGTCTCCACAGCACACGACAAACTGGTCACAGGGACAGGGAATGACATGGTTACACCAAAAAAGACACATCAACACCGTCCTAGCAGGATATTGCCCACCAGACCCAGCTGTCTGGAGACTGCTTCGTGTCCAGCTCTGTTTTTAGCAAAGGTGGAACAGCACTTTCACAGCTCCTGCTGTTGTTACTGTTGGCTACAGGCAAACAGGTATTTTCAGGCACCACCCCCCTCACACACACAGACACACACACACACTTATTTCTCTGGAGTTGGCCAAGCTGTTGAAACTGGATCCTTTTATGGGAATGTACAAGAGGGGTTTTCATAAGCAAGCTGGAGGTTCTGGGAGGCACAGTTGCTGCTCTGTTGAGGTAGCTGATAGCGCTCTGTGGTCCTTCCACCCCATTAAATTCACTTATTTGTGCCTTCATTTCCACACAGATTCACATATACATGGTCACGGTCAAAAGAGGGGACCTTATTCATATTTCATCTAATATTTCTTTGCATCTCAAAGGCAATAAAAGGAGAGAGGAGGAAGACTTCAAAAGACTAGGATGTTTCTTTGGCTTTCCGTTTCTTTTGTCTCCCACCCAGTTCCAGGACTACAGGGAAACATTTTTACTATTTATACTATCCGAGTGTATATTGAAGTCTACAAAAAGGATACAACAGGTAAAAAGGACTCTTGTTGATTCTACACTGGTGTAGCATTTCAATGGAGCACTTAAAAGGTACTTCTGTATTTTTTAAATAAAAGCTCTCAAACTATTAAGAAAAGCAGGGAGAGGGGACTCTTTTAGTGTTTCAGTTTTCCTGCAAATATTTCAATGTTCTCTTGCATTATTTTGAATCCAGCCAAAAGACTGGACAACCACAGAAACCATCAACTGAATGTAAGATAAACCCAAAGGGGAACCACTGAAGTTGCAAAACTTGGGCAGGACAGTGAAATATGAATACAAAAGAGGGGATGGGGTGAGCGCCGCAGGGAAGAAGGAAGAGTTTAAACTTATCCCAGTGTATTATCAGCATTCCCTCAGGCATTCCATTCAAAAAGGTGGAATTCAATCTGCATTGCCTTTGAATAAGCAGCATAATCTCCAAGAACTTCTGCCTCACGTACGCCTTTTTTCCTGATAGCTGACAGAGCTACTTCACTGATAGTGCTCTGGTAAAATACCCTCTGGGTAAATGTGCTTTTATAAACAACCCTTTCCCAAGTTAGTGAAACTGTAATACATTTATGGGACAGAACCTTGGCATGTGTAATATAAAAGTCACTTTGGGGAACAGCGGCTGGTTGATGGCAGCTGAGCCTAACTTAATGCTCTTAGCAGGACATCCTATCTCCTGCTTTCTCTTGTGCAGATTTTTTCTAAAATAAACAGGATCTTGCAGTTCCCAAAGTGCCATAGGAGCATGATTAGGCTCAGTCTCCTCATTTCCTCATCCCTGTGGTGCAAGGACTTGTTAGAGTGGTCATGGAGCTGTCAGGTTAATGCAACACCCCTGAGCTTCCCGAGAGGGATCGCAACCCTCATGCTCTGCTCCTCGTCTCACCGGAGGAAAGCCTGTCTGTAGAAATGGATTTTTAACATTTATGCCTCCCCCTTGTGTCTCTACCATATGAACTCACCAGACTATGTTTATTTCTCAAAAGATCTCTACAAATGCAAAACTTTACACATGGTGTTGCCTTAATTTCCTGGTAAATATGTAAACCCAGGAGAGCATTGAGAACAAAACTTCTTTGAGTTGCTGAGTCTAAAATTTCCTGTGGAAATCAGCCAGAATTACAACTGTTACAGAAGTCATCTAATATTTAACAGAGGATAGGGAGCATAATATTCCATGCCTTCATTGAGCACAAGCTATGAAGAGACAAATTGAAGATTACTAACTCTGTTCCCCCAGAAAAGAATAATGTTGCCACTCACTTCATGAAAAATGGACTTGATTTGGGTTGGAAAGCTTGTTTTTTTGTTGTTTGTTGTTGGGCTTTTCCTTAAAAAGTGATGAAAGTACTTTTATTTGGTAGAACCTAGAGAAAATAGCATGAAAAGCCAAGGAAGAGAGAATTCCTGGCCTGATCCCAACCTCCCTGACAAGAACAAGGTGAGAGGTGTCCCTTTTTACGAAGAGTTTATCTGCACAGAGGGAGCAAAAAGTTACCTGATGACAAGCAGAAGAGAAAATCAGAAGTCAAACATACCTGACTTGCCCACGCCAGCTCGCCCAAAGATCGCCAGCTTCACTTCTGCACTCTTGGCCATGCTGGAAGGAAGGCAGTGGTGGCAAACTGGCTCAATTACCAAAAGTGAAGCAGAAGAACTGTTCCCAGCTCCTGCCTTCGGCTTCACCGTGTCATTGTGACGTCAATGCAGAGCCTGGGGAAGAACACCACAAGGATGGAACTGCCAGGAGCCAGGCTCTCCCTTTCCCCTGCCCGCCCCCCTCCTCTTTTCTTCTTTTTAAATAATCATGATAATTGATGCTGTGCTCCTGCTTTAAACACTGCAGTAACACCACTGACACATTTGGCACTGTTTGTGCAGAATCCACCTTCAGCCTTCAGGCTATTGCTTTTTGCTTCACACTGGCACTGTAAGATTGCAAAAGGCACTTAACAGCCCCAAGCACCTGTCTTGCAAGGCTCCTAATTATTTATTTCTTCCTTTCTCTTTCAGCTGAAATTGCATGTATTTACTGCATTTGAATCACATGCAAGGAGTTATTTTTTGTAGAATATATTTAATAGCCGTGAGCACTCAGTACTAGTGCCTGCAGACAGCTAATCTTTCCTTGAGCCCTCCAGCTCCAAAAAGGTTTCAATTACTCAGCTGCAGTTGCCTAAAACCCTCTAAGCACTTGTACCTTGCGCACTGCCCTAAACAAATCCATACCCAGAAAGTTCTCTAGCGCTCCTTTTTAAGCTGCCTCAGCTCATACATAAACATTCAGCAAACCATGGGGTTAGCAAAAGGATGCCAGAGTTTCTGGTACTGCACTTTGAGCACGGCAATTATCTGTGTTCAGTTTTGCTGCATGACCTTGACTTCGCTAACCAGTAAAATCTGTAACCATACCTGTCATTGTAGAACGCTTTAAAATCTTCAGTCAAAAACACGGCAATCGTGCTGATGGTGATCCTCAGCCCTGACTAAAACGTCAGATACCCGGTCTCCCCTTAAAGCAGGGTAGAACTTTACGCGTGAATGCAACCAGTTACGGGTTTGCTGCTGAGCTGAAGTACCCGCTTTAGCCACGAATTCTAACAGCGGCGTAGGATGCTTCCAGTATCAGCAAAATGCATTTCAAACATGTTTCTTGACAAAAAAGCCTAACGCTTTTTCCTATACAAAAACGCTTATAAAAAGAAAAAGTAAAGACACATCGAGAACGGTCCTGGTTCATCTCTGACGTCTAAATGCTCCTGATTCCTTCTGCCTAAGAGTAAGTACCAGATCACTCTCACTCCGCATGCACAACTAGAGGCACAGACTGTTTCAGGACGTGGCGGGATGGGTACTCAGGGACTGGGACACCGCTCTTTGCCTCCCGGCCGCAAGCAGCAGAACTGCTGCCCCGCTCCGCAGCTCTATCTCACATTTCCGTGCCGGTATCGATCCCTCCGGGCGGGCTTTGCTCCGCAGCGCTCCGGGCAGGTGCCTCTTGCCCGGCGCAGGGCGGCTCCGGCGGCTCCCCCGGCGCTGCCCGGCCCCGCTCGCTGCGGGCACCGCGCCCCCCGCGCCGCATCCCCCCTTGTGCCCGCACCCGCGGAGAAGCCCAGCCCCGCATCCCCCCTTGTGCCCGCACCCGCGGAGAAGCGCTCACCTCTCTGCGCGCTGCTCGGCGCGGCCCGGCCCGGCCCCGGGCGCTCCCGCCGGCGCAGCGGCGCGGCCGCACAATGCGGAGGGTCC
>VWZT01008174.1:282096-323932 GCA_013397055.1 Pachycephala philippinensis
AAAAAAAAAAAAAAAAAAAAAAAAAAAAAAAAATTAGAAGGCAGATGTGAAATCAGTAGTGTGGTTTGTGCTTTACTTCTTAGCAAAGGCTTTAAACCTTCTCTCACTGCTTGGTTTGCATAATTTAGAGGGATTAGCTTTTTCCATCCTCCTAAGAGAGCAACTGATGTGTATTTTGCATCTGGGGAAATGTGTGTTAGTCTCGAGGCCTGACATTTGTTTTGTGTCTATGGAATTCACCCTGCATGGGGCTGTCAAATTAAATACGATAACTGGCTTTTCCAAAACAGCAGATAATTTATTGGTCATTAAAATCCCAGTGACTGCGCAGTCAGCTTGTGCTCAAGTCTCTTATTTGTGCCAAGGCATAAGAATTCAGTAAACACTGATCATGGACACAGGCAAAGGTTTCAGAGGGCTGAGACCCAAGACTGGTCCAGGAGTACTCCAGTTGCTGTTTGTTCTCTGTGTACTCACTGTGTTTCACAATGTTCATGAGTTTTGGGGCTGTTTTTTCCTACCCAAAATGGATTTTGAAAGTGTTAGTCTTTAGTCCTGTAGATGAAGGCCCACCTTGCTTTGTCATAAGCAATGGTTTTTTGGCTGTTGTGGCTGACATGGTGTATTTTCTGAGTAATTTTGCCATTTGTGCTGATCAAAAAACGTGCTTATGGGTGTTACCCTGGCATGGATAGTGAGATCAGTGACTGAAGTCCATCACGTGGCTGACTGTCTGAAGGATGGGAGGTTCCTTTTCTGCCCTTCCATTTTATGAAGACTGGGGAGAAGGGAAGCAATGCTGGGGTCTGATCCCTGATGATCTGTGTGCTGTCAGTCTGAATTCAGCCTGGTCCAGCAGAAAATCAGGAGAACCCTCTTTCCCATCCATCAGAGCCAAGCATCTTAGATTTCTCCCTTTTGCCTCTCGGTGAGCCATAGTGTTTCACAGCTCAATTAATTTTTGAAAATAGCCCTTTGGTATATTTAAAAATATTATTCTTGTTTCACCAGGAGGAAGAGCAGCACAAGAAGATCGATGTCTTGTGGGAATTACTGGCTGAAATGAAGTTGAGGGAAACTCACTGCTCTGGGCAGGCTCCTTTTCTACAGCTGTCAAAGCACTGAAGTGTTTCTAGCCACAGTCACCAGTGAGTTTGTCCGAGGCTTTGTGACTCCTAAGGGCACCACTGAGCCTTGTCACAGGGCAGAGCAGGAGACCTCCTCTCCCTCGGGGAGCCCAGGCACAGCAGGTATGTCACTGCTGAAGAGCTGCTCCCATCCATGCTGTGAGCATGGAAACTGTGCAGGTGCATGGTGTGGGATATACCTGGCTTAGCTCCCCTGATATCCCCACCTGGCTGCACCCCTTTTTACTTTGAAAGATGCCACCAATGGTCCACAACAAGGATTTTGGTTCCTTTGTGGTCTAGTAAATGCCTGTAGTCAGAACTTTGGACTGCAGTCTGAGCTTCGGACAACCTTCTTCACCAGAAACCTTGATGGCTGAGGATCAGATAATGAAATAGGAGTGTGAACAGCTTGAAATGCCAATGGAGCCACATATTCTTAAGTCAAAACAAAATGCAGTTTGGGGATTAATCAACAGAGGTCCATCCAAGCATTTGATGGAACCATTATAGAAAGACTCACAATATCAAGTACCACTAAATAATACTTTATAGGCTTAAAAAAGATATATCCAGGTGCTGGCAAAATCCAGAGTGTTCTTTCTGCCTGGTCTGAAGGTGCTACTTGTTTAACGTCAAGCAGTTCCACTGGCTTATTTTTTCATCCTGGATGCTTCTGGTGTGTTTTCTGAAGATGTTTTTATTTGTGAAACCCAATGGCATCTGATTCCTGAAAGGTGGGAGAGAGGACTGGTGTGACACATCAGGCCTGACAGCTAATATGTGAAGAAGATATATGAGTAGGAAAAGAGCTGAAGTTGTGGGTTGTTTGGGGTTTTGTTTCCTTTTGAAGCTGGAAATCCCATTATAGATGGAAATCTTGTAGGTTTCAACAACTTCCAAAATGACATTTAGGCACGGGGTTTGGTGAGACTCACGAGAGATGAAAACAAGACACAGATTTCAGAAGGTTATTTAGGAGTCTCTGAATCCTGTGGAATGGAGTGGCATTTCACCTTCTGAGCATCTTTGTGCAACTGAGTCCAAGTGTGTACCAACTGTAGAGCAGATCATGCCACTGGTGGCACAGATGAGAGAACAGACTCCTCTGGTACAATTCCTGCAGAAAGGAAGGGGCTGTTGAACTCAGGACTATTGTCTTGGCTGCTGTTGAGGAGAACAGCCCAGACCTGCCATGAGGATTGGTCTAGAACAGGATGTCCTGTCCTGTCCTGAATGTCTGGTCAGAGCTGGATCCTTGCATTAAAAAGCAAATCAGAGACTTGGTTCATTTTTCACCCTTCCTTCCAGCCCTTCTGCTGGGAGCTGAGACGATACTTGATAACTAGTAGAAAAACTGAAAAACTACCCAATAAATAGCATGTTAACACAGCTGTTACTAAAGGTTCACAGGGAAACATTCAGATTGTTTTCTTAATTTTCAGAGAATATCTTCCAAGTGTTTCTGTGTTGGCTCTCAGCAATGTACATAAATCTGCTCAGTTACGCTAATCTAGCACAGTGAAAAATATTGTGACTTTGTCATTAAATTATGGATGAACTTTGCTGTTAGTTTGGCATGTAGTCAACATGAAATATTTCTGTTTTAGATTAATATTGCATTTTCTCCTATTTTCCCTGGTAGCTTATGAAACGCTGAGTTTATAGTAATGTGTTTCCTTGAGTGTAAGCTAAGCATTTATAACTTCTTTTCCTCTCCACTTTTTCCTCAATATATAGAAGAAAACTCAAATATGCAATGCAGGCTTTATTCTTTAAAAGTATTTATTTCTAACGGAATAAATAAGACCCCAATCCTGCGAGGTTTTGTTTTTGTTTAACCTTACATGGACAGGCTTAAAGGAGTGGCCAAAGGAGGGACAACTTCCCCATCAGCACCACTTGAAGGTGCTCTGTGGAGCCGCCTGCAGAACCCAGGCTTCAACATTTTGTCCCATTTGGCTCCACGAGGTGCCAAAACGGGGCACAGGAGGTGAACAGGGGATGCTCTTCACAGCACAGTGTGGATCTCACACATGCAAATGCCTCTGTGCTATGTCCTGATGCAGCATTTCTGTCTCAGCAGGCATTTGGCACGTTGGTGCAGAGATGTAAATACACAGCTTGGGTGTCTTGCAGTAGCAAGATTTTTAGCAGGTATATTTAACAGTGATACACGAGCAAAGCTGAGGCACAGCTCGGTAGCAGCTACTGCCAAGGAGAGGAGCGAGGTATTAGCTCGTGTTTTGTAACACATGGCCAACAGATACCCTTCATATTGCCCCAGTTAAAATTCTGCTAATCTTTGTTTCTTCTCACTACTGAATAGGTTGTGTCCTGGGAGTCTGTCCTTAAAAATGGGCAAGCTGAGAGGCCACACTCTGCTGTGACTGCTCTTACTCCATCACAGCTTGGTATGTTATTATTTGGTTTGCTCTTTGCTGAGATTTTGCTCTTCTGGTGTTGTTATTTCTCCCTCCACACTTACTCAGATCACAAAGAGACTGCTTAATAGGTTTTTGTTAATGTAAATATAATTGCTGTGTTATCAAAAAGAAAGCAGGGTGACTGTAACTCTCTTGCACATACTTTGTAATGATTAAATATCTACTTACTGTAAAGCTGAACAAGTTGCTGGCTTATTTCATTTACCTTTTAAACTAGAAATTAAATCACCTACAGAATAGTCTGCAAACAGGCTAGAACTCTTCTGCTAGAGAGATTTGTGTGATGGTTTTAATAAAGTACACTTATAGAATTAAACCCCACTGGTAACAAACGCAACAAATTTTGCAACAAATGTGCAATCCCAGACTTTATTAATGAATGAGTTACACTGGTGTGTCATCTTAATTCCTTACAGATGTACTCATGTTCTTTGAAAGGACCAGTGGAAACTGTCATAAATTCATTTGCTATTCACATTAATGAATGCTAGCCCTTATTCTTCCTCAGTGGTATTATGATTGCAATCTGGATTGCCGTGGGGACCCCGCTGCAATTCATCATCGCTGCAGTGTTCAAATTCTCTGGTGGAACCAGATATTGGTGTCGACAACATCTGGAGTTTTATGTCTCTCATCTTTTTTCCACCTCCTTCCTTCTGTTTAATCAAGAGAATGAGAAGGGGAAATTGCTGCCATTGTTAATATCTTCAAGACACTGAGTGATTGCCGGGAGTTTGGAGCATGGTTACACCTGGGAGGGAGGGAGGGAGGAGACACAGGAGTGTGTGTCCAAGAGGTGAGACCGCAGTGTCAGTCACCATGGCATGCCTGGAGAGGCAGGAGGGCACTCCTCCATCTTCTATTCTGAATCCCAGCAGTGGCTTTGACAGCTTTTGACTTCTTCTTTCACAGAAGAGTGTCTCGGCAAGCATATTCCCTGTTTCTTTCACTGGGGCCATTTCATGTTCTATAAAACAGTTCTGTACCTGTATCAAGGAGAGACATAGGTTGACATGGATTTTAAGCAGGAATCTTTATCTATGCCTGATCAGATCCTGACTTCTTTCCTACCAAATCCTTCAGATGCAAGTCCATTCTCAGGGCTGGGGTTTAAATGAGCTCAGGAATGCACTGCGAGGTAAATCTCGAGTGTGGGCTGTTCCTTAGCTTGGAGTGTGTCTGCCTGTCCTTACAGCATGTGACAACACACTGCTTTGGGGGAATGTGACCTTGGCCCAAAAGACACATTAATGTTTATAAATTCTCCAGAAGTGTGCTTTCCCCTGTCCTGTCTGCTGCACTTGGGAGGGGCTCACATAAAGATAATTCATCATCCTCCTTCAAGTCTAGCCCTTAAAATTCTCCTTGCCATAACACCTAACATCAATTTGATAAATATTTGTCTGCAAATACATTACGACCACTGCCTATCATGCTAAGGAATATTTTGCAGTCTTGATCCTTCTCTATCTATCTAAATCCACCAGTTGTCTTCCAGGGCTGAGTGTGTGGTAGGGAACCAACCTTTGTGCATCCAAGCACTCTGCAGCTGGAATGGCCTCTGTGCAATTCATGTCAATGGGATGGTGACACATCTTGTAAACATCCTGAAGGAAAAGTAGTGAGTACATTTTAACATCAAGGACTGGATGATCTGCTGTCCATGAGTCTTGCAAACTCAAATCTGATTCACCTACCCAGGGCTGTTGGGGGCTGAATTATTTCTTCTGTCCTCCAGTGTATGCTTGGAACACGTAATTTTGCCTTAAAGAGTATTCCTTCTCTTTGGTGCTGTTTCAGAGAATGATTCACTGAGATTTATATTGCCACTTTTCACCACAATATTTGGGTGCAAGTTCTAGAAGAAAAATCCCAACCAGCTATTGAAATACTTGGCATGTTAGTGTCATCTAAATACTTCTTTAGAACTATCCCCGAATTCATTATGTGTAAGGCAATCAAGGAATTTAGGTGCCTCAGACTCCTCTCTGTTCAGGGCACAGCTGGTGAGGGAAATCAGCTCTTCCAGCAGAATAGGAAATATTTGTAGCTGGTAACAGATGCTGAGCGTTTCTGTGCTGCTCTGTGACTGTAGGACACGAGGTGATGGCGCTGGTGGATAATCCATCCTCATCTGGAAATCATTATTGCTAATCAGTCTAGCTTTTGGGTACTAATTACTGTTATCGTATTACTTGTCAAAGTTTCTGGGAACTGGTTTCTGAGACTTTGTGTGTGCACTGACAGTTTGAGGCATCAACAAAGTCCTTTAGGCACCATTTGTAAGTAAATGATTAATAAACCAACATAAAAGTTTGTTAGGACAGAATGAGAGAAGCAGTCAGAGATATCCTCCAATGAAAGAGAAGAAAATGTTAAAAAAATTGCTGTTACAAGCCCAGATTTCTCAGCATGTTATCCTGTGAGGAACTCTGAAAGGACCTTTTTAAAAAAGCAGCTAGTAATGCCACAATTTCAGAAATCTTTTAAGCACATGTTAAATTCCTATGGACTCCCTGCTCAACTGATGGCACAGCTTGAAGGATTCAATAAAAAGCAGTAATTAAAACAGCAGAAAAAAAACCCCTAAGATTAAGTCTCTAGTTCTTTACCCAAGGTTCCCATCTTCATATAAACACAAATCCCATGGAAAACAGTGTAACAGTGTAATTTTTATGGAGATTAACTAACTGAGCAGTCACTAGTTTATTTAAGCTGTTCATTATTTCAGTATCCACTGATGGTAAGATTGCAGGAACACAATGAAATATACTCCTTAAGAAACACTATTCTCTAATGCCTGTACTGTACCCTTAATTAGTATGGTATCATCCATAATAATGATGTATTTTTAAAATTCATTAAATGTTTTGGGATGTAGTCAGAAAAAAGATTAAAAGAATAAATGTTTCATTTTGAAATGCTTAGAGGTAATACTTAAAATTAGTTTAACTTATTTTTTGTTTTGGCTTCAGCTAGAAAAAAGAATTCTACAGGAAACTTATAATTTAGAACAATGAATATAGCTGCAATATTCTTGCATGTTTAAAGAACATGCTGTCCAATGGTACATTGTTTTTTTCATTTGTTGCTTGAATGTTCTGTCTCAGGAATGAAATAGCACTTTTTTTTCCAGTCACACAAGATTGCAGTTCAGCTTCTTAATGCACGCAGGTGCAGAGCAAATGGGCACCGGGAAAGAATATATCAAATGAAATAGCTCAGTTATAAGAATTTTATAATATTTTGCCTGGTGTGGATTAAATTTATTCTGAACTGTGAAATCTTAAACAAAAAAAGACCAGTACCTTTTCCACAGTTGAGATGATTTCAGTTTATATATTCTATTTCCATCTGGTAAAGGACAGAGGTAATCTGAAGTCCTTGTAGCAAAGAATGAAAGATTAAGACTTTTCTGTCGTGTTCCAGACTGAAACACCGAAACAACAGCTCACTGCTCTCCTTGAGACAAAACAAGGAGATGCCAACATATTTGAAAGTTAATAGATCAGAAACGGTTTTAGATATTAATAATAACATAAAAGTTCATCAGTTACTAACACAAAAGTCTTGGTAAAAAATGTTAAAAGGTATTTGCATTCCAAATTTTTTGATGTCTGTTTAGGAAGTCTTTAAGAGGTTATGATATTAACGAAGAATTCTTAAGCACGTTTTCTGAGTTCTCTGTTGCTTTTGAGAACACCAACTCTTGCCAAAAAATTACTGTTGATTGGATCAGTATTCATCTTTTGAGTGGTTTAATTAGTGGATGTGGAATCTGCCATCTCTCACCCTGGGCTGTTTTTTGGAGCACGGTGATTCGGTATTTTGGAAATACTGGTTCCGTGTTGGATGTTTCCAAGCAGGCAGCCAAACTGAAGGGCCCCACACCATCCATCCTGCCTTTGGGGTGGATGTGTGTCTGTGTGCAGGCTGATTTATGTTGTTACCTCTCATGATTCAGTCGGAAACCAGGCTGAGAGGCCAGCCTGAGTACAACAAGATCATATGTGGAGAGTGTTTGTGAGTGGTGTCCCCACTCTGGGTGTGACTGCTCACGGTGTCCTGTTCCAAACAGCCAGGGGTGGCTGGCTTATTTCATTTACCTTTAGCCATTTAACACACATCTAGTCCAAGCTACTGATCTCCTTTTCTGCAGTCCATGGAGTTACCTCTAACTTCATCTTCTCTGTCTCTGAAGGCATCATGGAGGCTCCAGTGTTTCAGTTAAACCTAACGCTTTACTGCTGGTAGAATCTGCTTCCAACAACCCTTCTCACCTAGCTGGAGACTGGTCACAGGCATCCTGCCTCTGCTTAGAGTCAAAGTCACCTGTCTTGGTGAGATGCATTGAGTTTAGAACATTCCTCCTTTTTTCTTTTTTTTCCCATTGGCTGTGAGGTGATTTTAGTTAAGTAGCTTAGATGGAACCATTTATTATTGGTCAAATAAGTCCTATTTCCAACTGAAGCATTGAAGGTTTAGTTCTCAATCCCTATTTCCCAAGAAGTGACTGTCCTGCAGCTGGAGGTGTGGGACTCCGCTCTAGGAGTTCAAAATTTGGCATTTCTGCTCTCTCTAATGTAACCTACCAGGAAAGTTTGTAGCTTTTAGTCTTGTTTCCACAGAAGATGAGAAATCTATCAAAATTACATATATTTATGGTACAATCTTGTACGCAGTTTTGCTCTATGGATAATTTTTTTCTTTCCAGACCACAACAGAAGCATTCTGAAAAGCTTCCTACGTGTCACTCCTGAGAGTTTTTCACTCAAGAAACTTTGTCTCAATTCCTGGTTTTGTCTTCCTCCCACTTTTATAATCAAAACCCTTTACAGCCACTTTAATTGTGAACTATGGTCTGTCTGGCTTTATTATAAGATCTGAGGCAATCACCACCATCACCTGCAGCTAAATAAAGGGCTTGATTGCACTTTCTCTTGAGCCTGAATGGGGCAGACAGCTCGACTTTAAGGAGGTGCACTGTTGTCCTCAGTGCTAAACTCCTCTGTTATGCCCCTGACAACCACAACCCTTTCAGGACAATGACCATCCCCAGAGGCACATGGCTATTTAACATGGGGCTCAGGGTGGCACCTCTTAAAAGGCACAGTCTGTATTTAGAAATTCGAATGACTAGGCTGACTTTCAAAGGAAACAAGGATAAAAACCCTTTCAGGTTTTCTGGGGATGCCATGGTGAGAGGAACGTGTTTTATGTCTTTTTTTAAGGCAGGCAGCGTGTGCATTCCATGGCCCTGTGCCATCTGCATCATTAAGCCACCTTCCTCCATGATTTATATAAATCTTACAAGCACCAAAAGTCTGCTAAACTATCCAGCCAAACTAAAAATAACCTCTGAAAACAGACCAGTGTAAAAATGTTTGCATTCAAGAGAGAAAGCAATCTATTCTTTACAACCCTTCTACTGTGTTAAAACAGTGATTAAGTTACTGGTTACCAATGGTATCAAGAAATTTAAAGCTACGAATTGCTTGCAAGCTGCTTCTGAATGATAATTAGAGAGACCTGGTGTAGGTGCTGCTTTGAGCTATTAAAATGCTGTTAGATTAATGCTATGGAAAGAAACACACAGCTCTGAATATTACACTGTTTATGCATTGCTATTTCCCTAATGGCGTGCAAATTTCTCTTTCATTTGTACCAAGCCTTGAACACTCATCCTATATTTTGAAGTATTTTCCTGATTTTGTTCATTTTTCATGTGACTAATTGGGAAGATTGTGTTAAGTGATCAAACATCTGCAGAGCAAACTATCACTAGCAGTGGGGCTGTTCATTAAATCCTGCTCTACATGTATTCCAGCTTGAAAAGACACTTATATTTTAACTACCTTGTAAACAACCAAAAACTGGGGATGTGGTTTTGTAATCTTGGAGGGCCTTTTTTTTAGGAAAGGAGACTCAGCTGTTTGAGTGCTGCTCTGTTAGTGGAGAAAAGGAAGGACTCATCCAGGTAACTCAGGACACCTGCAGAGCCTGATTTCTAGTTAAGCAGCAGCAGCAGCAAATCCTGATCTCTGCTTATAAAGGGAGCAGAGATGTTTAGCCTCCCTATGTAATTTCTTGGAATGAATACCTTTGCCTGTTAAGACTCATAACTCCTTTGGGTATCTCCCCTCTCCTGTGCCAGGTAAGGAGATGGTATGTAGGGATGCTGACTTGCAGAAACATTTATTAATAGCTACATTAACCACAACTTGTTGTTACATACGAGCTCTGAGTTTATTAGGAAAGGTTCATTGCCTGCTCTGTGTGGTGTAAGGCTTTGAAATGTGATAGCCAGCCAGCTTCTGGCACGTGGAGGAAACTTCTAGAAAGGGACCTTACCAACACTCTTGGAATATTTTTATTTAATACATAGGAGAAACGAAACAAAAAAAAAACACCCAAAAATAGACCATTAGTGGCTTCCTTGTGATGTGTTGGGTTTCAAACTGCTGAGATAGTAGAACAGCATTGGAGCTCTGTAGCCAAATTGTGATAAGAAATGTTTTATCTCTGTTGTTTAGGACAGTGACACTGTCTGAGTGAGCATTTCCAAAAAGAAGTGTGTGGAGAAGCTTCAGATGCTGTGTCTGCCTGGTTTAATACTTGAATTCTGAAAAGCGTTATCTATGAATTGGAAACATTTGTTTACAATACAGTTTCAGTTATTAGGTTTGAATTACACTAACTGAAGGCCTCTCTCTGTTTGATGCTCTTGTTCTCAGACAGAAACCTTTACATTTAAGACCTTTAAAACCAAGGTCCTACATCTCCTAACTTTGTTTTTTCAATGACTGGATCAATCACTGAAATGCAGAAAAGAAGTTTTTATTTCTCTCCTCCCTAAGCTGTTGTATGACAGGACTAGCCTACACTCTTAATGCTGTAGAATAATGGTAATTCTCACCCCCTGTATTTGTCAGGGACTAAATAAGGCACAGCATCTGTTGGTCCATGGTTGGGGGGTGCAGAGCAGAGATGGTGACTGTGTTGGTTGTAGCTCATTTTAGTTTGCATATTCTGAACTTGGAAGAGTAGAGAGATTAGCACAGCCCTGTGCCAGGATGATAACTAATTTATGAGTTATTCCACATCATCTCATGTGTTCTCATGCCCCTGAACACACTGGAATTTGTCTGGCCCTGAAGCTCAGCAGGGTTGGACCCCCAAAGTCAGTACTGGGTGCTGCAGGCTTCTGGCTTGACATAAAGGGGAAAAAAAATATTACCTTGAGGGCAATCAGATTTTGGAAAGGGCTACCCAGAGAGGCTGTGGACTCTGTTCTTGCAAACTTTGAAAACCCAGCTGAAGAAGCAGTGGGCAGGCAGGTCTGCATTCAGTGCTGAGCCTGCTTCTAGCAGGAGGCTGAGCTAGAGGACCTGCTGAGGTGGCATCCAGCCTGAATTATTCTTGGATTTGGCAATCTGAGCTTGAATTTTATGTATTTCAAAGCCTTTATGTAAGCCTTTTTTTATAAAGTTGCTTGCTTACATGAGTTGACTGTAATGATAATATTCAATAATTATGATAATTGTATCTTTAAAAAGAGGTCATGCTTGCTGGCAGGAATAGACAAAAGTATTTTTTTATAGATTTCTAAAGATAGCACTTATTGCCATAAGGCCTACTTTGTTTATGCATAGGAAAATTTTCCTCCAATTGCTAATGACAGACTAAGATAACTGCCTATAAATGGAGTAAAAAATTAAATCATTAAAATAATTGCAGCACAGTTTCTTAGAATAAAAGCCTTTCTTTTTATTTTCCTCTTTAAGAAGTATAAACGTCCAAAACCAGGGGTTTATTTGTGATGGAAGCGGAGTAGGCTGGAGTAGAAACTGCACAATTCAGATATCACATCAAAGTTTTGCTTTCCAAGATTCACCCACTTGTCGAGTCATGTTGAGCTTAAAGCTTCTTGTTTATGTAACAATATTCTTGTTTTTCTTTCAGATGGAAGAACAATTACTGGTATTTTGGAAGGACATGTTTTCGGTTTTGGCCAGTGATCCTTCAAAACAGGTAATTACTCAAATGTGTCCCAAGCTGTCTGTTTCTCTATTGTTGAAGAATAACTAATTCATTGTTCCTTTGGCTGTTCTGAAGACCTGAATGTCAGAGTTGAAGGCTTTGAAAATGTGGAGGGTCCAATGTTTTTCAAATATTAGAAGAATATACTTTTTTTACACTGCAGAAAGGATGGACTGTTGCCATTTTGAAATTCTTTGATAATGGCAAAGATGGGGAGATTCTTTCAGTGACTGAATATAAGTGAATATGTTTGAAGTTTTTGTAATGCTGTTGCAAAAATATATTTTATACATGTTGAAGGTTGAGATAATACATTTGAGATGACAGGTAAATCATGGCAATGTGGGAAAAAATGGAAGGCAGTTTTATTCAGCAACAGAATTTATCTCTCCAATATTTTTTCGTTTGACTTTTACTAAGCAGAATCTACGTCAGTTACAAAAATTAATGAGCAGTGGTTTTTCCTCTATGAAAAATCTCAACTTTTTAAGGAATTTTTTAAAATTCTGAAAGGTTAAGTCTTGACTAAGGAAGAACTATCTGAGGAGTTCTGTGTTCCAAAGGGCCAACAGTGTGTGAGTGCAGTTTTGTAGTAGGCCATGGGTGATGTCCCTTCTTCGTTCTCTCCTGCTCGCTTCTACCTTAAATGAAGCAGCATAAAACTCCTTTCCTTGTGTAACCAGGCTCAGACAGACTGCAGAAATGTGCTGAAAATGGGTTCTCTGAAGACAAGCGTCAAAAGCCTGTAATATTTTTAATTCTATGACTTCACAACCCATGGGATTTATGGCTTTGCTTTACTTCATCTCGGTTAGCATGAGCACACAGCATTTTCTCTCCATGGGATTCTTGCGTGGGCCTGGGAGTTCTTGCTGCATGGAGATTTCTCCCTGCACGAGGTGCAAGCCTCGTGCAAACCAATGTGCTGGGGAAAGTGATTGTCTGTGCCCATCACTATCTCTTGTGCAGCTCAGAAAAGTGGCAGAAATAAGGGAGAGGCTCCCACTGCACCATCCCAGAGTATGTGGGAAAGGGAGGGTGTGTGAGCACACACACACGGGCTGGGCTTGAAGTCAGAGGGGATGAATTTTGACCTGGATTTGGGAAATAAAGGGAGTGTGAGCACATGCATAAGAAGGGTTTGAAGACAGACTGAAGTTCGACCTGGATTTGGGTGTTTTACAGCTGTGCTGCTCCTTAGTGGAGCTCACTGTGGCAAGGAATAGGAAGTGTAGTCGTGGAGCTGTGGTCTTTGCCAACAGGCAGGTTTTGCTGGTTAATTACAGCCTTAATTAGTCCTAATGGCTTTGGGAATCCATTTTTGGGAGGAACGTGCTCCCGAGGTGGATTATCTGCAACAATGTCCTTCAGGGTGAGGCTTGGTGGAAAAGGCTGGGTTCCAGGGGGGAAATAATCATTTGCATCATATAACTAAGAAATGTATCACTGAGTATACACCTAGTGAAGGTGAATTATGGAGGCTTTTGGATAGATTAAATCTATAGTTTCATATTGTGTGTGTTCTTTTTTGTGTTTTTTTTTTTAATGTAATGTATTTAAACAGCTCACAGGGTGGATATTTGATCTGAAACTGTACAGAAAAGACTAATAACTCAATGCCTTATAAACAGAGAGACCATTCAAGTAATTTTGGGAACTGCAGCTGCTGTGAAAGGCAGCAGCTGTCCTTGTAGGTGTTGCATGCAGTAAAGGTGCCACAACAATGTTCTGTACCATTCACCTATAGGAAGGGACATGAAGACAAATAGATCTTTAATTATAGTTCTTAACAAGACATGAATAGATTTTCAGATTTCTAAGTGGGTTTTTTGAAGCCATTCTTTACTTTCTGCTTAAATTAGGCTACACCCAGACTCCAGAACCTGGGAACAGTCTTTAGGTCCAGATGTATTTTGACACAAGTTGAGGCCAGACCCCAGTGTGCCCCAGCAAAGTCTGCCTTGCTTTCCACCAAAAGGCATCTGGGAGCCATCTGGCAGCAGCACCAAGGGCATCTTCTCATATCTCCAGAGAGGAGTACAAATGTAGGCAGCTTATCAGGGCCCTGGCTCTAGCAGGGGCTTGTGCTGCCAGTGGAACTGATCAAATTATTCAGGATCCCCCTGATCTGCAGTGAGATGCTCTCAAGATGCACCCATTCCGTGACCAGCCCAGCTTGCTTTTCTTGCTGAAGGCTGCCTTGCTGCGTGGCTTGGTTAAAGCATACCCTAAAGGAACAGATCACACAGGATTGCATTAATACTGACAATAAAGAATTATTGTGCATCCTATCGTTGCCTTCTACCTAAGCAGATTTTGTTTGAGGGATCATGTGTAACAGACCTTAATTATATTAGCTTTAGTCAGAAGCATTCTTTCCTCGCAGAAATATGTCCCTAGATATACTTGCTCAACAGCCACCTGGGCTTTTGTTAGGATAGTCAAGTAGTAATTCTTTGAAAAAGAGCAACTGAGAGCTCAAAATATTGAAGAAAATCAGGATTCATTAATTATTTATAACGTTAGAAGCAGTTTGTATCTTTAATAAAAATACTAAATATTGAAAATTCTAGCACTTTTATTGAGATGAAAGTAGGAACAATCTGCTTGGAACGATTTGCCTCAAAGTGAACTTGAGCTGGTATTGTTGTTTACTAGATTAGACAAGATGCATTTCAGGCGATAAATAAAGAATGGAGCTTTTGCCAGATGATTCATTTCCCCTAAATCACGATTGACTTTGAAAGGATTTGCTTTGCTTCTTAGGTAGTTTTTCTGTTACACAGCTTGTCTGAGATGAGCTTTGACCAGCTTTGCAATGAGATGTGATTACTTTCTACTGCTCTGTTTAACTGCAAAAATCATTGTGAGCTGGAAATCCACTCACATGTTGAAGTTTAGGCTGAGCTGTCACCAGAGCTATGGAGAGAAACTCCATGGAAGTCAAGAGACTGTGTCACTCATTCTGCATCCTTTTGAGAAGGCAGGGACAGAGCAGATTTTGCCCATCAATGTCCAATGAAACAGCATCAAGTTTAGCACCCTGTGGAAATGATGAGATATTACTCAGAAAATTTAGTCAATTTTAAACTGAAAAAACCACGGTGAAATTGCATGGGAGTTGAAGTCTAGAGCAATGTGAAGGGCTGACTTTGATATGCTTTGGATTCAATTAGAACAAAGGAAACCCAAATTTTCCTAACACATAAATGAGGATTTATTCCCTAGCAGGCCACAGATTTCTGCCTCAGCAATTTTTGCCAGAAATATTGTTTAATTTGTTTTTTAAAGACTTGCTACATCTAAAAATTAATCCTCACCCTTAAACATGCAGGACTCCAAACCTTATTGGAATAATGGATTTTAATTCCCTTGCTCTCTTCCTTGTTTAAGTCCTCTTGGTTTATGCTTGTTATCAGGAAGAGCTTGTGATTATCTCGTTGGCAAAGACCCTGTGCTTTTATCATTCTTATCACAAAGAGGAGAAAAATTATACTTTGGTACAGTTTTATACAACTGTACAGCGGGAAAGAGTCTTTTTCCTGGTGACCAGCTGTCTGAAACCAGCAGTGCATAAACACATCCATTCACCCAGATAATCATTTTCCCAGATTTGATTTAAGACACTTCATTGAAGTTATTATGCTCATGTAAAAGAGCAACAATATACGAGTGAACCAGGCCTTAGGCCTTGATTTTCCTCCAAAAGATGAAAGCAAATGAAGAAGTTCAGAGAACAAAACAATGGGTAAAAAACTGGAAGCGAACCATTTCTGGAGGGAGACTTAGGACTTAATCCTGCAAACAAAAACCTGCTCTGGCCCTGATCCAAAACAGTACTCAAGTCTTAACTCTAACTCCATCAGCAGTTTCACTGAAGCCTAATGTCTGTCCAAATGCTTTGTAGGCTGGGGCCAGAATATCAGTAATTTGCAAGACTAAGCCCTCAAAGAAATGATCTTGGTCAAGTGATAAGGACTGGTAATGAGCTGAACTTGTAAGAGAGAGAAGGAGCTGGTTGTGGGCATATCAATGGGTTGTAAAATGAAGATTAGTAGGGAAGTTAGAGCAAAACCCGCTGAAAGAAATAGCCTTACTATTATTTAAACATTTTCAACTTTCTCTTTCTTTTTTTTTTTCTCTCAATAAAATAATTTCTAAATAGGTTTTGAAATAATACAGTGCCTTTGAGAACTGATAATTTTTGTTGTGGCAAAATTCTTTTGTTTTTGTCCTCAAACCTTCTATCCAAATTTGTTAGGTCAGAGTTTAGAACCAGAATTTAGGCATGTGCGAATGACTCCACCTCTGTTCTATGGATGTAGAGGTTGCTGCTTGGCTTTCTTCTCCAATAAATACCTCTGTGTTCATTTAATTATTTGATACCACTCTTCTTTTTGCACAGTTCAGTGGTGCACGTGTATAAATGGTACACGTAATATATTCCTATTATTTGCTATCAGCATACTGATGCAGCCCATACCATTGCCCATCTTTTGCAGATTGCTGCTCCTTAAACCAAAATCTTCACTGAACCATTTAAAATAATGTTTGTTCCATGGCTCCCACTCTTTCCAGGTAGACAAGAGAGCAGTATTTTGGCTGTGGGCAAAAAAGGCAGGGTCTGAACGGTGAATTTCTTTTCATAAGGCAAGCGTGCCTGTGGCAACATCAGTGGAGATGGAAATAGATTGTAGATAACTGCTTGGCACTGAAGGGAGGTTAGGTGAGAGCACTGAATGCTGAGTGAGGTGGGAGAGCAGCCCAGAGCTGGAAGCCTGCCTCCAGGGGAGACACTGAGGATGCTGCTTTGGGGGATTTGCAGGTGGGGGGCCAAATCTGCCTGTGGTGTCCCCTCTCCAGCAAAGGGAGCAGGCTCAGTGTCCCCCCAGCTCTGGACAGAGGTGCTGGCAGAGGCTCCTGGGCTGGGAGAGTGACCCTGCTGCCTCCTCCCACAGCTGGGCTCTCCGTGGGCTCAAGTCGTGCAGGGCCAATTATGTCTGGAACTCACTGTAGGGCTGCTGTGTTTTGGGTTCTGCGTGTTCCTTTTCGAACTAAATGTGATCAAGAATTACTTTATAAGGAGAGATTGGTGCAAATAACCCAGGAATCCATAGCTCATATGTGGGTCAGGGTTCAGCTTCAATTGTGAGCTCACACTTGCTGGCTTACAGCGAGCTGATTTAGAACTCCTCACGCTTCCCAAGATTTGCATTAGCATCCAATGTTTGCTTGTTGTTTTTGTTGTTTCTTTCTTGGATGTTTGGATCTGGGACTGTGGTTTGTACCGTTTGAGAGAGGACATTCAGATCCAGACACAGAGTTTAAATGTAGATTTAATCTGAGCTGTCTGTAGTTATGAACACATGTAGAGGAAGAGAAATGGGGAATAAAGAAAGTGACTAAATTTCTTGGTCCTCCTAAAGTGTTTCACTTGTATTTGGACAGAGATTTGAAATAATTTTCAAATTATTTAAACAGACTGTCTCCTTATGTCTTAATCTAAACTGGACCTCTTTCTAAACAGATCTTTTAAAAAGTACTGCTTTAAAACAAATTATAAATTGCTGATGTGACACAGGAATTCCTAATTCAGACTCTATGGCTCATGGTGTTTTGCCATTTCCCCTGGATGATATACTGGCTAATCATTAAGGTGGTTAAGAGGAAGACATGAAATGAAAGTGACTGCAGATGGTCCCCAAGCTGCTGGAGTGCCACATCCAGATTTCACAGAGACCTCCAGCTGTTTAGGTTCTCATTATGCAAAGCAAGGGTTGCCCCAGAATTAACTTTTACTGCAAGCCCCCCACCAAGGCTTTGACCACCCAAATGCCTACAAAGAAAATTCCTGCAGCACACCACCTCATTTTCCTTTATGCTTCATTATATGTGTTAAATAAAGATCAGATAACAACCAACCAGCAAGAGTCCTTTTGCCCACCACCCCACATGGGAATCATCTAACCTTAATATGGAAGATGTGCTTTTGGAGTTCAACCAAGCTGGTAGTTGTCCTTCCACATTCGCTCGTCCTTAAGAAAATGCAGTTTGTGCCCTTTCCCACTGAGTAAATGGTTCTAATTATCTGAAACATTTCACTTTTTTTTTTTCCTCCAGCATTTAATCACTGACTTCGAAAAAGCCTGGACTTGGAACAGTCTTGAAACTCTGCATGACCACAACAGTTTAGCTCTTATCTGACTTAATCTGGCCCACCTCAGCGATAATTTACAGCTATTTGATCTGTTGAATACAATACATCTAACGTTATTGACCTCCAGTCCCATTTGCTCACACAAGATATCCCAGGGTTGCTTTAGCTCAATTGAGCAATGATATTTTCTAAAGGTAGCCCCAGTGAGACTTGTGGGGCTGGATACTTGTCTAGGAAAGTCACGTTTACTCTGTGATATACCAAAGTTGAACTTGGGATAGTGCTGCTTCCTTGATAAAGACACTTGCCAGGGAAATTCTACAGCTGGTAAAAAATAAAATAAAATAATAAAAAACCCCATTAGAGCCTGTATCAATAACAGCATTCCTAAAAAAGGAAATCTACATTTACCTGAAAATCTATGGGGTTTTTCACATAGATCATCCTACAACTTTTGCCTGTTGTTCAGGATGGGGGAGGATCCTCAAGCAAACACTTGGGCACAGTATTTGTTGTGCTCCAGAAGTGGCTGCCTCCCAGAACTCTGATGGCTTCAGGCAAACTGGGGTTAATCATACACTCTGCAGTAAGTGGGAAAGAGGTGGCCTCTTGGGTGTCTAGGTTTGAAATTACTACTCGCTCTGCACAAAAAAGGTGTTATCTCAGGGAGCAATCTGGTTTTTTGGCTGGTTGGGTTTTTTTGTTTCTTTCTGCTGTTAACTGAATGACTTAATATTTTGAGAAAGTTAACTCGGATGGACTTAGGAAGATGAAAGTGTAATTAGGGGTTTAATCCATCTCCACATCTGAGAAACTGTGTAAAACCAGTGAGAAGGAGCTGCACAGCCCCAGTCACATGTGCTCCTTAAGCCTGATGCTGATAGTGGCTCCTTGGCTGGGACCGTGCGACCTTTTAAAGGCTCGTAATGGAAAGAGGAATAAATGTCTCCTGACTGTAAAAGTCTCCTTTACCCTTTCAGCCTCTGATAAATTAACTGCTTTGTTAAAGTGACAGTTCACCCTGCTTGAATGCCAACAAAGGCAAAAAATGTGAGCATGCCTGCCTGGCATAAAGCATGGAAGTAAACCACATGCCTCCCTTCACCCCTGGCTCCCTAAATCCACAGAAACGCAGGATTCGGAATCTAGGTAGGAATGTACTGGATGCAGCATCAAAGCATTGTCTGGATCACCATCATCCATTCACAGTCTTGCAGAGTGTAGTAATGCATATTTTCTTGCTTATTCTGAGATTTGTAGTTTGACCCATGAGAATTGTTTTAACTCTTGCTGGGATCGGGGGAGCAGACAGGCTGCAACTCCAGCTTTGATATATTAGCTGATTAGAGCTTCTGGCAGCCTCCAGGACAGAGTTTCCCAGCAGCAAGTTCTCCAGAGGATTTCTGAGGGTGGGATTACTGTTAGAGCTTTTTTCCTTGATCACAGTCCTGCTGCAAGTAGAGTGTGTGAAACAAAAGTTCTGATGTTGGCATAGTCTCCTGTGGGATAGCCATGCTCACAGTAGATAATTTCCATATCTGAAATAAGCTACACTATGATATGTTTTTCAGCTGCTGCATCCAGCTGAAGCATAATAAGTAATTACTAGCCTAGTTATTAATGCTTCTGTACTACTTTTCCCATGCTCATGCAAATTAATGTAGACAGGAAAAAAAAAATCATAGAAGCTATGTGATTGTTTTTCCATAAAAACAGAGTATCAAGAATTGAGAAATCAGGAGTTCCTGCTCCCCCAGATGCCCGAGTTAGAAGCAGAGTAATTTTTCAGCTCTGATGCAGTCTTTGTAGAAAGTTTAATAGCTGAATTTCCTCCAAAAATGCTGTTTCTCTCCAATGACAAGAGAATCTTCCTGTACCTAGGTTCTTAAATTCAATACTTAAATTTGGATGGGTTTAGTTATTCCCCTCGCAATTGCTGGCACCTTTTGAGGCTTGCTTGTGTTCCTCAAGAGCTTTGAAATCTGTGGTAGAAATATAACTGTAGTTTCTTTTTCTTTCTCACCCTATTTGGAACTGGATAGGGACCTTACTGCAGTACACTGGTAAACTGAGAGACTGTCAAGAAACGGCATGTTTCAGACAGTTTAAAATAGATTAAAAATAACCAAAACACAGGAGTTGCAGACTTTTACCAGCCCCACAACATGTGCAGGACAATTGAGCAATATAAACTGATGATCTTCACTACATGTGTCATATTAGGTTTAATGGAATTTTTAAAGGGACTAAGAGATTTTAAAATAATCCTTTGCTCCCTGCAGTAGTTAATCACCAGCTGTGAGCGCTGCTTTCTCTCTAGTGCTTCTGCTGAAGAAGGTGGGAGTTTCTTTCTCTCGTCTAGCTGAGTAAGAGAGCTGGGATCTGAGATGTGTATGATCCTTGTGGCTTCCAGAGGAGATGCCACAGATGAACAAAAGCTCCTTTCCACCTCCTGGCTGCATATTCCTCATTACAATACATTGCCAAGACTTATTCTGGAATTCCCGCTGTTGTCATCTTCCCTTGCTGCTGTCCTCAGAGTCCCACTGAGACTTTCAGAGGAAGAAGAGTTTCCTTTCCACGTTCTTCCATGCCCCTTTAGCAATCAGCTCACAGGCATGGGCATGGCTGAGGTGTCTCTCCCTTCCCTTCCAGCCCTTCGAGCCACATCCCTGCACCAACCCATGCAGCTCTCAGTGCATCACCCATCCCTGCCACACCAGAGCATCAAACCACAGGAGGGGCTGCTGCCTCGCCCTTCCAGTTACTCTTTAAACTCTGTTTTTTGTGTGCTTTGGAGGGAGAAGCAGGAGTACCCCAGATAAGATGACCTCGGTGCTCCCTCTGCCTCAGTGTGTGGGGCCAAAAGAGTCCCTGATCCCTGTGGGATCAGCAGATATGGTGTGATGAAGTGTGCACACAGCCACGTTGCTGCATTTGTAATTTCATTCCTGCACCTCTGATTGGCATGATGATACAGAGGGCTAAACCCATGTGCAGCTCACACTATGTTATGGCTTAATAATGAGGCCTAGGGGGACTTAGCATCTGCTGACTTTGTCTGTGGACAAAAAAGAAAAGGAAGTGAAATTATGGATGCTCTCTCTTCCTTGTAGCAGTACTTAAAGTATTGAGGCTCCTGGAATAAATCCTCGGCCCAAAGGAGTCTTAAATGTATTGAGTGTGGAGTGTAATTTACACCTCCTTTGAGCCTGCCAAGGTCGGCCAAGTATAGGCTACGGAAAGCATCAAGTGGAGAATTTAATGAAATCTAATTCTTCCACACTCCCGAAACTTTATCGCTCCACAAAAGCCGGCTAGGAAATCTGTAAATTATGGAAGATTAAGCACAAGTACCAACAAATTAGAAGTGAATTCAGCACTGGAATGTATCTTATGGTGAGTGCTCAGTGTAGGATGAAAACAAACAAGAAGTGATCCCTGAAATGGAAAATAGGAGCAATGAGAAGACATTGCTCCTATTTTCCATGAGATGTGCTACGTCTCCAGGCCACTCTGTGCATCGCAGTCCTTCAGAAGCGGTCCAACATTGCCACCTGCGGGTGGCTTTGGCGAGGAGCTGGAGGGGCCCCGGCAGCGCTTCCCGGCGAGGGGGGCACAGAAACAGATCCCAGGGAGGGTGGGAATGTGGGAATGTAGCGGTGAGCCTTTGGGAAGGGCTTTGTTCAGCACAGGTGAGAGATTTTGTTCTTCAAACGCAAAATGTAATGCTGCTGTGTGACAGTGGCGATTGAAACACTCTTCCTGCTGTAAAATACCACTTTCACTGACTTAAGAGATGGGAATCATCAATCACAGAGTTGTGGAATTGAATCATTTAGGCTGGAAAAGACCTTTAAGCTCATTGAGTCCAGCCATTAGCCCAGCAGTGTCAGGACCACCACTAAACCATGGCCCCAAGTGCCATATCTGCGTGGCTTTTAAATCCCTCCAGGCATGGTGACTCCATCTCTTCCCTGGGCAGCTGTGCCAGGCCTTGACACCCCTTTCCATGAAGGGATTTTTCCTAATACCCAACCTAAACCTCCCCTGGCACAAC
Organism: Pachycephala philippinensis; assembly: GCA_013397055.1. NCBI lineage: Eukaryota > Metazoa > Chordata > Aves > Passeriformes > Pachycephala > Pachycephala philippinensis. The sequence continues at coordinate 303,928 of VWZT01008174.1, forward strand.
CTGAGGCTGTTTCCTCTTGTCTCCTGGACAAGAGGCTTACTACTTGGGAGAAGAGACTGACCCCCACATGGCTACAACATCCTTTAGGGTGGTTTTGGAGAGCAATAAGGTCTTGCCTGAGTCTCCTTTTCTCTTCAGTTCTGCCCCCTAGGTCAGATAACAGCATTGGCGATCCAGCTAATTTTCTCTTTGTGGTTTTAACTGAGTATTTGGAGTCACACCCCACTCTCTTTTGCAATGTAGGTTTCCCAGTAGCTCCATCAATTTACCGGGGTTATACTTGCAGGGAGTTTTGGCTTCGGGTGAGTTACACCAGGAGAGAATTTGTCAGTTACTGGCAGGTCTCTGGTTGAATGCAGTCACTGACCATTGTTAAAAATAATATTTAAGGGGAACCTTTATTTCAGCAAAGGATGAACGTAGCTGATGTATATTCATTCAATAGTATTGTATTTAAATGCAGATTTTAAATAAATATTGCAGCTTTTTCATAGTTTCATTCACTAATCATACATTCTGATTGTAGTACATACATTAGTTTTATGCCTTCATTCTTAAAAATGAAATACAACAACGAACAGTGAAGTAAAATTGTTATAAACCAAAAGGAAGTGCTTCACTGGTATATACTGTGTGTGTGTATATGTATATATATATATATAGGTAAAGGTTTGTTATGTACGTGCTCATGTCTACAAAGAAGCCAAAGTAAGAGGATAATGATGCATCTAAATTCTCCAAGGAATGGGCACCATTGAATTAGTTTGTGCAGTGTTCTGTTTATGCAGGTGCTGGGCTCATTTAGAGAGGCACTAGAAGATGCCATGTGTAGTATCCTGCTACTTTCCAGAAGGTCCCCTTCCCTCCACAGGGAGTGCAGAGAAATTAAGAATGTGCTGATTTCCCTGGATCCGTGCCTTCTGTGGAGACGGGCTGAGAGAGTTGGAGTTGTTCAGCCCCGAGAAGAGAAGGCTCTGGGATGATCTTACAACACCTTCCAGCATATAAAGGACCTACAGGAAAGCTGGAGAGGGCATGGAGGGAATGCCCTGACAGGGCAGGAGGGAATGGCTTTGAACTGGGAGAGGGTAGTGTTAGATTAGACACAGGGAAAAATTCTTTACTGTGAGGGTGGTGAGGCACTGGCACAGGTTGCCCAGAGAAGCTGTGGACTCCTCATCCCTGGAAGTGCTCAAGGCTGGGTCACATGGGGCCCTGAGCAACCTGGAAAGTGTGGAAAGTATCCCTGAACATAGCAGGGGGTTTGGAACAAGGTGACCTTTAAGGTTCTTTCCATCCCAAACCATTCTATGAGTGTGTGACTTTCAACTGAAGGTCTGGAATCTGGCAGAAAAATCCATATTGCTTGGCAAGTGCTTTACTGGCCAGGTTTCTCTTCTGGAAGGAGCAAAAGGAGCAGATGGAAAGCTGGCAGAGCGTGTTGCCTGGATGCAGGATGGTGACAAGTGGTCAGCTGCAGCAGGGGAGCTGCTGGCGTGACGAGAGCTGAGTGCAGACACCAATATATGCCATCTCTGCCAGGGAGCACTACAAAAACAACCCCAAAAGGACCTTGGAGCACTACACACACATTGCTCTTCTGGGAAAAATGAAAGCAGAACTTTTCATGTTCTGCCCTGTGGGTGGTACCGCTGTGTATTCCAAGGAGGGGTGGAACTCATCCTTATTCTGCTGCACTGGTAGTTAAAGCAGCACATCTCACTTATTTCTGAATTATCTTTCACTTCTTTAAAGGTTCTGCACAACTTGCAATCCATTATTTTTCTTAGATGAAAGTATTATAATAATATTTGACATATACCTTACGTATTTAGGTGGACTTTTTTTTTTTTGCTATTATTTCAAATGCAGCTAGGAATGGGAAAGAAAGGTCTGCTGTGCAAGAAGAGAATTATATTTATGACACTATATTTTAATCCAAAGGTAATACTGGACTTCTCCAGCTTCAGAAGCTTGAATGTTGGGGTTTTTTAACACATCATTGCTCACAGAATATAGAGTTTGTAGGTTATGCTAGATGAAATTACTGCTGTTTAAACTATCCATTGCAATGTGTTGTGAAAAACATGCACTTCAAGTAATTGTTCTGGAATATAACTGTGTGGGACAAAATAAGAATGAACTCAAAAACCTCCTTCTTAAATAATCGAGACCCTCAGAAATATTTAATGTTCCTCTTTCTGTTCTCTCTGGCTTGTTTCACAGCCATGGCATTTGTAGTCTCCCTGGGACTCGGTATAGTTCTTGTCTGATTTCAGGGCAAAGACATCACATTGGCTTAGGCTGTATCATTTGAAGGTGTATGTTTGCATGTTCCTATCAGATTTTAAGTTTTTTTAGAATTGGACTGAAATTTCTTATCTCTCTTCACTTCTTGTGCTGTCTTCCCCCTCAGAAGGCCCTGGTTATGTTCACAGCCTCATTACCCAAACCACAGGCCAAGGAGAAGCAAATGGGGCCAGGCTGCTGCTTCAGCCTCTGCTTTAGAGTTTTGCTTCTTCTGCATCCTGTGAACTGTGATATGTAAACCTCTGTTGGCCAGAAATCCCCAGTCTTGTCAGAATGAATGCAGATCATAAAAGGGAAAGGAAGGGTAGGATGCATTTTAATGTTTTTAAGCTTTGCTGAGGACATCTGGCCTGTGGTGATTTGCTTAGAAGGGGATTAATGGTAATGAAAACTCAGGAAGGATGGGGATCCTTTAATGACAAGTGTCAAGTATACAGGAAATGTATTGTGTGTAAGAGCCAGTGGAATCAAAACAGAATTACAAAACCTTTCTAGGATCGCCCTGATGCTCCCAAATGCTTCAGAGAAATCCATTATATTTGGAGAATTTCCCCAGCAGGAATTCTTCGTGTCCTCAATGTCTTCCATTCTAATAAAGAACATTTGTTTGAAATCCAAAGGTACAGCAGATGAGGTGAAGGCTGCACTGTGTTTTCCTCATGCACAGGAGTGCTTTGCACAAATGCAAAATGCAGCAAATGGACAGGTTTGTGTCAAACGAGAGTGTTCCTGCCATGTAATTAAATTCTGACTATTTTGATGCAGACACCAATATGGACCCACAACCTGATTCCTGTGGGTGAACATTTCCAGCCCTACAGCCTTACAACCTGAGGAAAGAGTCAGAAAGCCCAGGCATCTCCTGGTGAGCTGGGGGCTGGTATAGAGATATCCAAAGTAGCAGAGCTTCCAACCACTGGGAATTCCCAACGCAGGAATCAGGTTTTCCAACACGGCTCTGAGTGCAGCCCAGCCCTTTTTGGTGATCTGTGGTACTCAGGCTAATAAACCTGCCCCAGGAGAGGACAGATTAATAAATAAACCAGAGCTTTGGTATGTTTTCTGGAGGGTGACACTGGACCAACTGCATTTTCTCATAACAACAGCACTCGCTAGTTTTGAAAACGAGATACTGAGAATGGAAAATTGCTACTTTCAGAACAACACGCAGGCCAACTGTAACAATCTTTGTATGAAATAAATATTGGATACCCATAAATAAGTCATGTTAGGCTCAGAAATGTTAGGAGACTTCGGCTTTTTGTTCTGAGAACGTGATTTTGTAGAGCATCAGATAGGAAGGCTGTGGTATATGTTTTAAATGAAGGCTTTATTTTTTCTCCATTCCCTCTAGAAACTTTTTGAGAATCTGAGCTTAAATGCCAAGGCTGTCAGGAAAGCAGCCATGTGGTCAGGAGTGCCAGGGAGAGAGAGACCTGTCTGGCAACAGGAACCTATTCTACAATTTTCTAAAAGTCTGTGTATGAAGGAGATTCAGAACAGCTGAGTTCCCTTTTTTTTTTTTTTAATTTCTGTAACTAACTGCTTGTGAGACTCAGAGCCACAAGCAAATAAAATTGTCAATTTCCTAAAACAAAATCCCCAAAAGGCAGGAGAGGGATAAAAACGTTTTTATTTGGTAGTAGTACTTGTTGGATTGCTTACTGCTTCAGATTGAGGCTTGCTTCCAAACAAAACATAAACATAACCTGACAAATGGAAACAAGATTGAAATAGTAAAACATTTTCAAGTAATTTAGATTTTTTTCAGGTAATTGCATGAATTTACTACAAATTTGTGAATCACATCAGCTGATAAAAATGTTGACCTTTGCCAAAGTGTTTTAACTGACTCTACTGTGACCTTTCCAAGTCACTTCTCCTTTTGTGTGTTCATAGAAGCAGCACAACCAGATGTTCCAGGTACAGAGTTAGTGTGTGGTAAAAGTATTTCATGCTTTGCCTGTTCTTCTGAACACTCAACTCAGCTTTTGTGAAAGTTTCTCCACAGAAGGATGCTGTTCCCATCAGATAATAATCACTTAATTAAAAAAAAGCCCATCCCACTCACCCTCTATTATGACTGGTCTTTAGACTTGGTTCTGTGAATCTAAATCTAGATCTCTCCTTTAAGGTACATTTTTCATCTTGCCTCTTTAAAACTTCCCTTGGACTTCCCCAATCAGCTAATTACAATTAAAAGTAATGGAGAGGGTCACTCTGAGCACTTGCTAACTGCAGCTAATCCATTACAGCAGGGGAGGTAAAGAAGTATCTCATCCAACTGATACAGGAAAGAGCTTTGGAAGAGTTAGATCATATTGTCCAGACAAGAACTTGGCTATGATGGTGCCTTTAGCACCTGTAATCCTAATGGATGAGCTGTAGAATCCTCACTAATCACAGGAGTAGTTAGGAAATTGGTTTTATGTCTCACCCAAAAGAAGTTAAAAAGACAGACAGAGGAAGGAAGCTGTGAGTACTTCTGCCTGTGCATGACTAAATCAGTGGTGTCCACTGCTAATTTTTTCACTTTCTTAGGAGCACCTGCTCAGGATCCTTTTCATGGTCACAGTTTGTCTGCTGACCAGGAGACAGAATTGTTATCAGCACCCTTGCAGGTGCTTCCTTGAATGTGGTTGATAAATTCCAAGCAGGGTTTTAGCTGGACACTTGGACAGCACAACCTTTCTGTACATCACCTGTATTTGTTATCTCAATTACAGCTGCGTTGAGACACCACTTCCAAACAAGAATCTTTTGCTGCATGCAGTGGGGATTTCTGGGTGCTGCTGCATTTCTGGGTGGCAGGGAAGCAGAAAGAAGCAATGAGCACCTGTCCTGCTGGGGGCAGCCCCTGCATTAGCTGTGATGCACCTTAAGCTTCCACAGGTTGATTTCCAAAAGCAACCTGCCTCTGGCTTCCTGAATTTACCAATGATTACAGGCACCAGGGGTTTTTCACTTTCTCCTAAGCTGCTTAATGTTAAACTGCATTTAGGGGTTTTCTTGAAGCATGGAAAAGCATAGCTGTTTTCTGGCAAGGGCTGAGATAGGATCTCATCATCCTCACTGCTTGAAATCTCATGAGGTCCCTTTCTATAGCTGTGCTTTCTGTTTTCTATCCTATAGAAAGCCCTATGTTATGATAATATTAAGGCTGAGTGCTGATGCAGGCTGAAATCAGCAATCACTGAAGTTAAAGCTGTGTATGCTGATGTAATGCTGCTTCTCACTCTTTTTTGTTTTGTTTTTTTCCTATCTCATAACTGGAGCTATTTCTTTGCCAGAAATCTTTCTCTTTTTAACATTGTCTGCCATAAAAGTTAAAACCAGATTTTACGGCAGTAGAAAGCTGCTTAACTGTTCAACAGAGAATTGAAAATCTTATACTTTGAATTGCCACAGCGTGGCAATGTTTCAGAGAATTTTGTTCAAGTCTGCTGACAATATTGGTGAGCCCCAGCACCGAGCTGATGGTGGAACATTTCCCTGTAACCCTCTCTGCACTCTTCATAATTCAGTGTGGCAGAGACAAGTTCCTGTGTAAAATGGGGAGGGAGAATGCACTGAGATGCTGTGGTAGAGAATTGCAGTGATTGGGGTGAGGATAGGTACAGGGATTTAATTATATATATTTTTGAAATTCTCATCGTATTTTTAATTTGGGTGGGAGACACCAGCATTGCTGTTCTCTGAGCTCTCCACATTCTCTTCCTGATGTTTCCCCCCTGCTATGTCCTACTCAATTAATTTACTTTTCTGTAGGGAAAATCAAAACTGTGATTTTTTTGAAACTAAATAATGGCAGAATGTAATACCCGGCTGTTTCTTACATCTTTGTATCCAAATATTCTGTAATGTGATAATAACATATTAAGATTCTGAATTGCAGTGGGGTTGTTTACCATCTTCCACATTACTGTTTTGTTTCATTAAGTAAAGTAACCATGACAGTATCACACAGATACTGTTTCAGCCTCTCGATGCACTGACACTTGTGCCTGTTGGAAGCTTTACTCCAATAAATGCCTGTGAAGGAGCAAATGTCAATATAATTTCCCAAATTAGCAATATTTGACAAGGATCAGAGATAGGACACAGCCCAAACCCTGGATCCAGCTAGCTTCAAGCTTTGCCAGAGTCTTGTAGCTGAGGCAGCTATCTCTATACTTTCTCAGTGCCCATATTTCCTTACAGAATTATTTGCATTTAAATATTTGGATGGGGAAAAAATTAATTTGTTGGATTTCGGTTAATCCCTGGAATTATGTCTTGACATTATGCCCCGTAATTGGGTAAAATCAAAGATAGCTTTTCCTTTTCCCTGGAAGGAAAAGGTCCATTTTCCTTCTTCTTTTGCCTAATCTTGAGGTGGAGCCCCAGGGCACTGCAAACACGCCTGCTCTGTCCAGGCTCCATCAGGTAAAAGCATTCAGACTTGTTTTCTGTGCTGTGGAAAGTTATGCTCCATGTTTAGCTTTATTTTCACCCACAAACAAGGTCCAGGGGGACATTATGGTGATGCCTTAGGTTTTAGCTTTTATATTTTTCAAATGCTGCATTCCCAGTGTGTAACTCTGCAGTGTCCTGCAGCCTGGGAGCTGCTGCTCTCTCATGCTGAGACAGACAGAACAAAGCCTCTCCAGGCTGCTCTCCAAGGACACCCAGCCCGGCCTAGGCCCAAAAGGTGTAAACTAGGGCCTCTAGAGAGGTGGAAAAATTGAAGAAATTACATAATTAGCCAAATTTTTAATTGGTGAATTTATGCTGATAGGCAAATGACCCAAACTTATAAAAGTGTGAAGAACTTGTGACTCGGGGTCTATCTTAGGGTCCTTTTTGGAAGTAGCCTTTGGCCTGCCCAGGGTGTACCTTTGAAGACCTTTCAAATAAATATCCACCTTTATTCCCTTATTTCTGTCTAGTCTCTGTTTCTAGGTAGCCTCTCAAGGCATCAATGGCTGCTGCTGCTGCGAGAAGAATTTCACTGCCAGTGTCAATTTGTGCAGCACTTGGTGAATGGGCTGCACATCAATACCCTGGTGTGTCTGTGTCCCTTCTCCATCAAGAATCTCTGCTGTATCTCCTTGCCCCACCCCTCTCCTTTCAGAGGTGCATCTCTGAGTGTCCCTCCCAGCACAGGGAATAACCTGAGCACCAGGAATTAACAGCTGTGTCCCACCAGTCCAATGATGCTCTTTTTAAATCTCACCAAGTTTTGCACAGGCCTGCTTTAACAGCTATTAGCTCCCAATGACATTCATGTTCCTGAGGGGATCTTAAATTCATTGAAGGGTTTTCCTCACTCACTGTAAGATATTAAGCAATAGAGTTATCTTTGATACCGATTTAATTAATTCTGCTGCAAGACACTAATGTATTCAGAAGGCTACCACGGATATTACACGCACGCTGTATTGCTCATAGCTGCTCTAATTTAGTGTGCTGCACTTGTATTGATTTTTACTGTGGCAAAATCGAGGCAGACAATAAGGCATGGATTTGGAAAAGCTTTATAGTTCATAAACATCGGCACATTCATATTTGACTTTGTCAGCAAAGGAAAATTAGTTCAAACAAGGTGCAATGGTGCATTCACTGCTCTGGGAGCCTCTAGTTCAGAACTTGACACTGATAAACTGTTATAATTAATTCTTTCCATTTAATGAGATGGCTCATACTATCAGCAAATGCGAGCTTTGATGTCAACATATTATATTGACCATCTTCCTCTATTAATTAGAACACGACTTGGTGGAGCCTTTTCTTATGGAATACCAAAAGACAAATACAGGGAAATTTGTTTATGTGCCTAACTAACTACACGTATCGAGGCAGCTCATGTGTGCTTACCCAGAGCCAGAGAATGGTTTTCAGCGATAAAGCAGAAGAAATTGGGAAAGTGAACTTCTTGGCTCCATTCCTGCATTTGTCATTGAGTCAGGCGAGTCATTAAACACAGTTTGAGTCCAGCTTACCTATCTGTTTAATGGAGATAATAAGACTTTCCTGTTAGGGAGAGGGATTTTAAGGCTTAATTAATTAATATTGTGGAGCTCTTTGCCGCACTAAAATGAAAGTCAAAATATTGCTTGCTGTAGGTTAAATTCTGTGAAAACAAAATGTAATCTGATAGCGTTTTAATTTTATGCATTTTTACTGAAAATTATACTAACTTGATTATAGTGATGCTAACATTCAAATACTTCAGAGTTATTGGAGAGCTTGTACTAAAAAGGAGTGCAATAATAGTTTACAGATTTGCATGTAAAGGGCTAAGAATAGCTGGTTACTGATCCTGTTCTCATTTGATGATTTTATTTTGCTTTATAAGTGCAGAGAACTTGCCAGAAAAATAAAAAAATTGCAGTATATTTTGACATTAACAGACACTAATAAGTGGTACTCAGTGGAGCTGAAAAATAAAGTGATTAAGTAGGTCAGCTTACTTAAAGAATAGGGAAGAAAAATAAGGCTAAAACAGAGGTGTAAATGGGTAGAAAGCAGGAAATCCATAGAAGGCAGCAAGATTTCTATAGGTGTGCCCATTGGTAGTGACAAAAGAGGAGTTTTAATGCAAAAGAGGGTATTTGAGATCCATGGGCTGGATTCCTACAGTACTGTACGTGGGAAGGGGGGGCAAAAGCAAATGCTTGAGCAGCTGAGGGTGACTGATGTCAGCCTCAAACTGCTCTGTGCCACGTCAGGCTATGGCAGCACCTGTGTCCTTGCAATTCTGGGGATTTGAGTGCCTTGCTACCAGATGAGGGCTCTGCTTGCTCCTCAGCTCTGGCTTGATCATGTTTTTTGGATGAGGGTTTGCTCAGAGTAAGCATCACCTTAAATATCTGCCTCCATGTGTTCTGCACGGATGATGATCTTGGCAGGAAGTTTTCAATTGATTTCCACTTCCCTTACTATCTCCTTCCTTAAAAATACTTTCCAACGTTATTAGTTCCATTCCAGTGATAAGAACGTGGCTATCTTGTGTCTCTTTGATGTCTACTCTGCTCGTGAGTCTTTTGGAAGAAAACAGGTATTTTCAGGCTCACTCAAGCCTTTGTCCAGCAATGTTTATTCCTGTCATTGCAACAATGAACTTGTTCCTAGCGTAGTAACCAGCTTCACCTTTCTGATTACTGTCATGTTGACTGCTTGAATCAATATTGCACCTTAAAATGATAAAATACCTCGATTCAGATTGGATGGATCAGGGCCTTGAGGGTGATTGACAGAAATCTTGCAGATAAGTCTCTGAGACTTAGAATGCACTGAAAATTATCTTGAAAATCTGTGTTTTCATCGGGGTGTTGTCTGTCATTTTAGTTTCATCCTCTTTTCCACAGTAATTTCAGTTGACCTCAATATGTTGTGTTGATTTTTTTTTCCTAGCACTGTCTGATTTTTGTAATAAAGTGTGTTGTTATATAAAACAGGATCCCATTTCTCATCTCTGTCAAATGTAATTACTTTGATGGCAAGGCATTCAAGTCCACCTTGATATTACAATTGTAGTTGTTTCGCTCAGTGATAGGACAGAAACTGAACACTTTTTTCTTTTTTAAAAAGGGCTTTTATGGTCAAACATTTGCAACAGGGTTACTTAAATTTGTGTCTTGGTAATCTGAACCCCAGCATGTATGTGTGCCTTTCTCTATTTGGGTGTGCTACTGGAATAATGGAGCCCTCTTAATTTCAAGCTGTCCAAGGTCAGCAAGCTCCTCAAGTTAGAGGCAGACCTGAGTGAAATTCCTGGGAGCAAGTATCTAATGAGACTTGGGCAGTGCAGGTGTCTTGTGCTGGCTGCATCAGGGTGGGTTGAAAATGGGCGTGAGTCCCAAAGCTGAAGTATTTTGAGATGTACGTGAATTATTTTCAATCTCACCCCGTGAATTTCACGGACTGAGTTCTGAAGCCTTTTATGCTGAGTAAAAGGTATTTTCTCCTATAAACTGATCCACTGACTTGAGCAGACATTTGTCACAGGAACGTGATGCTCTAACAGAGGAAGCCACTGTCAGGAAGCAGTCACATCATCTCCCACATTTCCACTGGTGAATTCTACATTCTCACTTCCTTTGCCAAATAGAAATGCGAGGCGTATCGAATCTCATGGACATCACCCTTCCTTAGCTGCTTCTGGTTGCACTCAGAGTTTGGGAGTTAATGCACCTGGATGCCTTCAGTTTTGGTGGTTTTTAGCCCTCTGCACGTATTTGGGTCACATCAGCCAGCAGCCTACTTCAGAGGGGCTGTTGCCATGCACAGCCTGAGCGAAGCTCCACATTTAATTATTGCAGCTGAAGCTATTATGCTTGGAAACACATTACCTCTCTCCAAGTCCCCATAATGTCATTTTGATGTTTTCTACGCTATTGATCTACCTCCCGCCTCGTGCAGCTTTCCCAGGCTGACAGAGAATGTCAGAGCTGTCTTGTCCAAAAACTCTGGGCCACTCCAGCCATGCTGTAGCCACCCCCGATTTTAGGAAGTGCTGGGCATGCCTTTGAACAGCTCTGTAGGTGCCTGTTTGATGTGTGATGTGCAGCCTCCCAGGGCTCTCCGAGTTTCACCCCAAGCTAATGCCAAGGTTCTACTCTGTGATATGGAAATGCCAAGGTAATTTCATGCTTTGTAAAGCTCTATGAATATTTTTAATTACGGCGAAAACGCCATGGAAATGAAGATTGTTCTGGGTTTTATTGTTGCATGTAGTTTTGTGTGACTCTAATTTCATAGCAATTTAGTTCATTTGGCACTTTGAGGTTTGTGGGTTGTCTGGAAGCATAAGAAAGTGAACCCCATATTTGTCATGGGTTTGATAACCTTGGCTAAGCTAATGTAGGCACTCTTTTGCACATTGCTAGCGGTGATGGATTTTTACTTTTTTTTGCCTCCTCCACCTTGGAGACTGATAGTCTCAAAGCTCTGACATGCCTCTGAAGTACAATATTTCCCCACACTCTTTCAGTAGAGTTCAATGCCACCCTGTAAGGACCATGTGGGTCAGGGCAGAAGGCAATATGTTATTCAGTCTTCGTCAGCTCAGACTTCGGGTTCTCTTCAGAATCAGTGGGAGTTCTTCCTTGTAAAATCCTTTCTGCCTTGTACTCGACTCCGAGCATCAGATGGTTTCCTTTAGGACACAGGAAGTCCATAACCGAATAAAACCCCCTAGTTTATTAGGTTGATACCTGCCTTCAGTTTGGGCAATATGAGGTTTTTTTATCTGTTATCCTACCTTGAGCTTGAGGTGGGCACAGCTTTTGTTGTGCTACTGCTGGGACTTGGAAAGAACACCAGAGGGAGTGTCATTCATGGGGAGAGGACAGGCACTTGCCTTCTCCATTGATGCCTTATGTTTTAACTTTTGTATTTTTCAAATCCTGCATTCCCAATGTGTAACTCTGCAGTGTCCTGTAGCCTGTGAGCTGCTGCTCTCTCATGCTGAGACAGACAGAACAAAGCCTCTCCAGGCTGCTCTCCAAGGACACCCAGCCCGGCCTAGGCCCAAAATGTGTAACCCAGCATCTTGAGAAGGGGGCAAGCTGAGGGGAAATTACATCATTAGCTAAAGTTTAATTGGTGAAATTATGCTGATATNGCTGTCCCCATCTTACCTGGGTCAATGTCACTGCCATGAGGTCTTGCCCTCTGTCCTCCTCCAGCATCAGGCAAACAAGTTGATTGAAAACACGTTTTGGTCATGGAGAAGCAACTAAGAGTGACCAGAGTGAGCTGTCACCTGTTGGTGACCCTTGGTGATGCTCAGTGGCTGGTGGTGGACACGAAGCTGCCTGGCATCCTTCTGGTGGGGCTGGGTTCAGAGTGGACATCTATACAGGCAGGGACTGCTGGCCCAAGGGGCCAGGAGCTTGCAGATGTGCTCAGGGGACTCATGCTCACCCCACCTGATATCAATTTCAGCTTCTCCATTGGAGAAGGAGGAGCTGCTGCACCTGCCCAGAGAGCTTGTAGAGTCACCGTCCCTGGATGTGTTTAAAAAACGACTGGATGTGGCACTCAGTGCTGTGATTTAGTTGAAGAGGAGGTGTTAGGTCACAGGTTGGACTTGATGATCTCAAAGCTCTTTTCCAACCTAGTTCATTCTGTGATTCTGTGCTGGTTTCAGCTGCAGACAGCTGCTGAGGGCTCCACTTTTGCTAACTCACCCTGACAGCACAGCTACCTGGCTGCCTTGCTCAGGTCTGCTGGCTTTCTTCTCATTTAAGGGCTCGTTCAAGATATCAGGGTAGGCACAGCAAACCACGGGCTTGGCATATTTCACACCCAGCTCTTTCTCTATGGACTGTGCAGGATCATTCCTGGAGGTGAAAGTCGTGTTAGAAGACACAGTTGACTGATGGATCCTATCAATCGCTATTAGATTACTTTCCAAAAAATAAGGCATCCTATGTCTGCTGGAGTAAAAAATGCAAATCCTATTAGTGTGAGAGTGTGTTAGCTCATAATTGATGTATCTGACATATTAGTGTGCTAATTTATGTAAACTGGGTAGACTGTGAAAGATCATCATGAAAAAGGAAAGTGGGCTATTTTTAATTAACATCTTGCGAATAGGTGTGTAGCGGGTCTAAAAATGGAGGGGGAATTCTATAGAGATGTTCTAACACTTACGTTTCAAAAAGATTTTTTTCCCCTTCCTACTCTTGGAATGAGCCCATATATAATGTACAGGAAGGTAGAAATGCAAAAAAAAAATATCATGCATCATTCTGTTCTTTGTGTTTAACAGTCTTTTTTACCCCTGAGATTTTGAAATGCTAAAGAGTGAAGTTAAATAACAAACATTTTTGCCTTAGCTGGTAAATCTACAGATTTTCTTGCTATTTCCATATAATAGGTAAAATTCTCTTAAATCCTGCCAACCTGCTTTCCTCGGTGATTAGAATACCTGACTGTGCCAATAACATATTTGCTGAATCTTCTCTTTTCTCTCTCTCTCTCTTTTGAATGAAATTCACCCCCTAGGAAGTAAATTGTTAGTGAATGAAATGGGATTTTTATGAATACATTTATGATTTCGAGCGATTTTTTCCCCCATTCTCGCGTAGCCGCAGGCCCACTTCCCACACGGGGCTGCTTTTGGAATTGTTTACTCTGAGTGCCCGATAATTGGCACAATTAATCAAAGGTGAGACCGATTGCTTTAGTCAGGTGTTGTTGCCTGATTGATCAGCTGGGGTTTTCTGACACCACAGAGCACACGAGCTACATCCTCCCCTCACCTGCACACTCAGGGGGGCAGAAATTCTCATTCCTTTGAAAAGTGCTTCAATACCTGTGTTTGGGAAGTAAGGTGTAGAAAGAAATAATATCTCTGCACAGAAAAAAGATATTTCTAAAGTAAAAAGGCAGCTTCGTGATGCCATTTGGGAAATGGGAGTGAAAAGGCACTGGTTTAAGGCATGCATATTTATATTGGGATGTGGTACCCCCATACCACGGAGAGAGAGAAAAAAATTCAGCATAGATGCCAGGGAAGAAAAGGATGTTATCTGTGCAAAATTTCGGCTCCTACTGTAAATTTCTGGGGAGAGAAATGTTTCCTGGAACTATGACTCAGATTTCTGCGAATCAATAGAGCCTCTGAGGGTCAGAGGAAGTCAGTATATCTTAGAGGTGAAAGGTGCTAAAGTCTGTGGCTGCCTGGAGCCCAATTTTTCTTCTGGATATTTTCTTTTTTTTTTTTTTTTTTNNNNTTTTTTTTTTTTTTTTTTGATAGAAAGCCTGAATGGTTCTGCAGTGTAAAGTACAATTGAATAACTGAGGATTACCCCCCAGAAAGATATACCCATCTTTAGCAGAAAAAGAAAAATCGCTTTTTTCCCCCCGTTTTTTCAACTTATACGGCTGTAGAAGTTGCTAAAGACAGTCAGAAGCTCCCACCCTCTCTCTTTCCACAGTGTGAGTGTGCCTTTGGCCTGCTTAGGTCATAGACAAAAATGGAGAAGCAAGTTGCATCTGGAAGGAAACACTGAGGAAGCAACACAAAATAAGAACTTAGAAATTGCAGTGATTTATTTTTATCTTTATCAACCATGCCCGCTGAGACTTGAGGGAGAACTATAAAAGAGACAGTTCTTGATAACAGGCAGGGCTGGCCAAATACTTAATAGCTCACTAGAAAGGTAAATTTATGAATATTTTTTTGTATAGAATTCTGCTCACACAACTCGATCTGTTTCTCAGTCATCCTGTAGCATCCAGATACCCTCAGACAGATAAATGGCATATACTGTTTAAATGTTAAATAATCTCATTGGCCTTGTGGGTCTGTTTACTGCTTCCCTTTTGGAAAAAAAGAAAACCACAAAAAACCAACTTAGTGCCTCTCCAAACCCCATTTCAGTGAACACTAGACAGTGCTAAAGGAAAGAAATACCAGACAAAAATCTTTCCTATGCTTATTTATGAGGCAAAGATTCAATGTCAAAGACAGATTTCTGACTACTTTAAAAAGGGAAATGACCTTTTGCAGAATAGTTCACTGCTTCTCCTGCACTGAGAGACTAATAAGCTGATCAGGTTGCACATCTGAAGTGTGTCAATCATTCTTGGCATGAAAAGACAGATTTTAAAAAAAATCTGACAACCTGTTTGTTAGGGGGGTTGTGGGACATACTTTTAGAAGTCACAGGGCCTGTACTTATCAAACTGAAATCGAAGATAAATTTGCACTTGAACACCTAAGTGCCAACCCATGTGCATTATTCCAGCCACCCTTTGCTCTTGTTTTTGTTATTGTTTTATCCAGTGCTGTCATTGAAATGAAAGGTCTTTAGGTGAGAATACATTTAAGAAGGATCCACATTTCATTATCGTAAGAGCATTTGTCACTGAAAAATAACTTTGCTTCAAAAACTTAATGGACCAGGATGACTTCTACTCAGACTGGGGTTTTTTATAAACCTTCTTTCATGCCATGTTTATCCAGACTTTCTGAGGCCTGTAAAGCTTCATATAAATCTGGGCTTATACTGCAACTAGGAATAAATGCTAATTTGCAGCTTTTTTCCCTAGGCCAGGCAAAGTTGGTAGACCTGACAGAATGTTGCCTTGGGGTTTTCAGGGGTAAGGGAAGAATTTACCATAAACCTTAAATCAAGTTCATGTAAGCTACCAGCAGGAACACTTATACAAATGTATGAAACCACGAAACATCTTGATTTCTATTTTTCTCTGATAATCTGGGGTGGTATATGGTAATTAATACTGGTTTAGTTAGAATGATACATTCATTAAATCGCTGATGAAAGCAACCACCAGTGTTTTAATTCATCAGGTCATTAAATAAAGGTAAAGCTCCAGCATTGTAACTAACACAAGCTTCAAGGGGTTGATGAGCTACCTGAGAAGCTCTTGAAACTGTGTGTTTGATGTGCAGTCCTCCTTGTAGGTGATGCTCTTAAAATGCAAGAGGATTTTCTTTAAACCATTTTTGTCTTCCAGGGCTGTGTCCTATAATGCCTTGAAATACTTTATCATGTTCCTGCATACTGCACATCAGAAAATAACTCCTGCCCAGCTTTTACAGTAAATCTAGTGAGTAGAGAGAGGACTCTGCATCATAATACCACGTTATGCACCTCGCTGTCAGCTCTCTGCTCTAAATTCTCTGCTTCACTGTGATTCTGCCAGGTGCATTCAAAGAGAACCAAAGCCCCTTAAGCCTGCTCTGACAGGTACCCACTGCAGCCCAGAGTTTGTCATAGAGCAAAGAAAAATCAGGATGCCTTCCAAGTAGATGCTAAGGACAGATTCCGAAGGAAAAATGAGAGATGTTTGCAATGCAAGCTGGTCTTGTTGTGTATCCATGATGGAGGAGTTGGGCTTTGATGATCCTTGTGAGTCCTTTCCAGCTCAGGATGTTCTGTAATGCCATAAATGACCTCTGATGAATTCTGGGAAAAGGTGGCAGAGGTCCACACATGTCAGTTTTATGTGAGTGAAGGGAACTTGCTGGGGGAGCGAAGGACTCCCTGGGCAGTGAGCTGCTCTGTGTTGCAGGAGCTCCACATTCAAAGATATGAATGCCTTGGTAGATATGATGCCTTATGTTTTAGCTTTTATATTTTTCAAATCCTGCGTTCCCAGTGTGTAACTCTGCAGTGTCCTGCAGCCTGGGAGCTGCTGCTCTCTCATGCTGAGACAGACAGAACAAAGCCTCTCCAGGCTGCTCTCCAAGGACACCCAGCCCGGCCTGGGCCCAAAATGTGTAACCCAGCATCTTGAGAAGGGGGGCAAGCTGAGGGGAAATTCCATCATTAGCTAAAGTTTAATTGGTGAAATTGGGTTGAGATGCAAATGGAGCAAAGCTATAAAAGTGTGAAGAACTCGTGACTCGGGGTCCATCTTGGGTGCAGCCTTTGGCCTGCCCAGGGTGTGCCTCTGAAGGCCTTTCCAATAAATATCCACCTTTATTCCCTTACTCCTGTCCAGTCTCTGTTTCTAGGTTGGCCTTTTTAGGCATTAAGGGGTTTCAATTAGTCCTTGCTATAGGGCTGTTCTTGTAACTGGGAATATGTTTCACCTTCTACCATGCCAAGAAGGGTTTTTTCAGGTTTCTGCAATGTAAACAAGAGAGGGGGGAAAAAAAAATTTGGTTCAAATCGCCAAAATCACAGTATCTGATTCAGAAAAAGCCGTATTTGACTCCAGAACATGTTCTCCGTTTGAGCACTTTTTTGCTAATTTTTACTACTTAAATTTTTCTCAAGTGCTTGTGTGTTTTTCATCCAAGTAAATGAAACTCCAATTTGTGAGGTATTCTGCTGAATACTTCCTTCCTTTCCCCTGGGCTCATGGAGAGGGTTACAGAGCTCTTAGGAAGCCTTTTGACTGAGGGTGTTCCTTTGACGAGTAGATGGATTCCTTTGAAGCATGTCTGGAGCTTCTGAAACACCCTTGCATCAGTATCTTTCTCTAACTGACCATTTACAAACACAAATTACCCTGTTTCTTTTTCCATGAGTGCATAAAGATATCTCATTGTCTCTATTTTTAAAGCGTTGCTGGTTTATTAATAGACTCGCTGTTTCTATTGTTTAGATTCTAGAAACAAGTAAGGTTGCCTTTGTTTTCACAGATCCTCTTATTTTTTCCCTCTGCTCTGTATTTTTTTTCACTCCTGTTCAGTAAAGAAAACATTTCTTTTGCTTGGCCTTCACGTCCTACCTTCTTGTGTTCTTAAGAAATGCTTTTTATGATTGTCCAGGTTTCGTCCATTGAAAAAGCCTGGAGCCAATCTTTGCTTGTTAGCTTTTCTCCCATTGTACATTCTTTCCCTGCGTGGGTGTGGGCTTTCCTTGCAAGGAACTATTCTGCTGCCTGTCTCTAACGCAGTTCTCAACAGCTGCTAGAAAACACCTTTTAGAATTTTTTTAAAGCAATAATAAGTCTTAATTATAATTTTCTGAAGGATTAGGTTCTGTTTACAAACTGAAATCTTCCAAAGCACTGTCCCTTTTTGAAAAAGCTGAGTAACACTAGACCCCCATAACTTAGAGAGATGCAATCCTTGAATTCTCTTGCCTTGCATTTTCCTCTGCTTCAATAGCCAGACCAGAAAGCTTTAATATCTTGGTACTTTATTGAAGGTTTAATTCCAGAAGTGTTTCTCACTTCTTTCAGCTATTGTTCACTCTAACTCTTTGATTCTGATAGTGTTGTCCTGAGGCTAAAATGCTACTAGAATTTTACACTTATTTCTTTCCTTTTAAAATATCTTTAATCTTTAGCCTTGCTTATGCCATCCTCATTTTAATGTCTAAATATTTGTAAATTAGTGGAATACTGGAGAAAAAAGATGCATAAAATACAGTCCTAAGGACAAAAATCATTGACTGTTTCAGTTAAATTTACTTAATAAACAGGAGGATCCCAGCCTAAAGTTCAATACACAGCTCTCAAATATTGGCGAAATTTTAATTTCCTAAGGATAGTCACATCTTTGTCTCTCAGATAACCTCTCTTCATCCTAAACCTGAGTACTGAAGGGAATTTAGCTATGGTTAACCCCTTGCATACCAATTTCAGACAATGCTCCAAACACTATCAGAGTGGTGAGTACCCAGGAGAGGTCTGTGTCCTTCACTGGTAGCATTGAGTAGGTCTCTACTGTCCCCAGCTTCTTATAAATGAACATATGAATAGCATTTGCCTTTTGCATTTTTAAATTTAGGCTTTGTGCCAGTATCTACACGGGACCTGAATTTCTCCTTCGCTTTCTGGATTAATCCCCATCAAGTGTGGCAAATCTTTGCTCAAGGGCCCATTTCAGTACAAAATAAGCACATCTCTCTCTGGCTTTGGCCACTTTGGATTATAAGGAAATCAAAAATATGCCATGTACAAGCTGGGCAGGGCTCTGAAACACAGATTCATTATTGTCCAATTTAGCAGTGCTCTTAGAAAACAGCTTTGTAATTGTTCAGTTTAAAGGACATTCCTACAAGACTGTGATAGAGTTCATCTTGCCTAAATGACTTAGAAAATCTGAAAACTATTCTAGATTCTACTTTTAGTCGCTAGTTTATCCTTTTAAGGAGGAGTGAGATGGTGGCCCATTACTCTAAGTAATGGCACGACACCTGGATCCAAAGTTGCTCTGAAGTTTAATGCCACAGACACAGCCTTTTTATAACACTTACAACCCTATTTTGCTTGAATTGATCATTGTTATAGCTCTGATAGGGGTACCAAGGATGCATCCTAATTTACACTGGTGTGAGTGAGAGAGTGGTGTGTGACAAACCAGATTCTGAGGTAGTCTTCTCATTTTGGAAAGACAGTTTTCATCGTGGTGGTCGAGCAGGGAAGGTGCTTAAGTACTTTGGGGTTTTGTTTTGGTTGCTCAAAGTGTTTGGGTTGGGTTTTTTTTTCTGGGGACATCATCTTAAGCAAGACTTGCTAAGGTGAATGGCTTGTGTTTGGAGATGGTTCTGATCAACTTGCAGGATTGCAGGGTGGGATGCGGGGGAAAGACACAACAGGGAAGGTGACGTCAATTTTCTCAGCGTACCCCTCGCATCCCTGGGCCCGGGTATCTTGTGGGACAGGATGAGTTTGCCATCACTTGCAGGTTCACCCCTGAACCTTGGACATTTGAAGGGCTGGCCACCCGTTTAACCTGACTCCTGAGAGCAGCCACAGGGACGTCTGCCTTGTCTCTGCTGCCGGTGCCTGGGCACGGGCTCCTGCTCCCGCAGCTGTAGCTCCAGCAGCCGCCTCCCAGGGCAGGCTCTGCCCGCTCCTCTCCCTGCCCCACCAGCCGGGCCCCGCGGATGCTGGCGGCATTTCTGTGCCCTGATCGCGGCGGGGCAGGGAAAAAGGCATCGGGGAGGGGTTGGTGTGCTCGATGGGGAGCGGCGGTGAGGATGCCTTTTTGCCCGCCGCCGTGCGCTCCTGCCCGCGGGGAGGAGATGCTGCGGGGAGCGGGGGGGCCGGGGTAGGGCGGTGCGGGGGCCGAGGGCGGCGGCTCCCGGCTCCCATCTCCCGGCTCCCATCCCTCGCCTTCCGCCGGGGGCTGCTGCCGCCCCCGCCCAGGAGCCGGCGCTCCCGGAGCCGGCGAGCGGCGCGATCGCCCAAACTCCTGGGAGGGGAGACACCACCCGCCGTCGCCTCCTCTTCCTTCTCCACCTCCTCCTCCTCCTCCTCCCCTCCCCGCCGC
>VWZT01008174.1:325636-409445 GCA_013397055.1 Pachycephala philippinensis
TTCTTTTACTAGCACTGCTGTGGTAAAGTAAGACAGGAGATAGGTAGTTTAAATTGGTATTAAATGAATAATAAATCTCAAGTAATTGGGTAAGGTTTGAAGGTAGCCAAGGGCCCAGGTTTTCTTTCTGTTGGAAAATAGCCATCACTTTTCAGCTGAATAAACCCAGGACTGGGAGGACAAAGAAAGCTGAGGAGTATTAGCAGAATTTTGTAGTGTAAGAGAAGGTAAAGCTGCAGTTTCAAATAGAGGTGCATCAGTATCACCCTGTGTGACTGGATTATGACTTTGGCTGGATAGCAAGCCCCCTGTAATTAGTTATCTTTGTGTTATTATCGGACACTACAATAACAGAACTGAGACTTCAGAAGACAGTCAAAGTACATGTGGTTACAGGAGAGAAGCTGGGGAGGCAGGAACAGTGCTTGTTTCACATCACCACAATAGGACCATTTTCCTGAGCCTGAAATTCACAGAGTATTCTTCAAGATCTGTGTAATTTTTTTCAGTGACAAGTAATTGAGAAGAACTTATTTCAAAACAAGGCATTTCTCCAGTTTAGTGCTCTTTAGTTCTGCCAGCTTGTTGAAGCAATACTGAAATTAACCAGACTCAATTTATTAAATTGGTGCTTCACCTGGAAGTTAATATCGTTGAGAAAGCAGTGGCATTGAACTGATGAATCTGAAGACAGGCAAAACTGATGTCTGTGTGCTTGCTGTTTCAGTGTTAGCAGCCCAAATGTCACTTTCTAAGCTGAATCTGCTTGATGTGGCCTTGATGCCCATCTGGCAATTTGTAAAATCATCAGCAGACTTTGCAAAGTGATCAAGCTGCTCAAAGCACATTTTCTCTTCTCTTGTCTTCCAATTGTCATTATTTTATGGTGCAAAGTAATAGTGCCAACTTATTCCAACTCCTGACACTCCCTGAGGCTGCTGGTGGGGTCAGTGACAAGAGGAGATCAAACAGGGATATTGCCAATGGTGTGCCATGTGCCTGATATGGTTGCCCATGGGCTAGTAGGATTTACTTCCCTCTTTCCCAGTGTGATGTGAATCCTTTCTGTGCTCCAGGGTAGGAGCATAGTATTATTTTTGGAAGTACAGCAACGTGATCTTGAACCTTTACCATCCTCCTTCTTCAGCAGTTTCCTTATGTGATGGCTAATTTAGAAATTAGCAGAAGAGAGGCACTGTGTGTGAGCTCAGACACCAGTATGGATTTACAGTACTGGTGAGAGGAGCAGGGCTGTGTGATTTGCTTCAGAGAACACTCCAAACATGCTGCTGTAGGAATCTCTTAAAACATTGCCATTTTGCAGTGGGTCTGCGTTCTCTGTCAGTTTGTTTCAGTCAGAATGGCTGCAGGCAGAGTCTTCAGCAGCTTGCTCTGTAATCATCTCATTTTGGCGTGGCAAAGGCAGGGCTGAGCACAGCCCAAAGGAAAAGCTGTACTTCAGCTAAACAAATAAGAATAAAAAGTAGACACATTCCCTCGTTCCAATGACTGATGTTATGTTTCCCATCTTTTTAAACTGCAACCCAACAACCTTCCCTTAGTCATGACTACACTGAGCTTGGCCAGCTGAAGTTCTGCTCTGGATGATGTCCCTGATCTGTCAGATGTCCCATGCTGTTGGTAGCTTGCACCTAGGAGATTTAAGGTTGCTTTGTTGCATTATTTCTGGGGGAGAATTAATTCCCCTTAATTCTGCGGAATTAAGAGTTCTTCCTTAATTAGAAGACAAAAACATCTTGAACAAGCCAAAGCTGATGCTGAGACATTGCTTACGATCTGTGACACCTCCAAGGTGTTCTGAGCAATGCTCTCAGTAGGAGGGTAATGAGAAAACTGGTTGTCACAGTGGCTCCATGTCTGGGCTAAATAGGAGCCATGACACTCTTCAGGAAAATTTTCTATAAGTGGAATAATGCACTTCTTATTTCCAGGAGATTGAGGTGTTTTTATATCAGTCTCATATGTGCTCTTCATTTAAATCAGCAACACCCTCTGTCTTAGCAAGGACAACTTTTTGTATCTAGCAGGGTAGAATTTTGTCCAATACTACATCAGTTTTTGTAGTTTGGTGTTATGGTGAAGTCTCAGTTCAGGTTTACACGGACCAAGACATTCAAAGAGGTTGAGGTTCTGTAAGACTTTACTCAACCTTACCCAACAAAGGAAATATGTTTCTACTGGTGTCATTTTCAAGAATATCCACATCTTCAGTTAATAATGTGAAGCAAAAGCCTTACCCTCAGGATACTGCCTTTTTCTGTGCGAAAAACCTTTTTAAGAGAGAGGCTGATTTCACGGCTGAGAGCCCCAGTGTGTCACCACTGTTTCCCCCTGCTGGGAAAAGCAATGAACGCATAATTTGAATTTTGTTATGGAGTCCTTTTGGCATCTCTTCTCTCTCCAAGAGATGGTGGCTGATGCTCTTACTGAGACAAGTTTTGTTTTCTTTCCTCATGGTCATGTTCTACTAGTGTCAAAATAAAAGAAAGAAAGCCCCAAACCTATCTTGCCAGCTCATTTTTGTTTGCCAATGAAACAAATGTAAGGGTTCTTCATGATGGGACAGGCCCAGAGGTAAAAGTCATTTCTTCCTACTGTGAGTCTGGGACTGTCCAGCCTGTGTGGGAGAGAAAAGCATCCTCCCAGGACAAGCAAAGACTTTTCTTTTTTAAAAAGCTAATTATGAATAGTCACCCTTGGCCCAAAACTTCTACAAGTCTCTCTCATTTCATCACTTTCATGGATTATATCTAGATCAGGGTGATTCTGGAGGGCAAAGCCAAAGAAGAGGATGCTTGTGCCAAGTCATGTTTACGGAACTGCAGCAGGCAGTTGCAAACCCCTCTCTGCCAGTGAAATAAGAGTCTTCTATTACCCTTTGGCAGATTTCATCGTGGTGAAATGACAGTGCACCATTGAGAAAAGATCTTTCATGCCTGCGGGACTTATGAGCCCCAGACTCAAATTGCACGAGGTCAGTAAGGCAATTTCTAGGTTGTATCACCTGGGTCAGAAGCTGCACTCGGGGGTGATCCCTCATCCAGGTTGAGATGGGCTGTGCTGAACACAGACTTAGCTGTGGTGATCCCGTGGCAATTCATTAAAGGGCTCTAGGGCAGTGCTGGCTGAACTTGAGAATCCCACTGATTTCTGCATTTCTGCTGTCACCACACAGAGCAATCCAGGCAGATCATGAAATGACCTTAAAGAGCTTCAGAATGAATGTTAAACTGAACAGAGTCTTGTGTAAATCCATCTTGAGACTTATTTTACCAGACAGTCTCAGCTCTGAGGAAGGGAGCTTTTTTTTTCTTAGGCATATGGGTCAGGACAATAAATGTCAAAAAGAAACCTTTGAAAACAGGTCTATTTGCTGAAGAACTTGAAAGACTGATAGCTAACTTTGATTCTAAGTGTTCTTTAAAATTATTTGCCTTTTTCATTGGAGAAGTATGCATTGTCATCCTGAGCACTCTTAATCTTCTAGTAAATTACTGATTTCATTTTTGTTACTCAAGGTTTTAAAGATTCTATTCTTGAGACAAAACTGAATTGATTGCAACATGAAGAAAAAAAGAAAACTTTAATAAATATTAAGAATATTTTGGAATTAAAATCTTCACACAGACTCGAGTACCTATGAGTGCACTAATAAAGAATGAGAGACTTTTATTAAATGTTTTGCACGTGAAAATTATAACTTTTTTTTTGTGTCTTATTAAACTTCTATCGATGTAGAGTTGAAAAGGGGAAAATCTTTGAGACAAATGTGGCAACATATGCTAGCTGCCACAAATGTGGTGTAACAGATGAGTAGAGAATGGGAAATACTTGAAACAGAAAGGTTACCTTGCTTTTCACAGCACTCTGTAATCTCGAATGAATGGCAGCCAGTGAAGGGAGCAACTCCTAGGGAAGGAGTTTGCCATCTTTACAGCAAGCCAAACGTGATGCATTCCATTTCTGGAACTCCCTCGTTCTTGTGCAGGGAAATTACGGTGCCTTTTAGATGGAGTTCCAGAAATAAAATGATATGCATCACGTCTGGCTTGCCATAAAGATAGCACATTGTATCAGGGCTGTGCTGGAATGAGTATGACAAGCTCTGCAGCTTCCCTTCTTGCTGTGTGCATGTGTTTAGGGAAGAAATGCTTTACAGTAAGTGCTGGTGATGGGGAAGTTGGTGACACAGCTGACAGTAACAGGGAAGAGAGCTACCAGGAGAAGTTTTAAGGAAATTAGTGCAGTCAGCTTTAAATATGCTCGTCTTGAGGTGGTAGCATGGACATGAGAAGAGAATATGTGAGATATTGTGAGATTTCTGCACTTTGAGCAGAAAACATAATATTGGGGATGGCAAAATGTGAGTATTTAAGGCCAAGCAGTGAGCACTTCAGAGGAGCTGAACAGAGATAACAGAAATAAACAACTCTGAGCTATTATTCTATGTCAGCCAGAGATTTAACATGAGGTAGCTGTTTGGTAGATACGAACCTCTTGGGGGATAAAAATCCTAAATTCCTTTCTGAGTTCTCTGGTAAAAACAGATAAGGTTGCCTGTCAATCTAACCATTGTGATTTTGAAACGATTTGGCCTCAGCACTTTTCTAGGTTGTTGAGACAAGGGCCTTCTAGTTTTGTCAGAAGGGTTTGAACAACTGTAGCTCCTTTGTGTGCTATAAACCTGCAGGTCCTTGAGTTAATTGTGTTGGTTTCCAGCTATACCACATGAAGGACAAATGTTTGGGATAAGAGAGGCAGGTCCCAGTCACTAAGTTGTCAATCCAATCAGCAACTCCTTCAAGTTTAAGGGCTTTCAGTAATTTCCTTGTCACATCCCCTGGAATCAGCCATGAAGGGGCTGTTCTTCGGTGCTGAGAGGAGCCCCCAGAGCAGGCAGACAGTCCCAATTGTCTTGTTCCCTTTGTGTAATTTGCTTTTTGTCTGTTACCTGCACCCCAGCTATTCTGGATCATTTCCTGTTTGTTCATATGGAAGCTGTTTGAACATGGGAAATCTTTACTCCTCACTGATCTATTAAATGAGAAGGAATGGTTTAATTCTGCTTACAAACAGCAAAGAAATGTTTAATTTGAGCAATAGAAGAAAAGCCAACAAAACCCTGGAAAAAACCCCACACCCCCCAAACCCCAACATCTATTAAATGTGGTGAGTAACAGTAGAGAAAATTAGAAAGAAAAAAAAAAGGAAATAATGCTAATTAGTGTTTTCCTAAAGTACTGAAAGGCAGATTTAAGGAAAAAACCAAACATTTTCCAAGAGAAATGAAATTAATTTATTTATTATTTGCTTAGCACTGCTGTGCCTGGCTTTGTTCTGTATGCAAAATACCTGCAGACTCTGCCTGGAGTCTGAAAGATAGACACATCAAAATAAGGATGCTCTAGATAACTTAGAAATGATTATCATATATGCCAGTTGTTGGTATTCTCCAAGGGCTGATATACCTTGCAAACAGAAGTCACAATTGTTTCCCCCCCAGGAGCTGAGCAGAGGGGTTTTTGTTGTTGTTGTTTGTTACTTTTTTTTAAATTCGGTATTGATTTCTACAGGATGTTGCTCTTCAGAGCTCCTGGACATTTACATCAGTTTAAAACATCAAAAAATAATTAATAATCAATGTGACTTTAATCCCTTCAAAGAGAACCCATTAACCTACAAAAACTGCTCTAGCTCACAATAGTTTCATGAAAGTAACTGTAAGCAGGGCAAGAGATGAAAGAGAAAAACATCACTCAAGATATTTTCCTTTTTCAAAGAGAACTTGTATTTGAAACAGAGAACACAGCTAATATTTTATTGTAGTCAACTTACTGTAAATTAGGAGGTTTGGGGGTTTTTTTAATAATTTTCTTTCTCAAACTTGCCTGCCCCTGCCTAATCTTGTACTGGTATTTTCTTGAGTCATCAGTGTCTGCTTCTGAGGAAAAGATGATGATGTCACAAAATCAATATCAGAGGATCCTATACTGTAATCCCTTTTCAGGGAAGTCCATTAAATCAATGCCTCTCCTTCTGTGAGTAATGACTGTAGAATCAAGCCCTCTAATTTCGCTGTGTGAAGGAATAAGCAGATGGGATGGGATTTTACATAATTAACTAGCAGTTATTAAATACAACAAGAAAAATTATGATGTTTTCTGAAAGACAAATGAATACATAGTGAATATCTAAGTGTATTTCAAAGTGATCTCTGCTATAAAATTACTTCTCAGTAATTTTAATTCTCATAAAATTATTTCTCATTGCGAAATAATGTGTTAAACCACAAATGCTTTTTTTATTTTTAAATTTTTTGAAAACTTACTCAAGACTTCATAGGCTTTGAAGCCCCACCAAGTTTTCTCAGCAGCATTGGGGGAAGTCATGAAAACTACAGAACGGCAGCTCCATGTGATGCCATCAGCATTTAACTGAAATTGAGGCACTCTGGGAATAGGGATAATAACTTTGCCATCTCACCTGTTGTTCGTGTGCAGCGTCAATGCCTGTTAGCTGGAACCAGAACTGACGGGTTTCCTCTAATTCTTGGGAGGCTGGGAGCTATCAGAGAGTCCACTGTGCTTCTGGGAACGGCTCCAAAGTCCAAGTGAAGTCAATGGATGTTTTTATGTTGCTTTAAATGGCCTTTGGAGCAAGCTGTAGTGGGCAGACCAGTGGTGATGGGGAGGTGGCCTTGGGCTCGCTGCAGTGCCGGCAGCACAAACTGGGGGCACGGGATGGGTTTGATTTCCAGCATCTGAGAGTCTGATAGCTTAAAGAAACTCCCCCTCAGATCAATCTTGAGCACCCTTCTTGTTTAGGGAGTAGCTGTATTGGCAGGAGTTTGTGTGTTGTAATCCATGGCTGAAGCCAGGGTAGGAACTAACGTGAGTGCTTCTGCTCTGGGGTGCTTTTCTCCAGAGCCATTAATTTTCTTTCCTCAAAAGAGCAATCTTTCTCTTCCTCTGTTTATTTTAGAGCTGTTAAAATAAGAGTTCAGATTTAAGCACATCTCACCCTACAGCTCCTATTGCTGGCATTACAGCATTAACACAGATACATGGATGTATGGAAACCAAATTCTGCATTGATATCAGATGCTTGTATCTGGATCTGAACAATCCAGCTGGTCCCTGCTTCTTTAATCATGATACTAAACCTTAATGACCATCTGAGGCCTTTGAATCTCAGAACATGAACTCTCATCCTGCTCAGCTCAGGTGCAGTCTGAACACAGCTATTATTTCCTAGACCCTTCCACTTCCACCTTTGCGGCTAACTAGAGACCAGCAGACTGCCATAGCTGTGACAATACAGATGGAAACAGCAGTTCAAAATGTGCTTCTCTGAAATGAACCAAAATTTGAGAAGTAATTTAAGATTGATGTCTGGAATAATTCATCTCTAAAGGGCAAATGCACAGCCAGATTAACAACTGGCAATGATTCCAAGCTACATTTTCAGTAGGAGAGCTGCTCTTGCTTGGAAGTCATGGTGGAGTCAAACCCTCTGAATTCTTTCCATGAAGAAAAGTGGATGTGTTCTTAAATGTACATGCAGAGTAATTGTAGAGATTAACTAAGCACTGTCTGTTTCTGCATGGATGTGTTTCTGTTTAAAATTTAAGAATTAAAGGGCTGCATAGTCAAAAGCAATTGACAATAGCAGTAAGTAAAAAAAGAGTTTTGGCCCTTTAACTATAGTGCTTCACAACAGCTTTAAATGGGATCTGTATCACTGTTTACTCCATATTGTAAATATTCTTCTAAAATATGATGTTTAGGTTTTGGTGGTTTTTAAAAAATGTTTTGTCATCAGTGAACTGAACTTTGCAGGATCCTCTTTGCAAAGTATTGTGGCAACCAAATACAGTGCAGCCAGTGTTACCCTGACTGGTGGGATGGGGAGGAGAATCGGGAAAAAAGTGTGGGTTGAGACAAGAAAAGTTAAAAATTGAAATAAAGTAGACTAGAGTAACAATAATGGCTGTCCTGTGCATTGAATTGCAGCCTATCTATCAGACACCAGCTTTTCCTGGTAGGCATTACTGCACAAGGTGATGGACAGCCCAAGTCAGGATATCAGTAAGTGTCCAGGTGGAGGGAACAAATTCTGGAATGTCTGTTGTATCATGCTTGAGTGTTCAGCTTGGAGCAGAGCCACAATGCCTTCGCCATGGCCTCACCAGAAGGACTGGTGTGACCGCAATAGTTGCAGGTGACTTTATTTCAAGCACAAACAAAACATGTTCGTGGACATTATGAGGTTAGGAGATAAAATGGAAGAGAAGCAGAAGCATTTTGGAACGTGCCAGAGTGTATCTTGCCAGCTTTGTCTGTTCCAGTTATGTACAAGGTTATTTTTGCATCCCGCCTGCATTTGGTAGCTAATCTTTAATAAAGACATGACCTGCCTGGAGATTGGCTTTTAGTAATGGTGTCTTGTAATGATGGTATGGGATCAGCTGTTTGTTGTCAATATATACTATGAGTAAAAGTCACCTACTGATCAGAGCATTCTCATTTTTATCTGAAAGATTTTTATTTCTTTCTCCCCTCCCTGGAGGGAGGGATTTATTGCCCTTACGAGTGTCGATTATGTGATTAAAGCATATGAGAGCTGCTGGACTATCACAGGTATCTCCTTGTTTATCCTTCTGGCTGGCTTTAAGCTGACAGTAAGGCTGGTATTTCTCACTCCATTGCATAGCTGGGAGGGTGTAGAGGGCAACTGGAGCACGTGGGGAAAGAGGGAGGCAAAAGATTGCAGTGGGGGTGTTGAGGAAGCAGGCACTTTGGGATTGTCCCCTGGTTGTCATCAAAAGGGCAAGGAATGTGCTATGGAGGGGGCTCTGAGCATCTCAGAGGGTCAGGGACACGTGGAACAGGTTAGAGTTGTGCAGTGATTTAGGCTGGACGGGATGTCTGGAGACCAGCTGGTGTGAGCCTCTGCTCAGAGTGGGGCCAAGTAGCTCAGGGGCTCAGGGCTGTGTCTGGATGGGTTTTGAGCATTTTTAAGGATGGAGATTCCACCACCTCTCTGGACGACTTCTTAGGAGCCTGCAGGAGAGCAATGACAGCCAATTAAGTCCTTTTAAAGATCATGAATCGGGACACAAAAAAGTATGAAATTTTTATTAACCTGGCTGTTCTGTTGTTTTGCAAATTCATTTTAAAATAATTTGGGCTCTCTTTCTTTGTAGGATTTCAAACTCTGTGTTGCAGTCATAAGCTTTATGCTGAACTCTGCTTGTTTTCTTGCATTTATCAGTGCCTTGAAGATTGAGCTTTAAATATTGTATCAAGGATAAAATTCTTAGAGCTGCCAGTGTTAGAATGTACCTTAATTATCACTTCAGCTTTCTGCAGAGTCAGGCAGGTATCTGCCATCACTGCACATTCACTTCACAGGTTCAGAATTGTCAAGGAGGATTTTTGATTTTTTTTTTCCCCCTTTTCTTCCTTTTTTTTTTTCCCCCCCTCCTCTTCTGAGTTACACTTCTGGGAGGAGAACCATGACTTCATATATTTTACAAGCTTAGGTCTTAGGCATGCAGGAAACCATTAAAGCTTCACCGAGGCGATGCTTGTGAGCAACATGAATTAAAGGCTCTTGGTGTAGGATTGGCCTTTGTCCTGGCAGGCTTAGGGCTGGAGCAGAGGAATCTGTCATCACTGCACCCTGTTACCAAAACTTGTATAAATCAAGGTGGAAAAACACATCTCTCAAGGGAATATGTGGAATCTTTTCTGGAAATTTCCCGTATACTTTTTGTATTGATAACTGAAGCACTGCTCCTAGAATCAATAGGAGATTACAGGGGCTCAATACATTTAATGAGCTCCAAAGGAACAGTTTGGGCTGTGATTACAGCTTCTGCTGCCTGAATCTGCATCGTACTTGGATTTTATTCCTAATGATTTATAATGTTGGAGGGGAGGATGAGTTCGGGAATTCATTATTTTTTTTTCACAGATTTTCACCTCGAAGTTATGTTAGCTCATACTTTTAGATGTTTACTTGTCCGTGCTAGAATACTGATTTCTGTTTTTTAACTACAGGATACAGAATAAAAAAAACAAACGTCCCTCTTCCCCCTTCCCCATCCCAAAAAAAACCAAAATGAAAAAAACCCCAAAGCTCAACAAAACCCCCATAAAAACCCAAACAAAAAACCTCCCCCCAGTTTAAAAAGTCTCTAAGATGGTGGTAGTCTTATGGTCCTTATATATTCCAGTCGTCCTCCCTGAATCCTGATTTCCAAGCAATATCGCCCTAAAAAAACCTTTTTCTTGTATCTTTATAAAGCCAGATCTTCTGGTGAATGACAAAAAAGCCTATCTTGCAGTTGAAAAAATGATTAAAAAAAATCTCATAATTTCATTTGTTAGAGAAACAAAGTGATGTTTTTCCCCTGGAGATCCTACAATGCCAATTCTCATTTATTTTGGAAAGAAAGAGTATTCTGCAGAATGTACTTACCATTTGTGAAGTAAAAGGTGTCAGCAGAGAGTGTGAAGATATCTTGGGGGGCAGAGCTTACACAGAAGCAGATGAGTTTACAGAGAAAAAGGAAAAACCTCTGGACAATATATTTAACATAAAAGAAATGGAGAGACGGGATTTGGAGATGTCATGCATGGCCTTGGGCACACCAGCTGTGCTCAGACTGTGGTTGCAGATTGGTCCTCTAATCCCAGCTCTTTTTCCAAGCCAGGCTTAGCTAAGCCAAGCTCTGGCCTCCCCTGTGTGGTGTGAAGGAGGAGACCTGGAGGTTCCTTCACATGCTGCTGTGCCCAGCAGAGCTCAGAGCACGTGGGAAAGGGCTCCAGGCTGGAAGAGCTCTGCTGCAGAGCCCCTTGCCTGCAGCACAATTGAAATGCATGATTTTAGTTGGTATTAATAATTTGGAGGTCTTATGGATTATTCACACAGGAATTTCCTGACAGTTACGTGTCATGTGGGTATGGGAGCTTCATACACACTCTGCTTTTCCACAGCTGTTGGGGTTTTTTCTGGTCTTTTACAAGTTTAAAGAACAAAGTCTAGAGGTGCCAGAGGATGCCTGGGGTTGTTCCTTTATGTTTTTGTCCAGAAGACCCTTCAGTGCTGTGTGAGGGATGGCTGGGAATTGCTGGATGCCCAGTGTGAATTTTTGCAATGATAAGAGAAAGCCTTTTTGCATGAGGAGATGAGCCCCAGCCCGAGTGAGGGGAAGCAGATGGACTGCAGAGATGTGCCTGCATCCTGCACCCAGGGATGCACGTGCTGTGTTAAGGAGGCTAATAGAGGGGAAGAGGAGTGTGTCCCCTTCTGCCCCCTGATAAATCTATCTCTGTGCTGTCAGAAATGGCTGTGAAATGGGAGCTCTGCGATTTTTCTCTGCAGAAATGGTCTAGTCACATTTATCTCTTTCCCTCTTTGCATGTTGGCAGGTTCTTTCTGTGTGCGTATTTATCCAAAGTCTTTATTTGGAGTGTCGGACTAAAGGTCGTATCATTTTTTTTCTCTTTCTCTCCTCTTTTTTTTTTTCCCTCTAGTCCCTCTGTTTCTAAAGATGTCAAGCTAAATAACTGATGATTTCTTCTGATGCCAGAAGGCCTTCATAATATGCATATTAGGGTTTACTGTAGTTTTCTTTGCTGCATCTCAGTGCTCTCAATTTGTATGCAGAGCCATCCTCTTACCATGAGCTCCTATGCCCAGAGCTGAGGATTATGTTCTTATCCAACATATGTACTCAGCCTGAAATGCTAAATCTCAGCTACTAGAGGAGCAGAAAGATGTTATGGTTAAAGGAACTGTGTCAAAGCAACCAGTCAGATCAATCTATAAATCATTTTGTTCGAGAGGCAAGATAAAGATACACTTTGAATGTCTGTGTCCCCTGACCAGTACTAATTCATAAATTTAAATATTGCTACTCTGACTGAGGGATTAAGCAAATATGGGTTTTAATGTAAAATAGTAAAAACCAGTTTTGTGACAGTGATGGAGGAGTCTCTGTGGATGCTGTTTTATATAGGAAGGGACAGATTTTGGTAACCTGTAGCTTGGGGACTGTGGAAACAGCATGGCAGTGGCATAGTGGGTTGTTCCCTCACCCCTGCAGCCAGCCTTGCTAAGGGAGCAGAAGCAGTTCCTGCAGGACTCGACCTGCTGATGTCCCTGTTCCATCCTGCCCTACTGCAGCAGCTCATGTAGGAGGAGAGGAGAGGGCAGAATAACTCACCTGGCTTTGGAGCTGCACCCATTTCTACATTCGTGGATGAACTCTAGGCTAATCTGGTTTCCAATTTGCAAAACTGTTCTTGAGGGAGAGAGGAGGAACACTCCTCTGAGGCAGCATCTGTTTGGAGAGTTGAAAGAAATTTATAGGAAAGTGAAAAGATGAATCTTTTCCTCTTCTTTTCCCTCAGGAATTAAATACTGGATGATTTTTTTTTAATGGGTAGTGTGTGGATGTTTTATTTATTAATCCAGTGCAAAAAGTACTGTAGAGGTTGGGTATTCAGAAGGTTTTAAAGGCAAGATAATAATTTGCATTGACTGGAAAACATTATTTTTATAGTTTTTGCTATGATAGAGAAGCCTAAGAAGCTTCCCAGCAAATATTTCCATTCTGCAGAAGGCGCACTTCAGTCCTAAGCTTTCAGCTCTCTCTACAGGGAAAAAGAGGCAGGGGCAATCAGTCAAGGAAAATTCAACAACTAACAACCATTTGAAGTTATCTGCAAATAGTTGCAATTGTCTGAGATCTGTATTTTTCCAAGAATAAAATGCTACCCCATTTTTCTCATTTATCCTCTCCAGCGTTTGTCCCCTTGCTGTTGTTTCCTTAGCCTCTTTTCTCCCCAGCCCACTTCTTCCCTTTCTGCTTCGCTTGTCATGCCTGAACCTCCTCCATCTGCACTTAACCCTGCTCCAGTCCCTTTGGCTCACACCCAGCCTCTCACACACCCTCCTCACCTAAACTGTGTCACCTCATTTCTCCAGTATTTTGCTTTTCGCCTCTGCGTGAAGTCGTATTTCCCCAGTAAACATTTTGGGATCGCATTCTGTAACAATCAAAGGCAAGGCTTCTCTGCACACACCATTTGCAGCCATTTAGCTCCATAGTTAACTCCCAGTGGAATGCTAAATAGTCACAAAAAGACTGTGATTACATGAAAAGACTATTTTAGTGAAGATCGCTGTTATTCAAATAGAGATCATATTTCTCAGGGAAAAAAGGGCCAATTACTGAGCTTTGTCACCTACACTGTGAATTCAAATGAACTACATCTAAGGCAGTGTTGTTACACTGATTTTTACCAAACCTAGCTAAACCCAACATCAGTCCCTGGGACTTTCTGCTCAGCTGGCTGTAACTGTGCTGGGTTCCAGAACCTTGTCCTGGTTAAGTTCACAGAATCACGACATGGTTGAGGTTGGAAAGGACCTCTGGAGGTCCAACACCCTGGCTCAAGCAGGGTTACCTCGAGGTGGATGCCCACGACTGTATGCACACATCTTCATATAGATACACTACTGTAAAATAGAAATAGATTTATTTATGAACTTTCCCCCCCCCAAACTAAAAATTATTACTGCCTTAGAAATATGTGGTTGATTGTCTTAAAAATATTATGCCATGACCTTAGAAGAATGGGGGCTCCAAGCCTTTGTAAAGACCTTAAAATTGATTTTTATTCTCCCCCCACTATCTTCACCTTTTCATGTGAAGCATTTAATGCAAGTTTGTTTGGGTATTTTTGTCTGTCTGAATTATATATGTTTCTTCTATTTATCATACTCTAAGCTTTCTGGTAGATAAATTGGTCCTCCTCTGCACCTGGACAGGTTGATGGCCCATAAAATAGATTTTCTAGGACTATTGCTATGGTTATGTGATTTATACCAAGGCCCTCCCTAAGTTTTAAACCCACAATTGCTAACAACAGTGGGGCTCCCACAAAACACAGAGGAATTTAATCAATCCCATTATTAGCAAACAGGGGTGCTTTCCCTGGAAGGTAAATGACCTTGCTTGTGAATCTCACTGGTTCAAGTTCTTACAGTTTTTGCTAGAAAACCAGTCACTCTGTCAGTTTGTGGAAGCAAATAAATAGTGGACTAAAACCACAAAAGCATGTTTTTGGGGAAAGGTTCTCTCCAGAGTTCCATCCACTTATGGAAAGCTGGTGGCTAGGTGCAGGCTCTGATATCCATGGAACTGAGTGAGAACTGTAAGGTGTAACTGGGGATGGTGTGAGACCCCTTCCAGAGTCCTTCTGAGGGCACAATTCCTGTGGCCCCTGGAGTGTGGGGAGCTTGGGCAGGTGGTGCAGCTGGGCAGGTGGCTCTGGAAGCGTGCTGAGTGGATCACAGAGCAGCAGAGAGGGAAGTTGGGATCATGGAGCTGTGGAGGTGAAGCAGGGACATGTGCTAGAGGAAAACGAGCAAGCCTCAGGTGGCTCTGCAGATGTTTCCTCTTCTTCCTTGCAGAAATTCTGTCAAGACACATTTACTTGACTTCAGAAGTCTTCCCTTGATTTCTGGATGTCTGATAGGCAGAGGAGGTTGGATTCTGCTCCCAGGAGCTGCTAGGCTTTCCTAAGCAGTCCAACCTACTTAGGAGTGCTGAAAATGCTGTGCAGGTGCAGAATAAGTTGGAGTTAAGAGAAAAGTGTTGCCTTTATGCTTCTGAACGTGTTAGGAAGAACTGCAAATGCCTTCAGAGACATCTGCCTGTGTGTTTCTATACAAACCCAGCAGTTTGGGTTCCTTAATGTCACACTAACATAATCAGAGCAAGGCAGGAGCCTAGAAATTTGTGAAGGAAGGGTGCTGGGACTGCTGCTTTTCCTGTCCTGTAACACATTTCCTGGATGATCTTTGTTAATGGGGAACGAGGTCAGACAGTAAAGAATGGCCAAAATTTTGATGAAGACCAGATCACTTTTAACCGTGGGAGTTCAATTGCCTTCTGGCCATTTCTAGAAGTGATTTGTCATTAAGTAAGACTGTACATCTCAGCTGTCACTCGAAACAGGGTCTGGAATTGAAATACATTCAAAGTATTTCCCATTATTAAGCAAATGAAGTGACCCGAAATGGAAGCATTCACTTGGTCAGCAAACCAATTACTGATGTAAAACCTTGCTTGACTTCGGTTTGGTAAACTACAGTCCTGCACTGGAAGTGGTTATTTTTAGGTTTTTACTTCAGTAAAGACAGGTAGGAGTTCCTGCTGAAGTGGAAGCATCTCTGCAGATTAGCATGGGACAAAGGATAATTAAATCCTGGCACCTAAAGAAGCTGAGGGGTAGAGAGTATTCACATTGGTGCTCCCATAGTTTCTCATGTCTATCTCATTTCCACCGGAAAATGAAAATTAATGATGCTGTATTTTATATTTTAATGATTCCATATCTGTGTTTAATTGCAGTTTGTAAACCTGCAGGTTGTAAACCTGTCATGATTATGCAATGAATATTCTGAGTTTATTTTCTGTTTTGTTGTGGTTTTTTAATTATAGATTAACATGTTCTTTTCAGACAGCTCGCAGCTGGGTATCCTGCCCATGACACACCTAATGCACTTCCAGAAAGGGGAATAAGATCCAGGAGAGCAAATTGCTGCCTGTTCTGATCACAGGAATGAGCAATTTACTGAATACAGACTAAATTTTAGTCATAAGTAATGCATTAACATTGGTATTACACCATCAGCATTGCCCTTCTGCCCTTAGTAAAACTAAAGAAAGTTCACCTTTTAAATTGTATTCAGATTTATAATTGAGCACTTTGAGTGATGGGCTCATCTAATGCGAGCAAAAGGAAGTGATGTACAATGTCTGTCAGTAGAACATTGTTATGTGAGGAGAGATTAACAATCATAATTTCAGACTCAACAGTATTTAGAATTCTGAATTGTCTGTTTTAATGCAAATGCTCTGTCTTTAAATACTGTGCTCTGTCTTAATTAGGTGAAATAACCCTTCCTTGCTTGGCTAGTCCCCTAAATTAGTGACCAGCCTGACACCCTCAGGATCATGCTTTTGCATTGTTCAGTCTATTGTGATCACACAAAGTGAAAGAAAAAAAGAAGAAACTGATCTCTTACATGTGGAGCACAAGAGGCATGGCTTCAAATCCAAACTCCTTTGGATTCATTTCCAGTTTTTCATTTTAAGAGGAAGCTGATAGGCATCAGCGGGCTCAGATCAGGCTTCACCTGGCTGAGTAGCTTCAGCAAAGAAAGAGCTTCACTCTTTGGGAATTTCTGCCCTGCAGAAGGGGTGTCAGTAGAGCGTTAACCCAAGCAGCATCAGCGTGACCCAGTGCACTGCTGACACAATGAACAGAGGATGCTCAGGCAAGGGACTGAGATCTGGGACTGGTCCCCTGTGCTGGCAGCAGTCACCCACTGGCCCTTAGGCTGGGTGGGCCTGCAGTGCAGTCGGGATACGTGATTCCATCGCTGGTACTTGTGCATAAACTGCTTTAATCTAATCAGGTCAGCTGCCATCAGCAGCAGAGAGCTGTGGGGCTGCAGCTGCTGGGTGTGCAGCCGAGGTGCCGCCTGTGCCGGTGTTTCCATGGCTCCGCAGCTAGCGGGCACGGGGCCAAGCTCCCTGCCACATGTGTAATCCTGTTAAACCCAGTGGGACCGCTTCCACGGGGCAGAGCAGCAGAATCAGGCTGTGAGGCATAACCATGCTAAAATTGCTTGGCAGTGGAGTGCAGCTGTGTTTGCAGGAGGAGCGATGGATAATCAGCCCACGCTGGCACTGCGTCCTCCTCTCGCAGAAGGACAAACTGCTTCCTGGGCCTTGGCAATGCAGCTGAGCCCTGTGTCTGGGGTGAGATTTACCTCACATTATCCACTGAGAAGATGTGTATGGCTTGGGCATGAGCTGTGTATTTTGCTGCATACTCAGTGGAGGGGAATGGATTATACATCCCAGATGTTTCCTATTAAGGTGTGAAAATTTACCCTCCAGACCCAGTCATCTCTGTCCAGACAGCATGAATCCAGTTTGTTCAGATCAGGTGCCCCAATTTTGAAGAGTTTTGACCAGGTGCCCCAATTTTGAAGAGTTTCAGCTGGGGATGAAAGAAACCCAGTGAGGAAACTCCAGGTTTTCTGGCAGCAGCCTGCCCCCATGCCCAGGAGCCTCTTCCTTCATGGCTTGGGTTGTCCTGTGATGGTTTTTCTTGTCCATGTGTCAGCACAGACAGAGGGATTTGGAGACAACAGATACCAAATAAAACGCAGCATCGAAAATTACCTGGCGTCTTCGAATATTAAGATTCAAATGAAATGTCATTTAAAAGTTGTTTGTAAATTATATGGAAAAGTGAGGGGTAGAGTCTTTTTCTAGCGTGGCAAGATCCTTTGTGGTGGTTTCGTGCTTCAAAAAATTATGATGTTTTGAGAACCGACAACTTTAGACTTTCACATATTTCAGAGCAGATATTACAAGCAGTATCTCTAATAATTATTAGACATCACAGTGAAACCTGCCTGGCCTCTGGTTCCTCTATAATTTTGAAACTCCCATTAGACTCTTTGGATGCTATAACCGAAGTTCATATCTCT
Organism: Pachycephala philippinensis; assembly: GCA_013397055.1. NCBI lineage: Eukaryota > Metazoa > Chordata > Aves > Passeriformes > Pachycephala > Pachycephala philippinensis. The sequence goes on from VWZT01008174.1 coordinate 343,247, forward strand.
TAAACGCACCTTTCGGGCTGCATACGATTTTATGGTGCAGAAAGCACAGGAATTTCAGTATCTCTTGTTCATGAAAGCTTCTGGGTAATTTCAGCAGTTTTGAATGAAGTAATTTGGACTGCGGTTTTCAAAGCTCTCAGAGAGATTTAGAAGACCATTAATGCAAGGTGAATATTAAAGCATCAAACCTATGTTTTAAGTCCAGAATTGATTTCAGCTGCCATCACAGAGTTAGGATTTCACCCTGAAGTCTTAGTGATGAAACTAGCCTGAAACCTAGTCAGTCCTCTTTCCCTTTGTCATGGTATAGGTTAAGCCAAGAAAGCATGGAGGAAATAAAGAAATATTTGAGGGACCTTCCTCTTGCTGTTTTGGGGAGAGAGAAGGGTTTGGCTTTTGGGGTGCACACAAAGCCATGGGATTATTCAGCTCTGACTACAGGGAATACCACCTGTGTTGGATCCTCAGTGTCACAGACAAATGCATAAGGCTTGGACTACAGTCCATCATTACCTTACCCAATGAGGTAATTTATTCCATCAGCCTCCAGCTTTTGGCTCTCCACAGACTGCAGAGGTTTTCCGAATTGTTTGCGTTGGTTCTTTTATTTCTCTCTATAGACTCCTATTTCTTGTATTGACCTCAATACAGGTAGCTAAGAAAATTTCACTAATTTTGGCAAGCACTTGATTAGATGTCTTGGAAATCTTTTCATTTGTGTTATCCAATCCATGAAAAGTGCTGTGGGAAGTGGCACAGAGATCTCATGTTAAGCCGAAGGAGAAACAATGGCATTGTCTCCTTTTACACTTAATCTGCTTATTAAAAATGTCTTGAACTCAGACAAAATTCATTTGCAAAACATCCTCCCACAAGAGGAAATATTAACACCAGAAGTAAAATCAGCCTTAAAGCGCTTTCTTTTTCATTGATGTATCTACCTAGATGCTTCTTACAGTACACAGTGCACCCACATTGTTTCACTTTGTGTACTTTGCTGGGTTCCATTTAGTAGTTTGGATTTTTTTTGTTGTTTCTCATGGGCTAACACTGTGTTGTGGTTGTTCTTTTAAACAGAAGAAAAAGGTAGGGTTTTGGGGATTCCTTTGGTTATTTGAGTCTAATTTTTATTATCTTTTTTGTATTTTTCTTTTTTTGTCATATTTATCGTGCGTTCTTTAGATGTAATATTCCTAAAATATTTGTGTTCACATCAGGCTCCATAATATTTTTCCTATTCTCTTTGTTATTGTTACTAATGTTTTACAAGGAACCAAATTGGTATGCACCCTTTGAAAGGCTGAAATTTGTCTTTGAAGTGCAGTGTGATACGGACTTGACAGCTCTTTGAAACAAGCGAGGCTGGAGATGTGGTTTGCAGAAATCCTCCTGGATACAACCCATTTCTGGTGCCTGAGTTTCAGGGAAGTGGGTCAGCAGATTGTGCTAGTGGATAAAATACATGGTTAGGATTGTTTGCTTGCTTTGGTTTTTGGGAACAGATCAGATTTGTGTTTCTTCTCTCTGTTTTTGTCACAGGCAATTTTATAGTCCAGATTTTTGGTTCAGGTCTCCTATTCCTTTTCAAATCAGGACAATACATTGCTTTTATTTCAAGTTGTTCTTACTGTGTGTATTTCTATTGTTCATAACATGGCATAAGCCTTACACATAAAATAGTATGAGTAGGGAAAATAAAAGCTCACACACTGCCTGATAATTAGGCGTACATCAAGACCCATAGGCTGTGGAATTTTTTTAAAGTCATACCTGAATTCTGTGGTAATATGACTTTAAACAAATATTTCTTGAATAAACTGGGTGGCTAGGAGTGGTTTTTCTCTTTCCAAAACTGAGTAACACCAGCAGTACTGGATAACAGTTAATACCCATGCGAATATTCCCATTTCAGCTGCCAATCTCCCCCTGCTCCACACAAAAGTGTAAGTAGCTGTTCTCGCTGGGTTTCTGGGAGGGAGTTTGCTGTACCACACACACACCTCACAGATGGTTATGATTTCCAGAGCCGTCACTCAATTGAGCTTGATCATAATTTAGCCCATGGGAATCCTCCTCACTTATGTTGCTCTTCCCTTTGTTAACATCAAAAAAAACCAAACCAAGAAGTGGGTAACCAACACCGAAGCCTCTTTTTTATGGAAAGGTAGAGTTTCCCTCCTGCAATATGCCCCTGCCCCGGACCATCATCACACCTCTGTGCAGACACAGCTTTATTTGGTTTCTGGATCAGTGAAACCTGGACTTTTCCTTAGCACATGTGGGTGAAACACTTCCTCTGACCTTCTCACTGAGCCTCTGCTGGGGCTGCTCCTCCTGTTAGAGCCTCCCTGGTTTTTAGGGATGAGCCTCCCAGCCAGGCTTATCTACTGCCACAAGAAGGCAGCAACATTTGCTCTCTAATGCCCTTGGAGCTGGATTAAGTAGGAACCTATAAAAGAGGCTGTATATCCCTTTCCAGTACCTTGAAGCCATTTATTCCTATTAGCATAACTTTTCTGGCATCAACTTATTTTCACTCGCTCAGATCATTATCAAAATGCAGTGAAATTAATTCAGAAAAGAATATGCAAAGGAAATAAAAATATGCTAATCCCGGGGAATTACTTTTTCATGGCTGAAATAAAAGCAGCTTCCTTCTCTTTTCTTTTTCTGCCTTTCCGCTTTTTATTTCACTTTTATGACTGCAATTTGAAATCTTAGGCCCTCGTTTTTACTGAGCGTAAGAGCAGCTTACACGTTTCACTGGCACATGCAGAGGTCTTAATGTGACTGTATCTTCACCTTGTCAGAGGGGTATTAAGAGACTTGTGACAGATGTTCTGGTTCTACCAGAACGAAATTTTAAGCAGGGTGCAAGTGAACATGACATGGATATTGTAACTGGTTTATGCCCCTTCTTTTTTTCCATTTTTTTTCTTCTTCCCCTTAAAGATCTTTCCCCTCTTTCTTCAGAAATCAGAAACTGTTTGTAATTAGCTGGGTCAGTTAGTGTTTAATCTCCTGATTTGCACCAGATATAGGTGCTGGGCTTTGCAAGTACAAGTGTTCAGTGTTACTGAACACTGTCTGAATTGAAAAAATTAAGAAAAATCAAGGAATATCTCATATCATAATCTGAATAACGTATGAGAGTCCTATAAGACCTCAGATTAGATAATTGGAGTTTCATGACTGTTAAGACTGCTGATGTATTTAGGACACTTTATTGCTTTATGGAGCAACAACGAAATTTGATTTCAGCTTCAGGAGAGAGGCAGCTGTGATTCCTGTTCTGCAAAACCCAAACCCTGTTACTGTGAGGGACCAGATTGTAAGTCAGTGCCAAATTAATTTCATTCCCCTTGTGTTTACATGTTGAGTGGGTGAGAGCAAACATTTCAGCACCTTGGAATTCTTCTAGTTACTTGCCATTTAATGCTTATCAGACAAACTGTAAATAAGAGTGTAATTAATTATTCTCTACTTACGTGACAAGTTGGATATAAGTTCCATCCCCCGGGAGTCTATTATTTACCTGATAGTGAGGGGAAATTACTGCAGGGTTATCTGGAGACTACCTGGAAGATGAACATGAGTTTTGTGTGCAGTTATTTGTACATCCTTCCCAACCTGAGAGCCAGATTTCGCTTAGGACCCCCACAAAGAAGGAAGAATTTAGGAGACACCAGCTCTTATAATTGCAGCTGGCTCGTTTTCACTTGCCTGAAAGAATCACCATATGGCAAATTCTTTATTCCTAACTAAATTTTCTGCGCAAGAAAGCTGCCAAATTGTTAATTCTGGAGACAAAACCGCAGTGCTTATCCACACTAAAGATGCCACTGAAAGCAAAGCCAGCCCCACCTGTTGCAGTTCTTTCCCAGAGGCACTTTTTTGGGGTGAATCTGGACTTTGTGTCCATGGTGAGATCCTCTGCTTCCTCCTGCGGTAATATGGAGTGCTCTCAGGGTCAGGGACTGCGTTGTGTTCCCACGTGGCTCGTTCATGGTGTATGTAAGAAACATCAGTAAATCTGTTCTTCTTTTCCAACAGTAGTAGAACTGCAGTCTTGTGTTTTCAGTTCCCTGGTTCTGGCCCTCTCTTCTTTCTGATGTCTTAAAAAAAAAAAAAAACATTAGGCAGAAAATTTAAGTATTGCTAAGTGTGAAAAGTCCTCCAAAATGTGAGATGGGAGAGGCGTGAAGACATTTGCAGAAGAGGAAGGGAGGGAAGGGTCTAATTAACCTTTTGCTTTGTCATTTTCATCCTTTTGCCTTGAAATTTTTATGCACCATCCAGATTTCAAAGCAAAGGTCTAATACATGAATAGATACAAAAATATCTCCCATCCCTGCCCCAACTGTAATTTGGGGGGAGGGAAATCATAACTTTAGGTGAATTTCTCCTGCAGTACTGTAAACTAGAAGGAATTATATGGAGACCATATAATTAGAAACCTCATTAATAACTAGTGTAACGTTAACAAATGGTTTAGGATGACCCAAGTGTTAAATAAGTAAACCTTTGTACAAAACTTTCCCCAAGTGCAGTTGATGGCAGCATTAGCATTGACCTCACAAGAGGTGAGAGTGAATCAATGTAATTCAAGGTTGTGTGACATAATGATTTTTTCTTATCTTCCTCCAGCTATTCTGTCTGTTTTGTAATTACCTAGTGCTTCTCCAGACACTGGAAACAAGATCGTACTTCTAATAGATATTGAGAGATTTGGGGCTTCTCTGAACAGAATATAGAAAGACACTTAACATGTTAATAGCATGCCGTGATCTGAAAACACTCTTTTTTTTAGAAATCGAGTTCACAGTTAAATCTCTTAAAGTGTTTACATTTTGTTCAATTAGGCTTCGTTTAAAAAAAGAAATCTCGCAAAGAGTAAGGTTGGCTCCTTGGTGGAATTGTCATTTTGGGTTTCATCTGTAAAGGAAGGAGATTCATTGACCACCTTACTGATATCAAATGTGCCCTGTTGGAGATGGTGTCTGAGACTGAAAAACATTTATTGTGCATCCCTCCAACTAGTTCTGTCCCCTTCTGCTCTTCCTGATTATCCAGCATTTACAGCACAAGTATGGCTTGGTGGGGCAGGCTCTCTCAGGACCAGCTGGCGTGGTAAAGACACCTTCTCCACTCCAACATTATAAATTTTTTAGCTCTTTCTCTTCACATAAATTGGATATTCACCTAAGTGTACAGAACCAATTTTCTGTGGTCTTCTGTCTGGAGAAATTTTTCTTAGCTGATTGTCTCAGCACTATTGCAAATATTAGCCATACCAAAAAGGCAAATATATAAATCTGAATGCTGGTTGAAAGGGAAGAGGTAAATGAAGTAGAAGAAAGGCTTTACAGATTAGAAATAGGCTAAAGAAAAGCAGCTTAATTCAGTAACCAATTGTCCAAAGCCAGTTTTAACCATGAAGAGGTTTGTCAGCTCAGCTTAGAATAAAATCGGTGGGGGGAAAAACCAAACCAAACCAAAAAAACAAACCCAAAAATGAAATGGTTTAGCCTTTCAAGGTGAGGAGAGAGCTGTGAAACAGTAGCAAACCAACACATTTGCACACCAGCAGAAAGCAGGAAGCAGCCAGAATAGCAATTCTCATTTACCTGTGTGCCAGGGCATGATCCTGACTACAGCTTTCCAGGTTTAGGGGAAATTGGTCCTCAGATCCCTTTGCAATTCAATTGGAGACAGCTGTCTAATTTCCTCCTCTGCAAATCTCATTTTCTATGAAGGACACAGCCAGAGAGGGCCAAACATCCCTCAGGTAACAGCCCAGTATTCAGTGTGCTGAGCTCTGTACTCAAGAGTTTTACCCTAAGAGAAATTGTGGTTTAAACCAACAGCACCAACAGGGATGTGACAATGGCCTTTATTATTATTTAAGGATGTGATTTTAGTAGTAATTCCACAGAATGAAATTTTGGAAGAGAGAAAGGAATGTTTTAGACAGGAAAGGGAAAGCTGCTGAATGGAGATGCTAAATTCCCATCAACCCTTTGGCAGTAAAGGGACATCTTAGAAGCTTCAAAGTTCTGTGTTATTGTGTATGAATTTGCATAAACCTCTCATCCCAGAAATGAAAATACCAAATGCCTCAAGCCACAAAATACTGCGTGTATTCCTGATTTCACTGTGACAAAGGAGCGTTGGAAATCTCAAGGAGATGAGTGCTCTCCAGGGACTCCGCTCTGATTTCCTTTAGAAGTTGGCACAGCATAGGTGTAAAATGGCTTCAGATGAAATGATTCATGAAGTAATTAAAAAAAAAAAAAATAGCCTGGTGAATGAGGTATCTTCAAACCATAGTCCTGTGATGTGGATGAGAATTTAATCAATATTCAGGAGCGGATTTTATGCGGTGCATTTTTCTGGGGTTAGCTCATGGACTCCTTGACCTTCACTCTCATAGTCAGGGACTGAGTACTCCCTTTCTCTCTACATTGCAGTTGGCTCTTTGAGTTGCACCAATTTGTCCTTTCTCAGTCCACTAAACAGCCTTTAGCTTCTTGTGAAGGTCAGGAATATGAAGAGGATTGCAATAAAATAGCATTGTTCCAAAATGTGCTTTTTTATTAGCATTAAATCTGGGAGCAGCTGCTAAGGGGAAAGGATCATAAACATTATTGGGCACTTTTAATTACAGTAAAATTTTAATTACAGTTCCAGGTTGTGTTATCCCATCATCCTTTTTATTCTGCTTGAATCTTTCTAGGTTAGAACTATAATACTGAGTTCTGTCAATACAGTATTCCTGAAATCTTATACCTATGGAAGGCAGATCCTGTTTGCTTTCAAAGCCAGGTAGACCTATCAACAGAAACATCAAGTGAGTTGAGTGAAAGGAATGTGACGCTTTTTTTGGCATGAAGTGAACAATGCCAATTACTATAATTTACAGTCTGTAAATATTCATGAGGAAAAGCATAGTTTCTGTGACACATACTGGAACTGGGTTGTTTCGTTGAATTTTTGCATCAAACTCTGGGGAAATTCTGATAAGGTAAGACTAAAAAAAGAGTAAATAAACTCAGCCAAAATGGGTTTGTCTGTGATTTCTCTCAGTATGGCATCTGTTCGCATTCCTTGAGTCAGAGCCTGGGGTTTAAACACTAGCTTGACGTGTTTAAATTGCTGAAGTGACAAGCCTGGACTCCAGTTCTACTGACCCAGTTCTCTCTTCAGAAGATCTCCTTTCTCTGCAGAGCGAGTGATATGTTTGCAGCAGGGCAAGCCTCCTTACGTGATCAGAATTAGCCAGTATGTTTTGTATGTTTTAATTTTCAAGCCACTTGCAAAGTGTTGTGGTGGGTTTTTTGGGTGTGGAGTTTTTTCTTGCTGTTTGTTTTTTCTTCTCTGCTATGTACATTTATCTTTGACTTATTTCTCAGCATCGCCAGTACTTATCACGGACTGATTTCTCATGCACAAAACAAACAATAAAAAAAAGCTTGGTAGAGTTTCTAATGAAGTGAAATCAGGCAGCTGAAAACTAGCAGCTATATGGGATGTGAGACAGATAAAGAGAATTGACTCCTGAGTTACTCCTAAGAAGGACTGGTCTAAAATTGTGATGGTTGCTCTGCTCCCTTGGGCCCTGCTCACTTATCTCTGCCCAGAGGACCAGCACTCACTTCACAGAGCAATCACCAAGCAGTGCAGCAGCAGATGTAGGTCTGTGTGGGGTATTTGCACCCCACTGCAGGGATTCTGCTACGTGGTTTTATTGTCTCTTTTGGGGGCAGACAACCTCGGATGCAGACGTAACAACCCAGACTCAAATGATCACACTGCCTGCACATGTGAAGTAGGATCTCATCTCACTGTCAGAAGTACCAAAGTGCAAATCCTGGTCCCCACCTTGGCTTCCTCTGATCAATCCTATATTACATGTTAACGACTTTTTCCAGATGGAAAATGTGATGGTTTTACTGAAGGATGCTCATGGAAAAACTGGAGCAGAGTTGGTGACTTTGACTGTGGTGAATGTAATTCTGTTTTCCCTGTAATTAGTACCTTCTCACTTTCAGAGAGGTGATGGAAAGGAGCCTCAGCAGTGTTCAATAACTTGCAAATTCATCTGTTTAAAGGTGTATTTTGGAAGGGATCTGCTTGCAGCTTATCAGAGCTTTTTCTATATATTAAGTAAAAACATTTTCAAGGGCAGCTACAGGGAAAGCAAAACCATTGTTTGCCTGGTACTGGTTTTAATTTATCAGAAAAAAAAAGGACAAGTCAAGTAATTGGGAAGAGAAGCTCTTGTCTAATGCCCACCTTTGCAGAGCATTGGCACTGCTGATCCTCTTCTGACAACCCCCTGCTGCCAAACGTGTCTGCACGCTTTTGGATCTTTTTTATCCAGATGCTGGATCATCTCAGGTGAGCTCAGTCCAGTTCCCAACTGCCTGGTTATTCTGCAGCCCTGCATATCCTGCAAGCCAGGCCACATCCCTGCTGCCCAGTGCCACTGCTTTGGTGAGGTGGGAACACTGAATTTTTATAATTTCATTATGGAATTCAGTGGGAACTCAGAGTGAACTTCTCTCCTTTAAATCACCAGGAATGTCACCACTGGCTTGGTGCAGTTAGGATTTAAAGACATATTCTTAAGTGTTTGTAGGGTGGTTTGTCAAAATCACTTACTTTTTGTTAGATTCTGGCTTTCAGAAGGACCTTTTATGGAGCCCTGGAGTAGGGACAGCTTTAGGAACTGGGGATGTGGTTGGCAATCGTAACAAGATGATCCACGTTTTTTATTTCTTGGCAATCATTGTATCTTGATGAAACCAGCAAGAAGTGTAACTTAAAAGAGGGAATGACTGAGAGAAAATTACTCTTGGATACACCAGAAAATAGATCAACTTTGGCATTATTTGTAGGTTTCATTCCTCTTTACTTTCCATGGGGCTGGTCATATCTACCTCACCTATTGAGTGCAGGTGCCAAAGCGTGTGACAAAGCTGTGTGTCAAAGTCCAGCTTTATTCACCCTGTTTATTTGCCTGTGCAGAAGCACAAAGTTAGGAGGGGCCTGGGCTGAGCTCCTGTGCTCGCTGAAGGCAGAGAGCCAAAGCCATCCCAATTTACAGCTCGAGCCACCTCTGCCTCCTGCCTGTGGGGAGGTGGCCCGGGAGTGAAGGTGCAAGTGAGGGCAAGCACTGCCTTGTGAGGGAGCTATTTTCTGAATGCCAGGCTCATCCATCCTCTGGTCTTTCTGGAACCGAACTTTCCCCTCCTCTCCTCAGTTGATCCTGATCATCCTCTGCCAGCCAGGGGAAGTCAGAGGGCACTGCAGTGAGCTGGGAGACGGTCATCAGAACATCTGGCAGACAGTTCTGCTTCAAACATAGGATTTTTAGGATGTTAAATTTAAATGTTACCAGCTGTCTTCCACGCACTCCCAAATCAGTGTTGCAAATTTAAAGACAGCCTTTTAGCTCTTGTGCCTTTTGGCAAGAGTTAGCTGTGGAATTTCCTAGGGGGAGTGACACAGGGAAGGTGAGCCGGGAGGGAAACTGGATCTTTGTGCTAATCCTAAACTAGAATCTGCTGAAGTAAATAAAAGCTCTCTGTGGACTTAAAAGTGTTCTGTCAGGAAGTGCATTTGTACATGCAGAAGCAAAAAAGAGGTGAACAATCTGCTTGTGTCAGCTCTGCTCATCCTGAAGATACATGCATGGCTTTGGCTGCTTCTTTTATTTTTTTTTCCTACCCTCTAACAAGAATATATGTCCTGAGAGTGACACAAAGAAAAGATTATTATTTTATCTGGAAATATTTGTTCAGGGTTTGTTTTCCTGCTCCTTAAAAAGCCCATTGAAATGTGAAAAATTCATCCATCTCCTTTCATTTCTCTATTAGCATCCAGACTCCACGCTGAGGTCATTAGGATCTCAGGTGTATTACCTCACCACAGTCTGTTGCTATGGAAATAGCTCCAAGCATTTTCAGTGTCTTGGCTGCACACTGCCCATGCATCTTGGCAAGAAAGGGAGCAAAGAGTAGTTTTAAAACATGCTGAGCAAAATTTAAATATTGACAGGTATTTCAGAATCTTTACTTGCCTGTAAATCTACCCATGCTTGGTGGGGATTTTATGCAGACTTACTTCCTTCTTAGCTGCCTGATTTTTATCCCTCACTTTCGTAATTTCTGAAGAAAAGGAATGGCCTCTACAGAAAATAATAATCCTATAAAGAAAAAGTTTTTTCCACCCATCTGTCTTTCAGTTTTCTGTTCCTATGCACAGCTTCAAGCAATGTGACAACACAAGCACTGCATCTAATATGCCACTGAATTTAATAATAGACCAAGCAGCAGAGAGTGTCCTGTTCTCCCTGATCTGAATGGTTTTAGTTATTCTCTTCATCCTGTACTGGTAATTATTGACTGGTTTAGACACAGCTACACAGGCTGTTTTGCACCTTTCATTTAAGGATCTTCACGGGCTTTATACAAGTTAGGACTGAACTGATCTGCTCTTACCTCTCTGAGGGAATGTGGAAGAATTGTCATGATATTTTGTCTGTTCCAGCCTCGGGCTGTAGCTGCTGACTCTGTCGTTTACAGCAATAACCCTTGGCTTAAAGGAGAGGGAATATTTTGTGTGTGTGGGCCATGTGAGGGGTGCTGTGCCCCAGTGACAACGAGGAAAGGTGACAGATCAGGGAGGCCTAGGATCCCTGGTACTGCCAGGATTCCCCTGCAGAACTATTTAATTTGCTTCTGCAGTCAAATTAAACGCATTTTTGAAGGCTGATCTTAAATTTCTTTTTGAAATGCTCTCCTTTCCTCCACAAGCTTCAGGGTTGGGAAAGCCTAAAGGTGAAATAAAGCAGAAAGAAATTTTTATTTTTTGTTGGCTTTTTGTTGTTGTTGTTGTTTGTTTGTTTTATTTTCTCAGCCGAGCTCCTTGCTTTAACTATGAGGTAGCATACTTCTGATGAACCCGGTGGAGAAAGTTTTAGATGTTTGCAGTAGAGAAAAGCAGCCAACCCTTGTAGCTAGGAAGGAAGCTGAGGCATTAGCAGGAGCACCTTCTCTGTGGGAGCTGCACAGTAAATGTCTCTTGCCTGTATGCTGTCTTTGCCTTTCTGCTACTGCGCTGTTCCTGCTGCCACTAAAACTTTGAAGTCTTTTTTTTCTTTTTTTTCTTGTTGTCCCTCTCTAGAATGCCTTTCAGAAAACCCCAGACAGTGCAGTGAGCAAGACTTATGTTTTTAATCTACCTGGTTTGAGACGCACCGTGAGCATTCCTCCTGTCATTGCTGCTCATTTGATTGTGCTGTGAGCTTATAAACTTCTGTTTGGTACAGTGCTCTGGAGGCCTGCTAGCAGCTAATAATTCCTATAATCCTATCTCCCAGACCCAGGAGTGTGGGCTAGATTCTGTTTCCACCTTTTGCTCAGAGTGTAATCACTTCCAGCGGTGTCAGACAGATGTAACAGGGAGAAAATTCAATCTGCGCAGTTTCAGAGACCTCGTGAGGTGTTCTGGTATGAAACCTGTTTATCAGTGATTATCAGTGGGTTGGATTAGTATTACAGATGGTTTCCTAGTACTCCCTCCTGGCTGCTGGTGGAGGTAATTGGCCCATTTAGATCAGCAGGCTGGCTCGAGCAGCCATGAAGCCTGAGACGATGCAAAACCCCATAAAACCCCCTGGAGCACAGGTTTGTTTGAACCGTGGCAGGCAGAGTGGAAATGTTTGCAGGATTTCTTGCTAACCCTTGTTAGTGGTAGACTCAGGTTTGAAGCTGTGAGATTTGCTTACCTTGTTTCCCCTGCTCTGCACTTCATGCACCTAACACACACACACACAAACACACACAAACAATTTTCCCCAGCTTCCCTTCAGCATAACAGGCTTGGAGAGGGGCAGCAGCAGCACACAATACTTTTCCTTCTGAACATGCAATTCCCAGTATTGCTGTTATCCAAGCATGTATTTTATGTTTGCACTTGAAAGAGAAGACTTTTTAAATTCCCTAGAGAAGGAAATACTGGGGGTTTTTGTTGCCTGTTCTTTCATCTGTTATTTTTAAGATGTGCAGAAATGGAGAGATCCTTGCCTGATAGGGGCTGGTAGTACTCTGAACTATGAGGAATCTCTGCCAAGTTACATCCAATATGATCAGGATCATTTTGGAAGGTTCTGTGCAAGCAAACTGTCATGGAGTGAGATGTCAGAGTTGTGACAATACAGAATGTTGCACCTCATATTTAGCAGTGGAATTTGGCTTGATTTGCAGTGTTCTTGCTGACTGTGACCTCTGGTATGATGGAAACTTACCCCCATTTTATAATGTTTAAGAAAAGTATTGTCAAATTAATTCTTAATGGCTGCTACCTTCAATTCCTGATTTGGTTGGTGGGATGCAGAGTTTTTACTGGGATTATAAATACAAGGCAGTGCTATCATGCTTTTTTGCATTATGAGCTATACCTGGCCCCAAGGGTCACTTAACCTGTATCACCTCCCAAAAGGGAGTGGAGAGCTGGGAAAAGAGCACTGTTTGCTCCCAAAATGTTGACTGTAAGCACTTTTTACAGACCAGAACTATGCATTAGGAGGAATTCCTTCTCTGAAGAAGCATATCCATCCTGGGACAGGTCTTTCCTTGCCAGTACCTTGCAGTGAGGGAGAGGGGCAGTGATGGAGAAGAGAATTGCCAGGACTGAAGGAGAGCTTTTGTTGCTTGTGAGGAGCTAAAGCGAGTGTCTGCCAGGGTGCCATGACTGCTTCCACTAACTTTTGTGTTCGTGTGTAAACATCAACCCTGCCCAATACGAACTTTTCTCTTTTTTGGAGGATTTGGGGAGGGGAAATGCTGACTACTGCAGGTATCGCTAATGCTGATTATTGGCATGGAGCCCAAGCAAGCGAGACCAACATCTTCCTGCATCTCCATAATTGTTTCATAGAACTTTAGATAATTATATTGCAGGAGATTGTCATGCCAGGATCCTGCTGGTGCTGTTGTCAGTGGAGCTATATCATTGTAGGAAATAGTGGGCAGTCCTTTACAAAATAAAGCTCTTGCATAGATATATGCTATTTGCAGACATCATTGAAAAAAAAAAAAATTACATTGAGAACAGATTACAATGAGAAAGGTACAGTTTGCTGGTAGGAATTCCTGAAGTCCATATATTACTGGTTTTATCAACAAAGACATTAAGAAGTGACAGCTAACTTCAGGCAAAATAATTTTGGATCCTCAAAAAGAGATGAGTTAAAAGCTAGTGACGTGCAAGTATTAGGCACTGAACACCTTCTGGTGGTGTGGACATGTACATTTTTCTGTTTATAGCTTACTACACACCTGCCACTTTCCAGTCATACAGGTCTGTGCCATGCAAACTCATATCTGAGAAAAACTATGTGTAAGGGAAAAAAATCCGGACTGACTGTGCTGTCCTTAATATCAAATGCCTTGGAAAAGGATCCCACCTGATTCTGTTTTAATTTCTATGTCTAAAATGTGTCACATTTATTTATAGAACTATGCTGTATTTTCCTTTTTTTTTTGGCACAGAAGAAAATCCAAGATGTAAACAACAGTTTAAAGGAGGGGGGGAAAAAACCCAAAAGCCACTTCCCTTCTATACCAACACTGTAAATTTCAATTACAGAAATGTAGTCAGATCAAGTGCCAGGCCATTTATTTCCTTCAGCTGTCAGTTCTGCAGCTTTTTGTTTATTCTTGCTGGAGATGAAGAATGCACCCATTTTTAAAGAACTCTCTATAAACCGCTAGTCTATCAGTTCTGATCCTGTGGGATTGTTTTTACATTAAAATTTGTATTAAAGACACGAGGACAAAGAAGAACCCCGAATCAGGCCCACAGCCAGAAATATGCGAAAACTTAAAAGCCAAGCAGAATAATTGGATCTTCGCTAACAAACTGACAGAAACTGTCATAGATAATCAGATTAACATGGCAGAAAGCCCTGAAAACAGTGACAGAGTAATGTTCATTTCTTACCCACAGGAAACTTCGAGTTTAACAAGCCAAAGAACAGGCTAGCTGTGCATAATGTCATTATCAAAGCCAGAGTGATGTTTGCTGTCACACCTATATCTCTCTCTTAAGCCTTTTGAAGAAAGGCAACACCTGCAAGTGCTTTCCAGAGGAACCTGGAATTATTATTATTATTTCCCTCCGTGCGCCCTGCCTTTCCCAGTGCCACCCTTCACAGCCACAGCTGCCTCCTTGTTTTGCACTGTGGCCACAGCCAGAGCTGGACCACCACGAGTAGCAGTGACCATCTGAGCCTTCTCTGGGAGTGATGTATCCTGAAATAGCTGCAAAAAAATGGGGAAGTATTTTTAGCACAGCCAAGCATGTTGGAAAAGCGTTCTCCCAGAGCTGTTGTCTGCTGATAAGATATGTATGCAAAAGACTTGTGTGACTTACTTGATTGGGCCTTTCAGAGGCAAAATTAAGATAGGCTGGGGAAGAAGAAAAGGGTGAAAAAAGCAGCAAAAAGACAAACATAAGCCTATTTCCAAATCCTTTCCCTTTAGATATCCAATATAGTGATAGGAAAATCCTAATTCTCCAGATGTGTATTTGGGGGCGCTTAATGTGTGAAGAGACTTCTTCTCTTTAAGCCTGGGCTTTGTGGAAACCTGCATTCAATTTCTTCAAACTGCGTCTGTTGTCTTAGGCAAATCACTTTAATCTTCCCCTGCCTCAAATCTCTGTAGTGTAGCACAGATAGATTAAGTTTACTGCAGATATCCAAATTATCAATGGCACAAACCCTCCAGGAAAAGACTCCTTTGATCTCTCAGTAAGCAGAGCCCTAGTGAAGCTAATGAGACTGAACACGCAGGATAAGTGCTGCTGTAGGTATAATAAAGCCACTGGCGAGCTGGGAAGGAGAGTAATTTTTCTTCTGCATCAAGATTGCATTTTGTTGGTGGAGGGACGGTGGAAATCCAGGTTGGGTCCATGTTTGTGTCTGTGAAATGTCGCTACATTTGTGTCAGGCTGCTTACGTACGCGTTCTGCCCTCCCTGCATTCCTCATGAGTTTCTAATCCATCCTCCTCCGGTGACCCGTCGGTGATGAATTACCTCTCCTCCACAGTGTTTCATCACTCTGGTATTTTACGTGGCACAGCTGTGTTGTGCTTGTTGCTGCTGGAATAAAATGTGCTACTTCTGGCTTTCCCCTTGATGCCTAAAGAGGCCAACCTAGAAACAGAGACTGGACAGGAGGAAGGGAATAAAGGTGGACATTTATTTGAAAGGCCTTCAGAGGCACACCCTGGGCAGGCCAAAGGCTGCACCCAAGATGGACCCCGAGTCACGAGTTCTTCACACTTTTATAGCTTTGGTCCATTTGCATCTCAACCCAATTTCACCAATTAAACTTTAGCTAATGATGGAATTTGCCCTCAGCTTGCCCCCCTTCTCAAGATGCTGGGTTACACATTTTGGGCCTAGGCCGGGCTGGGTGTCCTTGGAGAGCAGCCTGGAGAGGCTTTGTTCTGTCTGTCTCAGCATGAGAGAGCAGCAGCTCCCAGGCTGCAGGACACTGCAGAGTTACACACTGGGAATGCAGAGTTTGAAAAATATAGCAGTTAAAACCTAAGGCATCACCCTCCCAAGGGGCTGACCCTGCAGGGTGTCGAGGGATGCTCTGGGTGACACTTCCCAGCTCTGGTCATGGTGCTGGGGCCGAAAATTGGTGGGTTGAAACCTGTGGCCTGTGTTGTGAGGGATGTTGTTGGCTGAGGAGGTCAGAGTGCCTTGAAGATGTTCAGTCTGTTCAGCCCTGGCACTGAGGTGTTCAGGATTGCCCAGACTGAAGCTGGAGCCCCTTTTAGCAAAGCTTGTTCCTGCAAAGTGGTACTTGCAGAGTGGAAAGCATCACAAAGTCGCAGGCTGTTGTTTGATGTATTTATTTTGCCAACTCTGCTGTCACTCTGCCTACATAACTTTGATGGAGCTTTGTTAAGTGCTGCTTTTCTGTCCTTTGTCATGCTTTCTTTATGTTCAGAGTGCTGTAGCAAAGACACAAAAGTGTTTGGGCATATCCTTTTGTGGTGGTTAGACACACCGTTCAAAGACAATTCCTGAGACCAGAGATGATGGGAAATACATTTATTTTCTAGTTTTCTCTATACAGTTACTTTTATTCTTGTTGGACAGGGAGATCCCTCATTATTCATCAATGGAGTTAGAGGACCATAGAATAACTAAAACAGGAAGGGATCTCTGGTGGTCATCGGGAGCAATCCTCCATTTAAAGCTGTGAATCTATTTTGTAGAAATTATGAACTTCTGGTTAAAAAACAGAAGGGGAATTTTGAAGATGTGCATTGACTTTTCTTCTCTTCCTTAGGTTTCTTTCAGCAATCTCTGTACTATTATTTCTAGTAAAAATCCTACAGGTGTTTTATTGTTTAGGTCTTTTTATACTGCTCTTGCTACTTTGCTCTGCTAATGCTTCCTTTTCCTGCACTTTGTCTAGTTTTTGGTAATAATCAAACTCCTTCAGGGAAAGGACAAGTTGTTACTCCATACAACACCTAGTACATATGAATTTTGATTGTGGTTAGATTATAGTAACAATATTCTTTAAAAAAGATGACACCACCACCTCTAGACAGGCTTTTTGCAGGGATGCTAGATACTAATTTTCTGTGACAGGACTGTAGTACAGGATGTCCAACATCCATCATAAAATGTTCTTTCTTGAAGCAATGAAAGTTGGTGATAAAGAGTCACCACCGCCTCTTGTGCATAAAAGAAAATGAATGTTAATCATGGTAGTGAATAATGACCCCAGGATGCATCTCATGGAAACAAATGTATGTTATTTTGTTTGCTTCGAAAATGGTCGTGTTTGCCTCGATAACAAAATACAAAATGCTACAAAATAAGTGTGCTCTTAGAGGCTTTTCTTCTACCTGTCAGAGGTCCATTACCGTGTTGTGGTGGTGTTACATGAAAAAAGAAGGTGTACAGCATGTTGGATCCCTGCCTATGTCGAGCACTTAAATGAACACTGTGTGCCAAGGCAACTACAGGCAGCTTGTCAGGCTGAGGCAAAGCCCCCCCTTAAATGTGTACAAGCTCAAACAGGCTTTTTTAGTACGCAAGTGCCTGTGATTGCAGTTCTCACCAGCTGCTGGCCTGGTTCCTTTGCAAAGCAGGGGCTCCTACAAATTGCTCTGTGGACCAGAGGTCTCCGGGTCTGGGCTTGTCTTCCCTCCAGGAGAGGGGAAAGCATGTCAAGGCCCCTAGGCACACGAGGATTTGATGATGCTGTGCTTCAGCAAGTGTGTCCCAGACCTGGCAGAAATTGAGATATCAGGGCCCTGTGGGGTCACCCTCACATCCTGAAGTTCAGCTGGGCTGTTCACTGGGTTGGTCTTTCCTATACATTAAAGGTTTACAGAATAAATTGACAATGCCAAGGGGGTTGCAAATGACCTTTTAAGCAGTCCTAACCACGAGAGCAGTCTGAAGGATTAGGGTCAAGGACTGTGAACTATTTTGGTTGGTTTTGACTAGCATGGATCACTAATGCCATATGTGAGCTTTTGTTTTGGTGTAGTTTCATGTCTGTTCTCTGAAATGACTTCTGCTTTGGACTGCTATGTAGCACACAGGTTAATACGTGAACTAGCTAGGCTAAGATCTTTCAATGCTCTGCCTACAGCAGGAAAAATAGGTTTTAACTTCCTAATTAAAAAAAAAAAAAATCCCTTGGAATCTCTTTCAGTGTTTCATATTTTCAGACTTTGAGACGTTTTTACGTGCATGCAGTTTGGGTGCTGCTCAAACACAAATAGACAGGTAAATTCCACACCAGACATCTACCTGGGAAAGACAAATCCAGGCAGCTTGATCAGCAATCTTGCAGCTGCAGGTGGCTGAAGATGGAGTGATGCTGTGATATGAGTTGACAGGACTAAGCAGATGTGCAGTATGGCTTAATTATTAGATGCAGGGGGAGAACAGTATATGCCACCAACATAAACATCACTTGCAGAAAAAATGACTGGCAGCAAGAAAGGTTAGCAAAAATAAAATAAAATAGAGAAGCCAGAAATACAGAGCCACCACTGTGTGAGAGTGGGATTTGCTGGGTTTGGTTTTTTGGTTCTGATTCAAAGATACAGCGCAGATCTTCATCTTCCTACGCAAACAGCTGTGTGTGCCTCAAACCTAGCTTTATTTTAAGAATAATCTCTTGGGCTAGCTTTTTGCTGATCAGTCAGGACTTTACTTAGGCATATACCCATTTCAAGCAGACTTTCACTGGAAAAAAGTTACTGGATGCAAAATGACCCAAGATGATTTTAGTTTTGAAGAAACACCGATTCTGCAAGAGGTGGTATTTCAAGGACTTAAGTGTCCATCTGAGGTATGCAGCCCTCAGGTCCTCTACCTGTTTCAGCAGGCTGCCCCTTGACAAGCAAATGCCCCAAATTATGGGTGGTTTCATGATGAGGCTCTCAGCCTTTCTGGTTGGAGCTGCCACAGTCTGTGTTTATAATGTGCAGGGCTCCAACACAGGAGTTCCTGATGGAAATCAAACCCTTTGTGTGGGATGCTGTGAGCAGAGGGCTCTGAACCCTAATTTTCTACCACTCATCCTTATTCTTTTGACTATAAGCTCAGTTTCTTGTAGGCCTTGTTAATATGTGTATACACAGAAAGAGATGACTCCAGGAGATGAAACACATGAAACCTACACCAGAATAATGAGTTCAGCTGAAGTTAAAGGCAGCAAAACTTCTCAAAGGGGCATGTCTTACCTTTCCATCTTCTTCCCTTTCTTGTACCCTGGCTTTTCCTTCTTTCCCTGCTGCTCCCTTCCCTTTCTCCCACCTTGTGTTTCTTGTCTTCCATGGAAAATTTTGCAAGCTCTTTGTCATTGTGGTGAAGAACAGGGAAAAAATAAATCTCAGGTTTTTTTCTGCAAGTTGAAAGAACAATGTCCCACCACTTCTACTGATGTTTTAGTCAGGCAAAAACTAAAGAACCTGCATATTCAGAAAGCAAAACAGATTGTAATTATTACTCCCACTAAATACAATAATTTTTCACGGCTGCCAAGCAGATCTTAGAAAGGTGAGAAATTATTTATTAACACTTGTGAATGAAAAACGCAACGAAATAAAATATTTCTTGGCTCGGTCCAGCAATTTTAATAAGAGGGGAGAGAAAACAGAGGATGAGAGATGAAAAAGAGCACAGAATAAAAATACTCTGTTAGGAAGGAAGATAGGATTATGCCTTTTAGTGCTGACATAATTAAGCTGGTGTAGAGCCTGGTTTGGGAGCAGTTGCTACAGAAGCAGCAGCGTTTTCTTTGTCCCAAGTCTTATTCTTTACCAATGACTTATTATTGCTTGCACTCGCTTTGCAGAGGTGGAAGCAGCTGCACAAAGCCTCCACAGAAGAGCTGGGAAAAAGCATGGAGAGGTTCTGGGGAACAGTGAATAGAGCTGCAGAAAGAGGGAATTTTGAAGTCAGCAGATTTTTAACACCTTATTTTAAATTGGCAGGCAGGATTTGGATAGTTGAGGGATGATTAATCTAACAGACTCTGTCTGCAGGCTTTGGGGTCCCCCCACCTCTCCTTTTTTCCCATCCCAGTGTCACAATGAGACCTCACCCCACTGCTAGCCAGTCTTTGCTTTGGACAGCATCCTGGTTATCCTTTCCTCCCCAGGCTTTTCCTTCTTTTTCCCTGTGTTTTTTGCCTTTAACCCAGATCAGTTTAATGGCTGGGTTCAGAGCAGGGCCTCAGAGGGGTGTTCCTTGGCAGGAGTGTGGGATGGAGAGGTGGGTGATGCCAGGAGGGAGGGCAGCGAGGAGCAGTGATGCTGCAGGAACATTTCAGTCACAGCACCACAGCCCTGGAGCTTCCCCACTGACTGCTTTGTATAAGGTGGAAGTTTCACAGCTTTTCTTTGGTGCTGGTTAGAGCCATGCCAGAAAAGGAGCCCCTTTTGCACCTGCTCTACCCTTCACCTGCTCATTCCTGTCTCTTCCCTTAGGCCATCCTGTTCCTAGGCCAGCCTTTGTTTGTGTGGCTACACAGAGAATGAGACTGGAGGAGAGTTTTCACTTGGAAATAACCACTCTGAGTGAAACAATGCAATGTGTGAGTGCTGTGCCTCCAAGCAATGGCACAGGCTCCTTATTTATCATTATTCCTGGTGTCATTGTAATTTGTGCCACAAGAGAGAGTGTGTCATTGTTATCCAACCCTTGTCCTTCTCCAAGTGGCTGAGTAACACATCCCTAGAGCTGCCACCTGGCTCAGGCTTTGCAGGGCTCCATAACAAGGTTTCTAACTCAACGTTTCCTCAGAGAAGAATATTAGATTTGTTTCCAGGAGTCTCTGGCTTTGTCTTTCCCTGAAACCTCAGATACATACACTAACTGACTATTCCGAGATTAAATTCCTCACCTCTCCCACTCCCATGCAGCTGAAAGTTTCTCCTCTCCGATGAGATGCCTCAGTGTGAAAGGGAAGCCACATGGGAGGGGGGAAGACTGAATTCTCCTCTTGGTCTGAGGATGGTGAAAGCTTCCTTTGCTCTGAGGATGGTGAAAGCAGTGAGAGGGTTGGCAAAGGGGCAGCAGGATCATGATTCCTCAGGAGGTTCCATCTGTAGTAGATCAATACAAATGAATAACAAAGAGGATCCCTGAAACATTGAGACAGAGGGACCATCTCCTCTCTCTCCCCAAGCCAAAATCCACAGCCTCTCCTTGCCTCAGCAGCAGCTTTAGGAACCCCCTCTCTTTCCTCCTGCCTCCCAGTGCTGCCATGCAGAGTGGCTGATGTTCTCTGCTTTCCTGAGGCGTGAAATGCAGCAGCCCAGAATGCAGGCAATCAGGGCCAGGGCAGAAATGCCAAAATTAGTTTGCAAATGTGTCGATTCATGCATTTTTAAACAGGTGTCAGAAAGGGTGGCTGTTGTTTCAAAAGGCGTTTAATTGGCATTCCAGTTTGCCTTGTTTTAATTGCACAAAAATGCAGTGAGAAGAAAACCTGTGAGTGGGAGATTAAATAGGACAGTCTGTCTGCAATAAAATGGAGTTTCCTTGATTAAATCTGCTCAGAGTTGCTAAAATTTTGTCACCTGTTTTATTTCACCATTTAGCTTCTGGAAAGAGGGGAGGAAGTGGGTATGTTCACACAAAAATAATTTATTGTTATCATCTTTTGTAGCTGTCTAACAGGCTGATGTTGCGGGGTAGAGTTTCTGGCAGAGAAATGGTTGAGTCACAAAGGCTTTAAGCTTTTTTAGAACTTCTGCGCAGAAAATTTGGGAATTCTTTGAATTCTCAGCATCTGTGTGTGTCATATATGAATCCATGTACGGACTTAGAAGCAAGGCTGTAAAAACTAAAGAGCATGACCCTAATCCCTGGCTGTTACAGTGATATATTCCTTACTGTTTGCAAGGGAATGCCATGAATCTGCCAAGTCCACCACTAAACCATGCCTGTAAGTGCCACATCTACATATCTTTTTAAATACTTCCAGGGATTGGTGGCTTAACCACTTCCTTGGGCAGCCTGTTCCAATGCTTGACAAGCCTCTCTGGGAAGAAGTTTTTCAGAATATCCAGCCTAAACCTTCCCTGGTGCAGCCTGAGGTCACTACCTCTTGTCCTGTCACTTGTTTCCCATGAGAAGAGACTGAGCCCCACCTTTCTACATCCTTCTGCTGGGTTTGCCTGTTGAGTTTTTGCCTTGGGGAGTGGGGTGGCTTTTTCCCGTTTTTTTATCCAGGAGGTGGTGTTTGTGCTTCCATAGAAGGAAACCAACAAATGCAGGTGAAATTTCCATAGGGCTCACCTGACAAGCAGCACATAATGAGTTGGGTTAATGATACCACTTCCTCAGGAGCAAAGTGGGGACTTTGGCTGCTGCAGTTGGTAATTAGGGATTTCAGCTGTTCTGCACAGAATGAGGTTGAGCTGACAAAGAAGTAATTACACTGCAGTGCATTAAAAAGCAGGTACTGCACGTACAATTACTCAAGAATTTGTGTGTGTGTTTTCTTAGCTTCATAGTCATCCCCTAACAACAGAACCAGGGACGGCTGGTGCGGGGTGCTTGCCAAGAAAATCAAATTAGGAGGGTTATTACAAACCAATGTTTTCCCGTGTTCAAAGCCAAATTTAACAAATGCTCGCTCCCTCTTGAGAGGGGGAGTAAGAAATGGAAAGAGTACCAGAGAGTTGAATTTCTGACAGAAATTAAAGTCCTTTGTTTATGTCTGTATGCTTATCTTCTGCCTTTGCTTTACCATTATTAATATAATAACGCAGCAGAATGGCAGTACATGGAGGAGTCTTGGAAAGCCTCGGGAATTTATTTCCATGTGGGGTTTTCTGGCATGCAGTGGCCATCTCTGTGGAGCTGGGTGGGAGCAGCAGTGGCCTCTGCCTTAGTGTTTCAAACTGCAAGAGCCAGGCTGGTTGTCCCTAGCCCGGGGACTCTGCTGCCTCTTTGTGCTGGCCCTCTGCTGCAGGGCTCATCCTGTCAGGGAGACTGGGAAAAAACCACTAGCATTTCAATGATGGATGCTGTTAGCTACCAGAAGCACTCTTGTGTCTCTTACAGCCTTTTGGTTCTGGCATTTCATCTGTTTTAGGTTTGCACTGGATCTTATATTCTCATTTGGTGTATGCTGTGTGATGTCTTCATCTGTTGCATCCCCAGCCCTTCTCCCTTTGCTTTATGGGGACAGCTCTGCTCCCACGGCCAGGAGGGGTGATTCCCTTTTTCTCCTCCCCTCCTTTCCATCCCCATCCCTTGAAAGGGCTGGGAACATGACAGCAGCTCTGCTTACTTCCAAGATCATTCATACGTGGGGCATCCTTGCCCATGCAGAGCTGCTGGCACAGCTGAGAGGCGAGGCCATCTGTGTCAGCAAGGACAGTCACTGTCTGTGAAGATTCATTTGGAAGTTCCCATTGTCAGGACCGCTGAGCTCTGGTCCCGTGTGTCCACTGGGGTGTTTTGGTGGTGGTCTGGCAGGTCACCTCCTGGTGCAGTGACTCCAGGGCTGGGCACGGGGCTGCTGTGCCACGCCATCGCCCCAATTCCCTCCAGCATGGAAGTCTGGGCATAGCCAATCGCTCTAGTGTTTAAATAACTGGGATAGTCGAGACAGAGATTGGTTGGATGGAGAAACTCATGGTGCTTGTGAGAATATGCAATGAATATTCCTTCTCCTGCAAAGCCAGGCAGTGCAGCCTCTCAGATCGTGTGAAAAGGTGAGGAGCTCTGGGCTGGGTTTTCTCACCAGCTGTGGTCACTGACCTGAAGCTACCTTCTTGCTGTTTTGCATGAGAAATATATAAATTCAGCAAATTAAATGCTTGTGAAAGGGTCCTCAGCAAGATAGCAGGCAGTGCTCTGTCTCCCCAGCCCAGAGAACTAATGCTGCATCCCTGAGCAGGAAGGGAGGATGGAGAAACATCCCCTGCAGTTCCACAGGTTTCAGTCTGCAAACAGAGGTGATCAGGAGTGACTGCACCTAAATTAAAAGGGAAAGTGATAATAATGTGCTGGTACCATGATGGGTGCTTCATCCCTTCCTGGGTAGATCAAATTAGCCTTGCAAGGCATCGCACAGCAAAACACTTCTGGGTACAATACACAGGAAATGAATTTGAAGTTGCCTTCTGTAGATAAAGTTGAGGGCTTTAGACCCTAGAGATTGTTCATCCTCTTTTATCACATGGAGGTGTAAAGGAAAAGGAGGGTTAGTCTTCAAAGGCACCACATCTGACTGGGGACAAATTCCTAGAGGAATTTTACTTCTCCAGCATGTGCCTGAGGTATGACCAAAGAATGGAGATGGACATTCTACTTCTGTATCCAAAAAGCTGCTAAAGATCTTTTCACCAGGAATGCAGGGAGAACAGCAAATACTGCTGTGATGCCTTAGAAGGGCATTTTTTCCATGTGCAGGACACACATAAATGTAGAGAAAATAACAGACTAGTGAAATGCTTGCTTGGTAGTATCTATCAAACTTCCCCCAAAACCTAAAAACCAACACTAAAATTTTATAGGCTCAGGGAAAAGAGTGCTGACTGGCATGCTGCAACAAAAAAAAATAAGCAAAACTTTTTCATGATATAGATACGAGTGTAAAATAAAATTCTTTTCTCCTGTAGCTAAATAAATCACAAAGAGCAAAATATAATGATTTATTGTTGGTACATGAACTTTTCACAGAGAGGGATTTCCACCTAAGGGAAAGTGCTGCTTGATCATGAGCAAAACAAGAGGAACAGTGAATGCAGATAAGGTCATCTTTTTCCTGATGGTCCAAACTGTGAGTCTGCTGCTGTAGACGTGGCAGAGATGAGCATCCTGCCTGAGCGAGGAGCCCCAGCTGCATTCTGAGAGGGTGGCTCTGAGGATAAGGGAAGTCTGCTCGTGCTTCACCTCCTAAATTATTAATCTAGCTCTGCCCGCCGTGGTAAAATTGTAACGTTATTTCTGAGGTCTTCAGGTGCTCTGTCGTGTGAAAAAGCTTAGTTTCTTTCATGTTCTTCCACTCAACCCCCCTTTAGAAAAAAAGAACCAAAAAACCAACCAACCAACAAAAACCAACCCCAAAAACCAAAAAACAAAACCACCAAAAACCAAACCAACAAAAAAAACCCCAAGAAACAAACCCCCACCCCCCTCAAAAAAAACAAACCCAAAAAACCTGCCAACCCAAAACCAAAACCTACAGCTCAAAACCATGGAGGTTTTTATAACCAGCCTCTAGTAAGCTGCTCCCAGTTGTGGTTTTTTGGTCACAAAGCAGTTATATGGTACTCCCCTGGCTTTTTTGGCATGGAAAGTCTTTTCTGTACAAGTCCGCATTGTTTCCAGTGTTGAATCTAATTTGCATGTGCTCAGTTATGATGTTGTCCAAAAGCAAAATTGCTGGAAATGGATTCATAAGAGAGCAAAACAATTGCAGCAGAATAACTCAGGTTGTATCTGCGTTTTTCACAGTAGACTTTACATTTTCATAATGGAGGAACCTTTGCTGATAAAATAAGAATGTTATTTCATTATTACATGATGAAAGGCTCATGGAGGTGCTCTTTACTTGAGCCTGGCACAGTTATCTGAAAATTATGGAAAATTTTTAGTGCGGTGTAACATGATGTTTCCTGTGACATCCTGACAGTCCTGTTGTCATCCAGTGAGGATAGCAGTGGTGTGGGGATAGGAAATGTTTCGATTAGACAGGAGGGAACAAGATAATGCTGATGAAATTCCTCCAGATCAATAGGTGCTGGGTTAAATATTGCCATGAGATTTGTCATTTCAGTGTCTCTGCAGACACAGCTTGTACTGCACAGATTTTTTTTCTCTAGACACATTCTCAACTATTTCCTGATCAGGAGAGTTTATAAAATATTTTCTTTTTTTCTCTCTTTTTAGGAAAGGTTTAGCTTTTAGTGCACTGATATAACAATAGCCAACATCTTATGTGTCCTGGGCCATAAAAACTTGCCAGTCCATCAGCAGGTTTAGTTCAGAGGATACAGAGAGGGAAAAGGATTTTAAAGAGTTGTTTTAATGAAAAAATGAAAGGTCCCATTGGATTATTTTCTTTCTCTCTCTTTCTCTCTCTCTTTCTCTCTCTCTTTCTCTCTCTCTTTCTCTCTCTCTTTCTCTCTCTCTTTCTTTTTCTTCCTTTCTTCCTTTCTTTTTCTTTCCTATCAAATAAGGTTTTCCTGCTCCATATACTTCAGCCAACCAGCCCTGAATCATTCATGTGAGCAAGACACATTTACATTTAACAGTTATATAAAAGATTGAGGGTTCCTCACCAAAGGCAATCCAGAAAGAGGCAGTTTTCCTTCCTCAGCAAGAGTTGGCAAGTGGTTTAAACAAACTGGCTCTTGCTAATTCTGAATTTCTCTAGAGATGGATTTTCACCCTTCGGCAAAATGTGGAAAAAAGATAATATTATACAAAATAAACTTTCTTTTCTTAGTATCTCTACATCTTCTTAGATCTCTTTCTGCTGTCTTGGGGTAGGTTAGATCAATCACAGATCTCCATTAGAGATTATAAGGTTTCTTTATCACAAACATGCAATTTCACCAATAATTTTTTTTCTGGACTAATAAGAGCCAGCTTCTGATGGATCTTGCAATGACATCCAACTGCCTTGTCTTATGACTCTGTGGGCTGCATCTAAGCTGTGTTTTTTATGTAACTTAAAACAGAATGCCACAAATTTGAAAAAGGCTTAGGGAAAAAGGTATGAGAGTGATGCTTGGGGAACATGACTGGAGAGGGAGATTAAAGAAGCTTGGTATAGTTAGTTTATCCATGGGAAGGGAAGAAATCACTTTGGTTATGGTCTAGAAGAACCAACATTGATAAGAGACTTCTGATACTCAATATTGTTTTGATCTCAATATTTTTTATTCTGTTAGATCTAAGGATTTTGATGCTGAGTTTAATATGCAAAAAAATACATTATGGATAATTAATCTCTGTAGATACTTAGGGAAGTAGTGGATTCTTCCTCACTTGTAAGTCTTGAATTCAGTAATACCTACCTCTTTTATAATGTTTTTTTTTTATAAGGCAAAGGAAAGTTGATACAGATGATGCCAATAATCTGTGAAAAACTGTTATGGCTCAAGCAGAGGTTTAGGCTTTAGGCTTAAGAGAAATTGGTCAGTGTTCTCTGGCCTGAGTTGTGTAAAAGATCCTAACAGAGGACAGAGTGCTGCCTTCTTTCCTTACAAAAATAAATCAGAGAATATGATCAGTAAGTGAAGCGAACTGTTACAAATCAAAGGGTACTACTAAGCAAAGAAATATATATCAACCACATACTTTGGGAGAGAAATGACCACATAAGGATTTTCCTGGCTTGTTTCGTTCTCTCTTAGCAAACCTTGTCAATTCCAATGACTGCTATTATTGAACCAGTAATGGCCAGTTGTGCTTTATTGTCTCTGTTAACATCCCACAGCTGTGCAGGAGTGAAGCTCCCAGGCTGGTGCTGGTTACCCTGTGAGGGAAAGGCCAGTTAGCCCAACGATTCTGCAGAGATTGATTAAGCAATGCATCTTGACAAGGCTTGCAACATCACTGCAAAATAATCAGGCCTCTGGGAACTTTTAAGATCACCACCACAAGCCTCTGATTCCCCTGGGTGTATTTATCACATGGGATCCTCTCCTTAGAGTGGTCATTAATAGACAGCTGTTTGTGTTAGAAATGTTTTGCTGCTCCTCATTTGGTCCCTTGGAGCACTCATCTGGTCTGTTGGACTTGCTAGCAAAGGAGAGAGTAAAGTCACACTGCTGGCTTTAAATCTCTGCTTCTTAAGCTTAATATTGCTTTTCATCAGCACCCAGGTACAAGGAGAGGTCCCTATGTTACCTATCTCATTGAATTCCCACTGGAAGTAAAACCCCTGGCTCCAGCAGCGGGGCTGTCAGGGATCAGTGGCCCAGCACTGACAACCCATCTCTCCCTATAAAACAGTCAGCAAGGTGAGAAGCTCTCCTATAAATGACCTAAATAAACTGAGAGGCCCTGTCAGTGACAGCTTGTTCCCCATGCTCTGCCAGAGACAAGTTTTACATGACTTTGTGATGCAAATCTTTTTTACAAACTCAGTCCGTTTCTGGCATGGCAGAGAAGGAAGGAAAGAGCTTTCTGTACCGATGGCAGGAGGCTTTCCAGCTGCATGCCACAGCTGTGGGCTGCACATCCCAGAGAGGGACAAAAAGGACTGCTTGCAGGTCTGTCATCCCTGCAGCAAGATGTCCTCTTGTGCTTTCTTTACCCTTCACTTTCTACACAAACTTCTTGTGATTGAAGGTGAAGCTCAAGTCAGCTGCTGAAAAGTTCATGTGCTAGAATCCCGTTCCTCTGCTTATTTTTACCCCTTTTTAGAGCAGAAGGAAATAGCAGAAGTGAAACCATCAGTCTTCATGTGGGCTGATAACATGCCACATGAGGAAAGTCCTTGGCAGAGCTCTATTAGCTTAAGCATGGGGTCATGTCACTTGTGTCTCTGTGGCTCCTGGATGAAGCAAGGCTGCACAGGCAGCCCAAATCCTGGGCAAACCATTTTCCCATCTCTCTGCAGAAAACCTCCATGGACGTAGCCTGAGTAACTCAAGCTCTTTCAATTAAAAAAAAAATAATTGGGATTAGCAATTAGCCCATTGTTTCAGTGAGCTTTGGCTGGGGTTGAAGGCAAGTCCGTGTGCAGTACCTGGGAGATACCTGAAATAGATATAAATGATCTGCTGCTCAGCAGCACTAATGAGGCTCTGGAAAGGCTGCTCTGCTCTGGCGTGGCCGCACTGCTGTGTTTCCCAAGTGCCCTGCTTCCTCCTGTCTTGTGTGGATGCCTCTAGGAGCACAGTGCAGGAAGTAAAAGCCCTGTGTAAGCAGTCCCCATTCATGCAGATAATGCTGTTGTCATCGCTAAAATGATTTGAGTGGTGTAAGGTTGATGTTTGATCAGTCTTTTCTCCTAATTTAGGATTTTTGTTCCGCTCTTCTAGAAGAGTTTTCAGGTTATGCATTAGGAGGAAAGAACAGGACAGCAGACATCTGAATTTTCTAGAAGCTGGAATGAGTATCCCAGCTTAATAACTGATTACTTTTGCATGTCAGTCTGTGTGAAATCTCGCTGGTTGGATCAGGAAATCCCTGTAGACTCAAACTACAAACTTTTGGCTTGTGTAGATACAGGATTTTGCACACAAAAGGCAAAAATCTTGATACTCAAATTTGAGAAGCTTCCTCACTTTATATACAGGATTTTTGGGGTGGTGGTGGGTGGGGTTTGTTTGTTTGTTTGTTCTTTTGAAAGGTCTACAGTAAAGAAACTGAGAGGAGAACTACGAAAACAGATTGTAGAATACAGATATTATTGAGGACAGCTTTGTAGATTAATCAGATTCAAATAATAGAATTTAGCAGTGTTTTGCTCCCTACTGCATTGACTGGATTTAAGATAGCTTTACTGGAAGGGAGGGAATGTTAGAAGTGGATGATGTAATCTTAAACTGTAATAAACTGTTAGTTCAGTGGCACCCCATAAATGAGAATGGCCTTCGCAAAGCCAAGTTAAAGTGTTATCTATTGAATAATGATGCAGTGAGCAACTCTTGCCTTCTTGCTCTTAGCATCCGTCAGGTTAAATAACTTCTGCATCAGTCATTCTGCATCATGCAAAATGTCATGTTAATAGGGCAGTGACATGGGATCAATAGTACCTTCTCTGAAAATGAATTGTATTTGTCTTGTGCTGCTTGCTGGATCTTCAGGAGGTCACAAATAAAGCAGAAAGTATTCAGGGCAACACAAAAAGTGAATAAAACTGTGTTTCGGTAGAAGTGTTGAAATATCCAACATTAGGGAGTTTGGTGGCCTGAGACAATGGCCTAATCTTCTGAGACAGGTTTAAGCCTACCTAAATTAATTATTTACGTGTTTGCTGGACATCATGCATGGAAAAAAATGAGGAAGAGTTGCAGGCAGTCAACAGAACTGGTGTTGTCCTGGCACAGGAACACGTGGTGAATCTTAATTCAGTGGGAGGACACTCTCACATCATATGAGTGAAACAGGTCCAGTGAATCCATAAATCAGCTGGTTCTTGCACAGATGGCAAAAAGGTCTTTAGCTATCCACCACATTGGCACCATCGCTGCCAAGCGAGGGATTCCTCACAGTCTCCTGTCTTTTCCTAAATTGTATTCCACAGCTCAGGGGCTCACACAGCTGAAGGCAAAGCTGCCAAGAAGGTTAATGTCTGGGTTGGATGACTTAATGAAAAAAGTGTGGGGAAGGATGACTTAGACTATGCAGCGCATACAGAAATATGGTAATTAAAAGAACTTATACTTTCCCTAAATCGCTCCAAATTTATAGCTCTGCAAGCTGTAGGGAACTGGAAGCAGACAGGAAGCTTGGTGAAAGGGAGCTTCAGGAAGCAGAGGAATAGCACAGGCATGAAGAAAAGAACCTGCAGAGAAAGAGCTGAGTTACTGTTATTAAAGCATAATGTATCCTATTTTCCATTAATTTTTTACTGATTTGCACAGTAAATAAAATCGAGTTAATTTTTATTCATCCAGTGGTATAGCCTTAAATGCCTAAATACGTTCTTATATCCTTACATTTCAATAATATTTCATCTTTTTATCTTTTTCTTAGTGGTAATGAGCATTGATCAAGTTCAGGTAGGACAGTGTGTGTATTTTGACCCATAATAATATCTGTGAATGCTGCTTCATGTTATCTTCATTTTCAGATCCCAAACTTTTCCCATAAACAGAGTAAATTGGTCCATTTATTTAAAAAAGAAAAAGAATAAAAAAAGGCATTGATGATTTACATCTTTAAAAAATGGACATGGAGTCTCCAGTTCTTGAAAATTAGTAAATATTCCTGGCGGTAATAACAGAGAGAAGTTCAGGTGCAGAACTCCAGGAAGCCACATCAGGAACAGACATATACATTCAAGCATCTGAAAAATTGTGTTAATTACTGAAAATTAGCAGGGGAGATTACTGAGGGATAACTTGTACTCAGATTTGGTCAGTCTAAAACACCTTTACCAGTCTGAGACTGTACTTTGTGTGTGTACACATACCATACACAGCTGTTTGTAAATGTATGTATATAGTGATAGGTGGGCAAGGGGTGGAAAACGTGGGCATTCCTCTGATGGCAATGGAGAGTAGGGGACCCTGAAGTGCTATATGTGACTGATAGCACTTTTTAGATGTTGTTTTATTTGTTTAAAAATAGATATTCTGTTGTTGCCTTTATCTAGGCATTGCATTCAAACCAGAAACGAGCTCCAATGGAGCCACTGGAGATTTTTTGAACTCTGTGTTTGTTCTGAGAACCAGAATGGGAGGTTTTAGTTGTTGGGGTCACTTCTGCGTGGAATTTCTCACAGCTTTGCAGGACTGGAGGTAGGATTAATGTCTAAAAGCTACCTGAATGAGCAGAGCGAGGATGTGCACTCAGCTTTCAGATTCAGGCTTTCTCTCCTCAGAAACTCGGTTCTAAATCGAGAAGAGGATGCCTGAAAAGGCTTCTTATGTTATTTCTGTGCTCATCATTGCTCTCAACATGTCAGCGTGATGAAAGCCACTATAGAAATGTAAGATCATTATGATCATTCTTGTTTTCCTCGGTATGGAGTGAAAAGGAGGTCATGGAGAATGATGCTAACAAAAATGACTGGAGAAAGGCGATTGAAACGCAGCTATTTGACTTCTAATGAACATTTTGATGGATTAGATGGGAAACAGGATATTTCCTTGTTCTGACTGAAATCACTGCTGACCAGAACACCACAAACAGTAAGAGAGAAATGTCAGTGCTGCGTCCATATGCAGGATTGTTTTCCCTTATCTTCTCTGGAAACGTGATGATAAAACATGTTTAAAACAAAAATCAAGAGCAGAGCCATCAGTGATGTCCCACTTTCACAGCTCTGACATGGCAGTGAGTTCCCTGGAGTCACATCTGCTTCCTGCTGCTGCCAGTGCAGAGTCTGGCAAGGGGAGCTGGCAGAAGGGGCTGCTGCTTTGGGCTCTGTCCCCACCTCGGACCCTGGTGTGAGCCTTGGCCTTGGAATAGCTGATCCTTCTCCTTTCCCACTGTGAAAAACCTGTAGTGGAGTTATTCTGAATTACCTTGCAAGGCTATCGGGGGGTCTTAATGAATATTTGCAGAGCACTTTGAGACCCTTGAATGAAAGAAGCTATAAAAATGCAAGATGTTATTATTTATTTATGAAGGTCCTTTGGGTTTTGGCCAACAGCATGAATTGTTGACATTTAATTATTGAAACAGTGTGCCTATCAGACCCCTTATGGTAGGAAGAGATAAATAATGCAGAAGACTTCAGAAAACCTGGTCAATACCCTCTTGAGATCTGAAGCAAATATACCAGACACATAGCTCTAGCCTAAAAAGAACTGAATAATTAAACCAAGGAATGAGATCAGTTGTTTGGAACGCTTTTTATAATTTGTGCACAATGTTCTACAAATTATTTATTATTAGTCCATTCCTTCCAAGCAGCCTTTTCTAAATAAATACCATCCAGTTTTGCCTGTAAGAGTGTCTTCATTGGGTGATTGTATCAAGGACCAGTGAAAACATATGAGCATTTTAAATTATTTGAGCAATTACAATGTTTCTTCGTGATATCTTGAAGTGTTAAGGGGTTTTTTAAAAAAACCTTATCATAGAACCAATTAATACTTTTAAATATGCAATCAGTCATTTTCATATGAAAAGAAAAAGGGTTTAGATGCTTAGAATGCTTTTGAAGAAGTTGCTTAAAAAGAAGGAAGAGTCTGTGCAGTCACATTAATTATACAGTATACTTTAGATGATGTTTTTCATCCAAGCGTGGCAAAGTTTTTACAACTGTTGAGGCTTAATGTCACTGCAAGGCAAAGTACATAATTTACAGCACTGATGGATAAAGTGAGACACTACTGTCTTATATTATTGCTCAAATAACTTAAAATGCTCCAATGTTTTCACTGGTCCTTCATACATTCACCCAATAAAGAGACCCTTAGAGGATCTCAGGTGCACAGCAAGGAAACAACAGGAAAATTCTCTTCTTGCGCTCCAGGGAATACTTCCTTCTCTCCAAGCTGTAGAAAAGCAGTGTTGTCAGCATTTACAGAGGATTGCTAGAAGGGAGAGAGACTTCAGGAAACCAGCAAACCAACATCTTTTGCCCCACCTTCTCATCTGCTTGCTCATTTTAGTGCCTGGATTTTGGAGGCACAAAGATTTATAAATAGGTGCAGTTGACTGACTGCAGGAAGTTCTGGTTTATCTGATGATGTGCTCCAGGCTGAGTAAATTTGAGATTAGAACTCCTCCATTCCATGGCAGTGCAGTGATGCGTGGACACGATGTTAAATGAAACCTCTGACTGAGCATTGGGATTTTTACAGTGATTTGAGTGGAGGCATTTCTCTGCCAACTTTCTTGCAGGACACGAATTCAGGACTTTATCCATTCCAATGGATCATGGTGATTTTGGCTAACTTAGAGCTGTTCATTAAATTGTTACATTCTGACTGGCATTTCAAGTAGAAAGAGTACTTCTCTTTGTTTCAGTTGTATCACAACTGGCTGTACTGGGGGAATAATGCCCTGTGCAGAATCATGCAAAGTGGAATTTGCTGTGCATCATCTCCATAGCATCTCGCCTCTCTCTGGCTGTCTCTTGTTAAAAAGTGCTCGCTGTGTCTGACCCTGCCTCAGTTGTCAGAGATGACAAGCTCACAGCCCTAGGTAGTGTGACTCAGAAATATTTGGGGAGAGGGAGAACAGCCAATTTCTGTGACAGCTGTAGAAGAGGATTAGTAAATTCCACAGATGTGAATGATTCCTTGCAGCAATGCAGCTACTGAGCTAGAGAATACCGAAGGGAACTAATAATTCAGGCTGAAGATCCTCTGGCTGGGGCAAGTGGTGCTGCTGGATGTTGCTCCTTATCTGAGTGGGGGCTGAAAGGATAAAAAATCACCTTCACCATCACTTTTCTCTTTTTCTTTCTTTCTGTTTCCTTCATCCTTAGACACTGTAGTTCAGGGTAACCATTATACATTTAAATTTGTTATTTCCAATATATTTGTAAACTTCTGGAAACAGAACTGAAGGTTAATATTTCATCTGACACAGAAAAAAAAAAAAAGGCAGAGGCTGTCAAAGGGGTTTCCTTCACTTTATATTATATTATACAAAAGGCTACAATGAGCAAAAGACTTTTAAATGCTTACTGATGTGTTGTTCAGCTCAGTTTTGCAGTTAAGCTTTCAAAACATTTGCCCTGATACTTAAACAATAGGCATTTCACATGCTGCAAATATATGGCATTTTGGTAGAGTTCAGTTAATAGCACTGTTGGCTTTGTCACGAAGCACCATGCTTAGTATGAAGTCCAGAAATTAAATTGTCCCTGCCGTAAACCAGGGTAGTGGAATATTGAAAACAGAAACCATATCCCAAAATACATCCCGTGCTTAAAAATCCAGGGCGTTCTGGGATCACTGACAGAATGCAAAATGCTCCCATGATCACCTTTCTCTAATGATTCTGCTTAATTGTCTTAAAGGTTAAAGACAATCTGAGGTGGAACGAAACTGGGGGAAGGGACAGGCTTAAAACATGAATGAGAAGGTCTGGAATCAATCTATGGCATTGACTCAGTGATGCTAGATAAATCAGATTCTCTTCCTTTCCTTGCTGCATTCTTTGAGAGGGAGGAACGAGAATGTCTGTACTGGTCTGGGACAGGGAGCCTGTGGCTGTGCAGTGCTCAGGACAATGTTACCCCTAGCCTGAATAATGTGAATTTGACACAAACTTTAGGAGTGCTGCGGTACGGGACATGGCAGGGGAGGCACAAAGGGATTGTGGATATTAAAACTACTGCAGGTTTTGAGAAGCAAGGTCTTGTATTAATTTCTTCCTGTCATTAACTTTCCCCGTCTCACCAGCGTTTTCTGTAGGATGTGAAGTCATATCTGATATTGATTGCTGTGTAGTCTGAAGCCCAGATCAGTGTCAGCTTGCATTGAGCTGTAGTTAGCCCTCTCTCCTCCTCCCCAGCCCTCCCCCTTCCCCTCAGTGCTTTAATGCAGTAAGTAGGTCATTGCAGAACTGGAAGCTGTATTTTTTCCTTCTCCCCCATGTGGTTGCTGGAATACATTTAATTGCAAAGCTGAGCATCAAAGCTGGAGTAGCCAAGCTCACCTCCAAAAGATAATTAGTGCATCTCTGTTAGTGCAGTGTTAGCTGCAGGGTGAGCTGCAATTGGAGATGGATAAATAAGCTGGCATTTGGAATCCTCACGTTTTTGAAAACAATTCCTCTTTGAGGCTTCAATAGATGTGTGTTTTGCTGGGCCAGAGCAATGCTTGGGTTCCCAGTTCCAATGCTCTGACGAGTACACAGGGAAGTAACGGGGACGTGGATGTCTTCAGTGCTGTATTTTGGAGGCCTGGCTAAAACATGAACCAGAAATAACAAGCTGAGGCTGAGGAGAAGGAGAGAAATGAGGTTTTACTCAGAACTGTGTCAGGTGAAGTGCAAAGGGCCAGCTTCCAGCAGACATGTGGTGAAGCTGTAATACAGCCAGTGATGCCTGGCATGCTTTTGGCACCAGCCCCGTCACTGTGAGTGTATGGGGACAGCTGTTTGAAAACACTTGATTTCTGGATGTGTTTAACATAAGGACTAGTTCAGCTTTTGGAAGATTGAGATGGAGAATTGATCAGAGTAGGGTTTGGCTGTAAAAGTTGAGACAAAGTGCTAGGTTTAAGTATAGGATAAGAAATCAGAATATCGAGAGTCTCTTCACAACTCTGCTGGGAACTTCCTAAATTAACTCCATGTATGAACTTATACAGTAATCTGGTTCCCTAAATAAGGATTATGGTATTATTTTAAAGACTTTAGTAAACCATTCCACTTCAGTGATTATGAGATAAACTGACAAGCATTGTCACAAAAATCTTTATTTACAACCCAAATACAGACTCTGATTTTGCCATTTTGAGCATCATACCAACATATTTTGGGGGTTTGGTTGAGTTTGGGTTTTTTATGTGGGATAAAAGTTTATTCCACGTATTCCCCATCTTGGTCATATAGGTTGTCTTAATAATTGGACAGTTAAATGAAAGAAGTTTTATCCGGAATTCTCCTGCGGCCATAAATGCCCATGTTGTCATTCATCACTGGAAAGGGCTGTATCTGCAGGGACAACCTGTCACACATTAATACTGCTAATTAAGCTACATTGGCAGCTACAGCCAGAAGATTTTTAATCCAGATGGCTTCCTTTCAGGTCAGGAAAAAAAATACACATAGTCCTCAAATTCAAAAAGTTACCTTTTACCTCCGCATAGTTGTTGAGCCCTCACATTACCATTAAATGAGAGATTACTGATGGCTTTTCTGGAGGCAGCTGGGGAATTCTGAATGGGCTGGGACTTTTCTCAGGATGGGACGTCCAGAGGAGCTGAGGGCCCTGAGCAGAGCAGAGCCAGAAAGGTGCATCCCTGTGGAACTCCACAGCCCAGGGAAGAACAGGCTCACGTTCTTCATCTCACCCCATGGAGCAGAGTAGAGAGTTCTGTCAGAACTGAGAGGTTGGGTCAGGTTCAGAGCTGAGGTGAATCCCCCTTGAACTTGTGCCAAGCTGGAAGTGACCCTACGTGCTGCAACTCTTTGGAGCAATTATATTAAAAATCTTTATATGGATCTTTATGAAGCTTTGGAAAAACGTACATGCTGGCTCTTGACTGCTAGACTTTACCCCTTTTCTGAAATAGGGCAATAATTCCGTGTGGTGGGTTTTTTCCTTATCATGGTCTGCCTTGTCAAAAGCAAGGCTGGTTTATTCACTTGCAGCTGAATACAGACTGAGAAAGGCAGGAAAAATTTTAGCCCAGAGTCAAAAGCACCCCTGCTCCACTGGAAAATGTTTAAAAATGTGTAAACTATTATCTCGTTTCACTGTCACACCAGCTTTGCTTTATTTGGACATAAGGCTTCTCAGCTCCTGAGTTTTCTGAATCATTTTTCTGTAGGTTTCCAATCTACCCTAAATCCTTGTGGATATCTTTTTTTTCTTGCCTTTTGAGAGCCTGTCTCTGGATCTGCTGCTATCTCTGCTGGCTACATGTTCCTTTTTGTTCCTTAATTTGTGGAACAGGGTAATGCTGCTTTCTTCCTTTGTAAACCTGCTGAAGAGTTACAGCTGAAGAGCGAGCTTGCTATCATTATCTTTCCTTGCTGTGTGGGGAGCTCCTTTTCCATGGCAGAAATAATAACATTCGTTCCTCGTTAATTTAAATTACAAATGGAATTTGTAGCTTCTGTGCGGAGATGGTGGCAGCACGCAGAGTCAGGCTCTGGGCTGGTACAGCTCAGCATATTCCACTGGAGGGAATGAAGCTATGATTTACAACAGATGAGCATTTACGGTGTCTCTGAAAGCCCTCTCCACAATCTGTCACCTGCTATTGCGGGCTCAGCAGCAGGATGAGATAACAGGAAAGATCAGGAGTGATGGAAAGGCTTGTTTTCTCCTAAAAGTGGGAAAAAAGGTCAGAAGAGCAAGGCATAGGTTAGTCCATTTGTGCTCCAAGAAGCACTGGCTCCAGCCCCTGTCCAATTCTGGGCCTCTTGTGGTTTTCCCAAACTTTAGGGTCAGATCTCCAGGCCAGCCTTCTAGGCACTGGTTAATGGGAAGAAAGTATAGATACTAAAAAAGCTTC
This sequence comes from Pachycephala philippinensis, assembly GCA_013397055.1. Lineage (NCBI taxonomy): Eukaryota > Metazoa > Chordata > Aves > Passeriformes > Pachycephala > Pachycephala philippinensis. The sequence continues at coordinate 380,613 of VWZT01008174.1, forward strand.
AGAAGGGAATTTCTTCAGCCCTCTGCAGCATTTTGGGAGAGCTTTGTCTTTCCCATGCAAATTATTTGAAACAATGTTACAGTTTTGTAAACTTTCTGCACCTACAAGTTGTTTTTGCAGTATTGTTGTGGTTCTAACTAGAAAAATATTTAGAAATGAGTGTTTTAGCATTTGGCCAATCCCCTCAAGGAGTGGATGGCCAAAGGACCAATTACCTTATGCCATTTAACACACTTTTGCGAACCAACATATAAAAGCTTTTCAATATTCTATTAAATCCCTTCCATTTATCCCTAAGCCTAGACTCTGTGTCGTTTCTTTACCCATCCGTGGTGCAGCAGCCACAAGAAAGTGTGTGACAAAGTGCACTAGAATGAGCACTAGAATGGGTCTGTGCAGCATGGATATCCTTCCTTGGAGGCTAGGACAGCTCCAAGATTGGCTAGGACGGCTCCAAGATTGGCTAGGACGGCTCCAAGATTGGCTAGGACGGCTCCAAGATTGGCTAGGACGGCTCCAAGATTGGCTAGGACGGCTCCAAGATTTCCTAGGACAGCTCCAAGATTTCCTAGGACAGCTCCTACCTTTTCCACCCCCAGCATTCAAAGCCAAGCACAGGGAGCAGCGTTGCCGTGTCCCAGTCCCTGGCTCCATCCCTGGGCACGTTGGCAGCTGCAGGATGAGCAGAGGAAGCTGCCTGTGCTGGCTCTGAGCTAGCTGGAAAATCCTGCAATTTTCCCTTGCTCTTTGCCTGCTTGGAGCAGCTCAAAAAGAGCAGATGGCTTTCAGTAATTTGGTCAATGCTGTTTTTATTATTTATTCCGCTGCAGAGCTTGCACATGAAATCCGTGGTTTGGCCCTTGCTCTACAGATAGATTTTGAGAGGAATTATATGCACATAGTTGCAAAAATAAACTGCTGAAGAAACAAGGTTTTTGTATTGGTTGTTATGGAGTTGAGATGTGTCACCTGCCATACTTTTAACTAAAACTTTCAAACTACTTTTTGGTGTTAATTTTTACATTTACTACAGATATTTTTGAGGAGGAAGGTTCAACGATCAATAGCTTTTTGGTTTTCAACAATCACTTTTAGTTCAATAGCCTTAGAAATACACAACTTTTGTTTATTTAAAGAGAAGGTTTTTTTAAAAAAACCCCATAAATTACGTGCTTTACCTTTAAATGCAAAATTTTTTCCCTAAGGTGTGAAAACCTGCTCTTCACTTGTCTTCAAAGACAAAAAATGTTGAATGACATTACTCAGCAACCATTTTTGAAGCTGTGTTTCTTTATTTTGTGTTTCTGTTGAGTGCCGTGGAAAGCTAATTATTATTTGGTAATACTGACTGAAACCTGTGAGATGTCTCTGACAAGAAAGTGGTGTTCCTTTTTCAGTGGGCATCAAAGAGATGCTTCATCAATCTAATCTAACACCTTCTCTAACTCATTTCCTTCCAGATATTTTATTTCTTTAATTCAGACTGCAAAAATACCACAATTTTTCCATGTGCTTGTTCTTTGAGACATCTCCTACTCAGGTGACAGATCTCTCTTTCATAAAATTAGAGATCATATAAAAAGCTGCAGATTTCAGATCTTTCTCTTCAGGGAACTGCCTCTTGGGCCATGAAGAAAAAAACCATGAAAATTATGCTTTTCCTGTGAAGTATAATTAGACCACTTTAAAGAAATTCCATTATGAAGTAAGATGCTGAGTTAGTGTACAAAAGCACATTAGGTGTTTCCTTGAAGTTCATTAGGGGCAAAAAAGAATTATTATTATTACGTGGCAGTTGATGTTACAGTGTTGTTGTGTCATTACCTTTTTTCTGAGGTCCTATAACTAAGGCTGAGCCAGGCATTTTCAAAAAAATTTAGACTTTTTTCTCTTTAGTCCTGCAACTAACTCTTGCTGCATATTAAATCTGAACTTTTTCTAGCCAGTGAATGTTTTGGCTATCTTGTTTTCCGTGCCTGATATCCATTCAGTGCAGGAAGTGGAAGTACCAGAAACGCAACAGGAAAATTGGGTGAAGAACTGTAATAGCAGAAGAAGTATCTGAGATCACCAGCTGAAGATTCCTTATTTACCATATTAAGCTCAAAATGGCATAAATTTGAGCCTGACTTTCGATCCTCAGCCTACTCAGATGTACAGAAATCTCTTTGAATAGCCAGAATATTTAAGTGCTTGTCATACATATATATAGCACATTTAAAATAGATTGATGCATTTCCTTGGCTCTAGGGTTTTGGGGTTTTTTTTGTGATCTTGACATAAAAAATAATTTTTTAATACTAAAATTTGCATTCCTGAGTCATCTTGAGCTGTGCATCTCAGACCTTGTTTTATGGGTATTAAAAATGTTAACAACTTCACATAGTTTTTCACCTCCCCAGAGTCTAAGGAACGCAAGCCCCTCTGAAGTCAGCAGGAGAGCTACCAGAATATCACTGGCAACTTTAAGAATCACCCCTGACCCTTAGAGGTGCACTGAGGTCCACTCTGAGACACGCAGGGCTACGTGTGCCAAAACTCAATAGGAAATTCTCTCTGATTCTTGTACATGGTCAGAATTTCCCTCCAAAATAAATGTAATCTGTTGAGGCTGTGTGTAGAAGGCTGACACAGAGACCTGGGTTTGAAGTAGAGAGTTTTATGATCATCTGGAGAAAGTTCATTCTAAAGTTTTCTACTTTTGGGACATAAACCACTTTAATGCTGCACTGATACTGCAAACTTCTGTTGACTCTGCCTCTTGATAGGGATGTGGAATCAAAAAGAAATGTTGCCCACCTGCATGAAATGTAAAGCATTTAAAATGGAAACCCACATCCTCATTCCTCCTGCTGGAGGGCTGGTGAGATGCTGAGGGAACAGGCAAGTCTCTTGTTCAGTTTTGGGAGAGGTAACAGTTTCTCTGTATTAATTTTTCTTCTTTGAAACTTTCTTTTGTAACTTAATTGACTTTTTGTGAGAAGGAGCTGGGTTTTGAGGTTGCAGTAAATGATGGACTCTAACTGACCCATGGGGGCACTACTGACCTTCGATTCACTTTGGTGCTGAGTGCTGAATTTCCTCATCAAAACAATTTTGGTTGTCTCCTTTTTTAACCCTGTAAAAAGAAAAATACTGGGCAAAATTTGCTGCAAGCTAGTTGTATCTTGTTCTCCAGATGGTTACAGAAATTTGTTACCTACAAGAAGAGGTGAAATTGGTAGGGAGGTGCTCTTTTAAATGCTCTGAGGAGCATGACAGGAATGCAGTGGTCCCTGGAAGCAGTGGTTTATGCTAACCTCAATACAGTCAGTTAATTTAGATCTTCCTGTTTACTCCCTGCACAGAGTACAAAATGCTGTAGGCTCTGCATAATGCACACTTGCTCAGGTTGCTTCATATTCTCTGTCATTGTTGGGTGCCCTCATGATCATGAAGGGTTTGACTGGGTTAGGTCTGTGTTCCGGGGATTTATGTTCCCCTCTAAATACAGACTCCATTGCAGGGTATTTTCCTCTCTAAATGCCTAATGAAAAATGGAGTATTCTAAAGCCTTGATGGGCAAAGCCCCTTATTTAGCTAACCAAAAGATACGGGATCTGGAGACACACTGTTTTTTTTTTTTTAAGTTGTAACATGAGGATGTGTAAGGATCAGGAACAAAAAGGTTCAGAAAGGCTGAGAGCAGTCGCCAAAGGATGGCGAAACCTGACCTAAATTGTCAGTTTATCCTTTTTAGTTTCAAAACTTACATTTTTAGCTGCTAAGACCTTCTTCTGTCAGATTTTTTTGGGGCTTGGGGATTTGCATTTATTTGGAACTAGTCATCTGAATGCTCTTTGTGGTTTTATGGGGATAGGCACACATACACACATCTGTAAGATGTTCTTGACAGATTTGCTGGGTTGTATCACATACACTGTTCCGTGCTTTCCTTTTCCTTCTGTGGTACATGTTGTTTTGTGCTGTCTCACACAGGATAAATTGGAGGTGACAGTAAACAACGAGCCTGACTTAGTGCCATGTACGTGATCTGAGGGCAACGTCGATTCCATCTTTCACGGATTTCCCTCAAGATCTGTACCTCAGCCTCAGATGTGCCAGGGCTAAAAAATGCTTCCTGTCAGAACCGAATCCCTCTGCACAATAAAACTTACAGATAGGCTTGCAGCAAGCTACGTTAGAAATGAGTCAGTTTCCAGGGAAAGTAGAATAAATTTGACCAGTTTAGTGCAAAATTTGTTTCCAGCTGCAGAAATGCCTCCTCCCACCTGCAGAGGGAATCTTTCCTTGCAGGTCTGGATGTTGCTACCCTGATTGAGCATTGCCTTTCACCCTGATATGTGGGCAATTTTTGTGTTATCTCTTCTGATACGTCAGCATACACCACACCACGTGCCATGGTAGCACTTCAATCATTGAATCAGGAGTCGTGTTTTAGTTTTGTTGTAAAAACCTCACTGCTGTAGCTCCTTAAAAAGGTGCTCACCCTACTGTGAATTGACTCCAGATTCAATCCAGTCCTGCGTGTGCAATAGTGTGAATGAATATTAGCTGAGACTGATGCATAATTATTATGTGGAGTTGACAGATAATTTCCGTGGCGGAGCAGGACTGTGTGCAATTAAATTGCTGAAGGAATTATGTGGACAATTACCATATATTTTGGGTAATGAAGAAATGCCAGCTCACTAAATGGATGTCTTCTGAGTAAACAGTTATGTTCATTTCTAACCTCATTTATATAATGAATGATATGCAAACTGCATTTGGACTGTAGTAGATACAGCTCAGGTCACCAGCTAATTTAAAATACGTATAAATAATATGACTCCCTTGCAGATGTAATTAGTGGAAAGTACCAAATTTGGAGCCTCTGGTCTTGAAAATGGGAGCCTTAACTTCAAAAACTGGTAGACTTATTTGTCAGATTGCTGCACAGCTTCACCCAACCTTCTGCTGGTCGAAGGAGTAAGTTACTCTTTCCACTGTATGAGATTTTCCACCTCCTTTCTCTACTTCCTTGACCCCAAACTGTCTTTTTCTTTCCCCCTGAAATATAGTAGGTTCCTAAGGTCATTTTTTCCCCTCCCCAAAGTTATTAGCTCTTGTGGATTGGGGCCACTTCTGTTTTAACTCCATCAGGTGTTTCACAAGAACACTGATTTTTCCAAATTGTGCCCTAGCAGAAATGGTGATAAATCCTTCCAGGAGCCTTTCCAGGCTGGGGAAGCAGCTGTCTCCAAGACAGTCCATGACTGCCTGATCCCAGCAGTTTCTCTCAGGTTCTCTCGTGGTGATTGTACATGTTTTGTCACCAGTTTTTCTCTCAGCTTTTCATGGATTGATCATCCTTAGCAAGTCAAAGGCCAGTAGGGTGAGGGCTGTGCTGTGTTGCTGTAACATGCAAGCAAATGCACATTTTCTCACGTTTCTCCCACTGTTTCAGGTGAAATTCTTGGAATGGCAGAGCATTTTCTTACTGACAAAGAAAGAGAGCACATCCATGTACACTTCTTGCAGTACCGCAGTCTAGGCTGAGATAGAAACCTTTCAAATGGCAAAGTTCTTAGTTCAGTCTTTAATTATTACAGGAAAGGCTTGAGTGCATCACTTAAATAGGTTTAAGCTTCAGTGTGGTTTTTGAATTGACAAAGGCAGAGAATTGAATTTTTTCCATTTAAATAAAAATTTGCAGACTTGAATTCTTAGTAATTATGTCAATTGCAGAATGAAACTTGTAGTCGTTATGGATGGCTTAGAGTTCAGAGGTACGTTCTAGCCACAGAAGCTGCTCTTGGATTTGAATATTGAGAAGTTTGGAGTTATTTGGCTTCAGGATAAAGAGGAACCACTAACAAAGACAAGAAATGAGTATGGGTTTCAGTGTGGGAAGAGTGGGAGCTGAGGCTCCTGGGTTTACTGACACCTAGGAAGCTGCTCTCTGTCCTTCCTCCCGTTTGGAGGACAAGAGGAAGCATCTTCCTCTCCACTTTCTCCTCCTTTTTTTGCTCTGAGAGAACAGTGCAGTGACTGGGGGTTTCTCCTTTCTCTCCACCTCGCCTCAGTTCTCTCACCTCTGTGAATGCTGCCAGTGAAATTTGCCTGCCTTGTTTGGGTTGAATTCCACCCCGTCAATCATCCTACACAGGAAAGAAAGAAATCACTATGAAATGGGTGGTTTGATCCGCCTTTCTTGATTCCACTGAGACTGGGCTAAAGAAATCTAGCTGTTGTGGTTTCAGCTCTATCATTTACCCTCTGTGGGGCCTTTAACCATTTATTTAACTTGTGGTAGTTTACAGATGGGGTTATTTTACCTTCCCATCCTCTAAGCTAGCAGGAGGAGGTTAACAATGGCTACTGCTAACCCCTTGGTAATATATTTGACCTCTCATCAACCTGTATGAGCTCAGAGCCCTATTTATCTCAATTAAAAAGCGTCTGTCTGGCTCACAGTTCCTGTAAAGCACCCAGCAAACAAATCCTTCACATGTCTTCATTATTGCTCTGCCTGTAGAACCTCTTTAATGGGGTAATTGCCACAGGAGTAGAGTGAACACTTTGAAATTACAAAGGGCTTTTCTGGAGCTCAGTGTTAATAGTTAATTAAGCTAAGTAAAAATGTCATGCAGTTAGGGGCATAGGTAAGTTTAAGGGATTAAATATTGCTTTTCCCTCCTGCTTTTTAATTAAAATCAAGTCCCACCGAGGATCTGTGCCTTTTGGATCCATATCCATCCCCCAGCAAAGTTCCTGTTCTTCCTTGCACCCTGCTGTAGACCACTGGCATAGTATGGGATGTTTAACCTAGGAGCTATTATATATTGCTTTAGACTTTATTTTCTTATTAGAAGAATGCTGTAAATTTTTGTGGCGAGAACTGTAGTGGGAGGGCTGTGGTAAGCAGGGAACATTTCTCTCAGCCTGAATCTTGCTAACTAGAGTCAGCCTTGAGGCAGATTGACCCCTGAAGACACAGGTACTGCTATTTTGGCTGAGTTCTCACAGAGGAATTTGCCTGAATGCTGCTCTGTCGCTCTTGTTCAAGCAGCAGTGTAGGTGATGTAAAATTAATAAGCCACATGAGTCATATACACATGATATTGTATTTATAGCAATCTTGTGAGGGCTCATTAACATGTACTTGTAGAAAAGTGCTTTGATATTCTTCAGTGAAAGATACCATATCACAGAAATACAGAGCATTTTCCAATCTTGATATCAGCTTTAATAAGTTCTTCAGTTTAAATTGCCCAGATCTGAACTTCAGTTTAGGATCCTCTCCTTCAGGGTGGCAAGAGGGTTACAAGACTGAAGAGCTCCCAAACTTCCTGGAAAACTGAATGATGGCCCAGCAAATCTATGGCTTGAGCACTTCCCATTTGTTACATTTGTACCATAAACCACACGGATTTTCTCATTTTCCCCAGTCAGCTGCAACAGCAACAGCAGAGCCACATAATTAACCAAAAATATTCTTTCATTACTATTTGTTAACATAATAGTTGGGAATGTGGGCTCAGCTAGTGAACCAAAACATACTCCTTTGCTACTGAATTTGGAGTGGGAGGAAGCGTGGTGTGGGAGAGAACATGAGTACAAATTGCCTTTTCTCCTCCACTCTCATTTGTTTTCAGAACTGAGCTGCCTTCTCAAAGGGAGAGAGCCAGAGTTAAGGGAGTAAATTGGGATTAGTCACTGCAGCAATCATGCATAGAGGAACACACGATTATTTCAGGCTGACTTTTCTTGGTCTCTTGTCAAAAAGCACTGTTTCTGTGCACAAAATCAGGGGAAACTTAGCAGAAGGATTTTCTGGGCCACCATGGCTGACATTGGAAAATAGTTCCCAACTGAAGGCTTTTCAAACAAAATTATTGGTGGGGTTGTCACGTTGCTTCAGGTCAGGCCCTTGTGCCTTGAGGATGATGACGTCCTTTGCACTGCACGGAGGAGATGGAAAACCCTTATCCTTTTGGGGAGGAAAAAATGAAAATTAAAACAGATTTATTATCCCATAGCTGTGCTGGATGGCTGCAATGCAGACTGAAGGAGCAGAGGGAGCTCCTGGCAGGGCTGGAAACCTCTTGGGCTGGTTGCTGGATGAGGTAACCAGCTTAGTCCCCACAGGAGCAGCATCAATCCACATCAGTCAGAAGCAAGAAAAAAAAAAAAAACAAGTAATACAGAAGAAAGAGAGACTGCAGAGTGCAACACACATAGATTGGTTGGAGACACACAACACTTCTGTTGCTGGTTTTTAAAAATGCATTTAAAAAGCGAGGAACATAAGAGCAAACCATATGCAAGTTTTATATGAAATACGCTTCCTATTTATATAATTTTTAAATATATACATGAAGCAAATTGGCAGAAGCTGTTGAGATTTATTACAAACCTCTATATAAAGAAGGCATTCTTGATTATTGGTGGCAAGACAGTATCATTAACAGGGAGCAGAAACAGGTATTTGTGTCTCTTGCTACTGGCAGAATAGGAGATAGGTAATGGGAAAGAGTGGCATCAAATAATGGTAATAAAAGTATCAGCAAATAACGCTGTGCCAAGCCCCTTATGTTCCTCCAGTTTCTAACATGACACTCACTCACTAAAATAGACCAACCTGGTGCTGCTCCTGCAGCAGAATGAGCCCTCCCTCTGATAATTGAGACACAGAGAAATGTGTTTAGCTTCTCAAATCACTGAATATTTTTTTTTTCCTCCTCCCTCAACTTCCTTGGTTTCTCCTTCTGCCAGAGATCACTGTAGCAGGAAAGAAGTCAAACGGCACACTTAATGCAGATAATTACTTCCTGGATGGTATTGTTTTTTCTTTTGGATATGATGCCTGACAGTAAAAATTTCAGAGAAAAAAAAAATCTGAGGGGTATTTAATTAACTCCCTCTTAAAAAAATAAATCTGTCTTACCAGGACAAAATCCTTCTTACATTTTTGTTTTGTGTATGTAGAATCAAATCAATTAGTTCTCACAGTTGTAGCTTCTTCTGCCCTTTGAGGACTTTTATTTGAATTATAATCATTATTTTGTTTGAATTATAATCATTATTTAATCTGTGCTCTTGGTCTTTCTCTCTAGCTCCTCATTCTTGAGCTGCTTTTGCTAAAGCATTCTGAAATTTCCAGGAACAGCTCACATGAAATACTTACAATGAAACAAACCAAAACCAACCGTGTAAGATGGGGACATCAGGTGTATTCATGATAAGTTTTCAAAATTTAAGTGTGAATAAAATAACATGCAAGTTTTTCATCTTCAGGTAAAATAGCTGCGGTCTTTTAACAAACAGAAATCAATGTTAACATAATGAGTTAGCCTTCTTCTGCAGGAACTGGGCTTTGGCCCATGGTATGGAAGTCATAAAGGCCAGATTTGTAGGTCTGTGAAGATACTGGTGCCAGCGGGATTTTTAAAAGCAAAAGTTTTTATACTGGATCTGTAAATACCTTAAAAAAATTGAAAGTGCTTTGCAGCTGCTGCCAAAACCTCTGCCAGTACCTTGCCAAGCCATGAGGCAAGTCAAACATTGGGGAGGTCACAGTGAGGGATGGCACATTCCTGAGCCTGGGAGTTGAGATCACAGCCTCCCTGGTGGGACGTGAGGAAGGATGATCTTGCTGTTAGCCTGGCACACTGGAACCCAAGGAAAATGGAATGGAAAAGGTGGCCTTTTTTCCATCCTCACATCTACAGTGACCAAAATATGCTGTGTCAGGTGGTGATGAGAACTTTAGACATTTGATTTCAAGCTATATTCAGCCCAGATTGGGCAACAGTGTTTTTCTGACCTGCATCTGAATGAGAGCTAGGACAGCATGGTCTTTACTTTCCAGCTTCTGTTTTACCACATGTGGATGCAGACTGCTTTTTTTTCTGGCAGAGCCATCATTTTGTGTGTTTGGAATTAATTATTTGTAATGTGATTGTAGCAGATTTCAACCTAAAATGGTGCCTCAAAGTTTTTTTTTCTTTTTTTTCTTTTTTTATTACTCAGTTTGATGTGGAAGATGGAGTTGCTCTGTAAGCCCTTAGAGGCTCCACAGTGGCTCATGGGCTGAAGAGGCTCCAGTGCTCTGTGCTGCACTGGGCATATTACTGGGTCTGGTTTTTTTTTTTCCCTTAGCACTGCAAGAGGAGAAAACTTAAGGTTTGAGATCATACCTGTGTCACTTCATAATCATTCTTCAGATCTTCAAAAATCTTCTGTTCCTCCACAAAGTTCTTGTCAGGTTAGGGAATTAGTAATGAGCAGCGTCTGAGATAACAGTACCTTGTATCTCGTAGCAGTGTGAAGAGGAAAATTCAGAGTTCAAATACATCAGTACGAGGCACAGAGCCTTGTGTGAGGGAACGAAACTGTTGTGTGCTCATAAAGATCTCTTTGAATTGCAAAGCCATCCAGGGCTATAAAGATGTAGCTGTTCCATTCTATTTTTGCCCTGCGTGCCTTGTGAACAATCGGTGTGGTGTGACTTTTTGATTTCACACTTGCTAATTGCTATAGGTTCCAGGAGCATGTGCTGGTTTTGTTTCACAGCAAGAGTCCTAATCATGAATGACTCCTCGGTGCTGCTGTGCACTTTCAAATCTATTCTAGGTTAGTGGAAAAAGTCACACTTTATGACAGTGTGAGGTACTCAGAAAGAGGCCTTTTTTATGACAGAGGTTACACCAAGACAGCGTATGGAGAGAATAATAGATCTCCCAAATCTGTATTCATCTGCACGTGTTGTTTTGTACATAATGGGACTTTCATCTGGCTCAAGGAATACAGGACAAATTATTTCACAAGGATGATATGTCCTTGTACTGTTTCTCCAGTGAATTGGACACAAATAGGTTTTCCATTACCATCAGTCATGCATGTCTCTTTTTTTCCCCTCTTTCAAGCAGAGAAAAATGGGGAAAAAAAATCCAAGATTTCCCCAGCTTCTCTCTTACTGTGGCCAATACTAAGACGTTGCTGCTCTTTGGAGCATGGTCTAATTTTCCTATTTATGTAGGCATTCTGCACTTGTGTGCAACTTCACAAGGATGTTGATGTTTTTTCCCTGTCTGCCTTTTTGGTATGCAAAGTGTGAGGACTGAATGAAGAGCTCACAGGGCTAATAAGGCAAGAAAGAAGAATTGTGTCAAACTGATTACAGTTTATTCATAAACATGCAAATACTTAGTGCAAGCACGAATGTTCACTTCCACACGCGTGCTGTAAGTGCTTGCAGCAGCAGAGATGAGGACAGCCTGGCTAATTTTGTTGCTATAGGTAAATACATTTTTTGTTTATAGACTGAGCTGTGCCAGCTGATTGTGTTTATGGTCCTAATCTTTGTGGTAATTTAAGTCAGTTTTGCCTGGTGCTTGAACTTAGTGCAGAGTCTATTACTGCTGGTGTTTCATTAAGCTGTGGGGAAGCTGGTGCTTGCAAATGACTTCTGCTGCTGTGAACTGCAGGGAGCTCAGGGTGCTGTTGGGTGCTGAGTTTCTCCTCTGAAGCTTGGCGGGGGGTGGACAGAAAAATCAATGACTCACTAAGCCTTAGGTTTGCTCTGTGTGCTCTCCCCACTTCTTTCATCACTTGAGAAATCAGCACAGAAACATGCCTGGAGTCTTAGTACTTGGTGTAACCCACAAAAAAGAGCCCCAAAGAAACACCAGCCTTCTTCCTTCTGTGCTGCTTTAAATTCCTAAAGGCTGATGGGAAACAGCTTGGTCAGGGGTTGTACTTCTGTCCATTGGCTCTCCTGGCACCTGAGTTAGGTGGCAAAAATTCCATCAGAAGTAAACCTGAGCTGAGAAATAACATTGTAGACTGATACTGATAATAAAGAGCTTTCACTGCTGTATGAGCACACTGGAGCAAAAGAGGAGGGGAAACTGAATGATGTCAGTAGGGACCTGGCAGAGAATAAGTAAATAAAGTAATTAAAATTTTAAAAGGCTATAAATAACCAAGAGAAACCACTCATTTGGCTTGGAGATGAAGCTGCTTCTGTTACCACAGGGGCTCAGTGCTGCCAGTATGCCTCTTCTTGCATCTTTCTGTTGTACATGTACATGCAGGACCATGCTGTGGAGAGGTTTAAAGGTGCACATTTAACTTAAAATAAAAAGTTGGTGCCCAGCTCGGTTTTTCTGAAGGATTTTGTAGATACTTATCTGCTTATAGGACACATATACATTTACAAAACTTTCCTAGAGACTTTTTATGGTCACATTTAGGAAAAAGGAGCCACGTCAGTTTTGTAATTCTGAAGTACAGGCAGGTGTGCTCCCAGGAGGATCAGGAAAAATATCTTGGTTCAGTCAAAGACTTTGGTAAGAGCTTAGGCAATGTATGTATTGCATGAATTTGTAGTGCAGGAGTTGATGAGATCAGAGAGATTTGTACGTTTGCACTGCAGTTATTGAGGAATTACCATACTGAGACCTGCAAATGGCAGTCAGACAAGCAGAATAGTGTATTTTTGCCTGGATTAGTATAATGCAAAATGACCAGTGCTTATGTATGGAAGCACTACTTGCTGTGAATTAGAAGGCAAAAGAAAATAAATCCATGTCACCATCCTTCATCCTCATCCTTCCCTTTCACTGGCAACAAAAACTCTTCATAAAATGGAAGAAGAAAGTCACAGCATAAAAAAATACATGGGGAACTCATGTCTAGAAGCTAACTAGAAAAGAAAATCATTATCACTTTTAAACTGTGCATATTCTTAAATGTCAGAATTATAGGATTACATATTGCATTGTCTAGCAGCCTGAAAGCTTTCTATATTAGCAATGAGTTAATGCCTATGAAATAAAGCTCAGTAAATATTTACTGTGGTGTATGTCTGAGAAAGGTCATGTTGACTCATTTAAGGTCGTGCTGTTTATAAATTCATCCTTTTCGGAAGACACTACAGAGGTTTAGCATCCTGAGTTAAAATGAGGAAACAGCGTCCTGAAAATTTCTATTTTTGTTTTACAGTCAATTCTGCTGCAGGGAACAGATTTCCCATTGCCAATGTCCACACAGCCTTTTCTCAGCTGATCTCATCTCTCAGTTTATTAAGCCTTCTCTTGCCTGGCTGGCCATTGTCATGCCCGGGGAAAAGCTCTGTCAGGTATTAAAAGAGAAATATATAAAAGAAAGCTAGTGGCTAAAGTTTAGCTCTTTAAATCCTGCACTCACAGGGTACCTAGCTGCCAAAGCAGACAGAAATGTGGTTTATGCTCTCCATGCCATTCCTGCTGAGCTACCTCAGCCAAAGATATTAGGCTGATGGATTTATTTGTAGTGGTTTGTATTCGTCCCTCTTGGTCACCGAGTAACTGCTAAGTGTAAAACCACATGGCCACAGCAAGGAACAATAATTTCTGTGAAGAGAACATTAAACCTGCAGAACAGGGGTCTCAGCATCACCTAAGAGACCAAGACTTGTATTATTCCTGGAGTGACTTTTTAGCAACCTCACTTCATCAAAGACTCAAAACAAATTAGAAGGAAGTTTCAGGGGGTTATTACTCTTTGGCAGCTCCAGAAAAGAGACCTTGATCTCCTGATTGATTCTTTGTACTCAGGGCCTGCCTTTGTCAGAGAGGAAAAGGATTTATGGACATGCTTACATCTTTTGCTGAGTAGGACCTTCTGTGTGCTTAAAGTTATTTGCCTTGCTCAGTCATGGCCATCATGCACTTTTATGCTGCTGAAAAAGAGAACAGCTAAACAAAATTTAAACCTTATAATACCAATTTGGACAAAAACGACTAGGAGCCATAATACATAAAAATGGCTTTACAAATCTGAGTTGCAGCTGCCATCATACCCTACACAGCTGTTCCTGGTCTCATCTGGCTCTTGATGTTTAAATGGAAGGTGCACAGAGAGACACAAGCATCTGCAGAAGGCAGCTTGTTTAAGGGTAAGTGGATAAATCAAATTCTTCAGAACTGTCTCTCCCTACAGAGTACAGAGGGAACCTAGATGATAAGATTTGACTACACGCCCTATTTGTATTATGATACAATGAAGTCAGATTAATCCCACACTAAGTACAGAAGCCTCATCACAAAAGTTATGAGGTGTCTTTAAGGTGTCCTGGGTTTGAAGGCAGCAGCATATTCAGCCTTTTAGTAACACTCACAGAAGTGTGCAGAATATTTAAGCAAATTCTTGTGACAGCACACAAGTAGGTCCCCATGAAACATAAATGTGGTGGCTGTTGAAGCAGAAGGAATTATTACTTTCCTACTTTTGGTTAAACACAGAAGATTCTGCTCTGTGAGTTGAAGTCCTTAAGCTGGTAGGAGAGGACACTGTAGCAGAATTATGTATTTCATGAAGGGCTTATAACACTCAGTAAGCTGGACTGACATCCCTCTGGTCAGGCCACAGCTGTCATTGTCCCCTGGCCAGTGCTCCTCTGGGCAGGTGGGGTGGCACTGGTACAGCTGAAGGGATTTTCCAGCAGCTGAGGATCCCAACTCCATTCCTGAGCTCTTTGTATTCCCTCCTCTCTTTCGCTTCCTTTGAGTCTGCCTGTGGCAGTTGTGCTAAAAACTAAATGCTTGATACACTCTGACCAAATAAATCCTGCTGGAGCTGTCCCTGCGGGGCGAGGTGGCAGTGACAAGTTAGGAGCTCTTGCAGCATTAGAGTTTGGGAGTGTTTATGACTTCTGAGCAGCACGTTGCCGGTGTGACAGAGCATTCTTCTGTGGGTATGAACTTATCAGATCAGTACAAATGGCTGAACTGAGCCTAAAGCCACACTAGAAATTAATTGGAAATCAGGCTGTAGCCACAATTGAAATGTTCTGTGTGGATTTGCAATTGACCCTGTGCTGTACAAAGAGTTGCAGAGCTCATCTCTTGCTAGTAGTCAGGGAAATGGCACTGTCAGCCTGCTTCCCTTTGAGCTCAGGTTAGAAAAAAGCAAAAAAGACTCTTACCAAGCAAAACAATCAATCACACACACACACTTTACCACAGCAAATACTTTGGCAAGAAAAAATACTGTTCATCTGCAGAAACTATATACAAATAACAAGAGAAAATCTCAGCAGCTCGTCTGTTCATCTCTTGCCGGTTTAGAGAACACAGGAACACCACGAGGTAATCAAAGTGCAGAACGTCAGGTTCCACTTGGATCTGAAAACAAAATAAACCTGCACTTGAACCTGAATAAGCAGTCTTTCAGGGATAGCCATAGCCACGTTACAGTTCTGGCTCAGGGAAGAAGGGTATAAGTATTTTCGAGCATAGAATGTGAAAATTGGGGATCTGGATTTAGACCTAGGTTTTCCAGACTGTGCTATGACTCCTGTGACCATTGATGAAAGGGTGGTGGGTGTTTGCAGCTTTTTTCCTGGGGAGCTGAGGGGCAGGGGGTGATAGAAAAATGACCAGCAGTAAGGCAGACCCATTGTTTAAGGAGAACACCAGACCAGAGTGATGTCAGCAGGCTTAGATGGGGACAAAGTGTCCTCCACATCTGCCTCTGGATTCTTCATGTCACAAAACCAGATTTGGAACAGGATTGGTTTTTTTTGTTTTTGTTTTGTTTTTGGGTTGTTTGTTTGTTTTTGTCTTTCTTTTTGGTTTTGTGGGGGTTTTTTTGTGGTTTTTGGGAGCTTTTTTGTTTGTTTTTTTGTTTTTGTTTTGGTGAATGCGTCCCAATTTCAAAACCTCTCTAGTAGTCTCAGAATTTTGAAAATACTTAAGAGCACTTTGGTGCCCAATCCCCTTTAAAAACACTTGCAGATATGGAACAAAGAGTTAGGGTTCTGGAATAGCCCCTATCTACAAGTAAATTCATTGTGTCTAGCCTGTTCTCTTATTATAAATTAACATGGAGGGGGGATACAAAGTCTTGTTCTCTTGCACCATTTTCCCTTACATTGCTTTGTGATTATAAATTAATTTGATAACCACTTTGGTCTCCAGTTTCTCTGACAAATGAGAACTCTTAATTTCCTCCCAGCTGTGCTCTTTATAGATAATGCAAGTAGCAAAACTTTGCATTCTGCCTTTAAGAACTAGTCCACTTGTGCATGTATGAAGGGTATATATGCACCTTATCCATTCAAAATTGAGGCATTTCCACTCCTGTAGCACCCTCCAGGCTCAGTCTCTCCCCCTCTGTCATATTCTCTGCCAAAGCATGTCACATGAAGTTCAGCTGACTCCAGTCCCTTTCCTCTCAGCTGCCCAGCAGTGCTGGAATAGTTTTCTCATGATGCAACATCAGTCTTCCCGTCCTATTGAACATCAGGAATTTTCTGGGTAACTTCCTAATGTCACCTTTCAGCATCAGCAGCCAGTCAGGAGCTGTTTCAGCCATCAGAAGCTTCTGTTACAGATTTTCATCCCTGGCAGAGGTGAATCCATAATTCTGGAGATGAAGGACTGAAGAGCATGAATGAATTTGTCCTTCATCACCAAAACCCACATCTCCAGTGTTCCTTCTCATCTCCCATGGGGCACTTTGCAATGTAAGACACCTCAGAGATTATTTCGTGCCATGGAAGGAGAGACTTCTTTCTAATAATTCAAATTCTTCAAAATCTACCTTAATTTATCGCTCATTCTCTCTGCCTGCCTCAGCCTTGTCATGAGGGGATCTGTTCCTCCTTCCCTCTGTGGCAGTGAACTGGAGCTGCAGGTGTTTTGCCCTGTGGATGCTGGGCTGTGACAGCACTTGCCCTCGATTGCTGGACAATGTGTATGGTGGTGGGATAATGTGTGCATTCCTGGCAGAATGTGTACATGGAGCCTGTCTTTCTCTTCCTTTCCCCCTGCTTCTTCTTTTCAGAATTTAATGGGGGATCCATCTAACACCTCCCACCTGGCATATGTTCAACTCTGATCGTTTCACGTTGGGTCAGGCAGAACTTTGCTCTCATTCTTGTCCCAGAGAGCAAGTATTGACTGGAGCAGGGCCATTTTGGTGGAATTAAGGGAATTGAGGCAATGTGATGTGTTTCCTGTGCCCTTTTTCTGTTGTTCACATACAGGCTCAAGAGGGAAAATGCATTTTAATTAAAGCACAAGGCATGTGTTTGGCTACATCCACAAGGGATGGCTAAACTTTAATTGCAGAGGCTCCATAAAGATCTGAGTTGGGGAAGGGAACCAAAATCATATTTTCTTTCAGCAGAATTATGCTTTTTGACATAATTTTAGTACTAGGGGAAAGCTGAAAATCTAGAGTGGAGAGAAACTGAACTCTATCTGCCTGGATGTGAATTCCTGTTGCATTTGGGGTGTACATGTGCAGTCAGGATCAAAAATAGGGAGAAATGCCATCCTAGAAGTCCTAACTTTGTTCTAAACTTTGTTAACATCAAGATCTCTGAATTTACTGTGCTTGGGTTTTGCCCTCTGCAGTTTGTACTGGAAAGATGGGCCAGAGGTATATATTTAGCAATAATTTATTAAGTATTGGACATGTTAGCAGTGTGATACGTAAGATATTAGCCTTACTGAAATTAACATTCTGGCATCTACTTAATGCTGTCGTAGTAGCAGTGGATAGTGTGAAGAAATATTTCTTTCCAGGCTAACTTCAGAAATGGCAGCAAAATGTGGTGGGCTGTACATACCATAATGATGTTTGCTTAAAAAAACCCTCATGTTCTGCATTTGTGGGCAGAGATGGGAAAAAATACTTGTCCCTTTAAAGCTGTCTCCCAGAGCAAAGAAATGTGGGGGCTCATTTATAAAATATGACCAGCAGATTGTTATTACTGGCTTTTTGAGACTCAGAATAGCAACAGGGCTGAGGACACTATTCATAGAGCAGAATGCCAGAGATGATGTGTTAACCTGAATCACAAACCATAAATTATTGAGAACCGTGGCTTTTGCTATCTTTTTACATGTTAAAATATTCCTTTTTGCATGGAAAATCTTGACTACATGGATTTGCATTTTTCCTATGGAGTATTTCTTCTGAAGAGTATTTATTAAGGGGTGAATTTTACACAAGCTGTGGGAAAGTGTAGATAAAAACAAAAGCCCCAGCAATAACTATCCTTATTTTCCAAAAGTCTTTGCATTTTTGTCACAGGGCTGTAACGTTTTTGTTCACACTTTTGAAGATTGTGTCAAACAATCCTTCCCTCTTGCAGTCAGCACTCAAGTCTGTGCCTGCTCCAGAATTCACTGGAACCTGTGGAAAGCTTAGGATGTACTTCCCTAAGATCTGTAAGGATGTCTTTACCTATTTTGGTTAAACTGTAGGTGCTAATAATGATAGCAGTTCCAAGGAAGCATATTTTGCAGTAATATTTATTCCTTATGTGCTTTCTGTGGTGGTATCACTGCAAGACTGCAGAGTAGCAGAGGCCAAGATCCCAAAATCTGGATCCCAGTCCTGTCTTTTTTGTAAGGCTTGGACTCACTGCACCCAGTGACAGAGGAATATTGCCAAGCTGGCATCATAAGCCCTTAGGCTGTTCAGTGCATTTTCAAAAGTAACTCCAGCCTTAGATGAATCCACAGGTATTCTGTCTGAAAAGGTCATCCTGGCTGAGTCATTCCATTTAAGTACCTAAGATTAAGTGAGATGGATCGTGGTGAGAATGAGTCACCCTATGATTTAGAATGAAATTAGCATTATTGGCCACCAGGACAAAATATATCTGAGTGTAGTAGAATCACTCACAAAATAGCCAGTATTTAATCCAAGAAGTCTGGATACAGTGTTCAATATTTTCTTGTACTTGCATTGATGTTATTTTTGTCCAACATCACACAGTAGGTGATCATAATGGTACCTAAGAAGTAGATCCTCATAGCTTTAAAATTTGGGATTTCAGATGTCCACGTTGAAAATTCTGTGATGCTGCAGGATTTACTCTGTAAAAGCTGACAAAAGGCAGATTTGTTTGGGATTTTAGTTCCACTGGTCTAGCATTAGATAATGAGATGCAGTTACCAGTACTTTAATTTTACAGAGCTGATGAGTGTCCACAGCTCCTCTTAAAGTCAGCAGAACTTGTAACTACTTGCACTTCTGGTAATTGGGTTCTGGCAAAATGTGTTTCAGAATGAGACATTCAAAAGCTAGAGTACTTAAGATTAGGAGTTGTTTTGCAACTTTGATCTCTTCCTCATGTGTAAAACTCAGTCTGTTATATGGAAATAAACCGAGGATATAAACCTCTGAAAAAGAACTCTGAGCGCTGCTGCACGCCATTTATTTTCCTATTACTTTTTGAATATTGTTTATTTGACACGTTGTGTATCTCCTTGCCTCCCCTTCCTTTTTATTTTAATTGGGACCTGGTTATTGGCTGGAAATTCCACTAGCATGACTCATCCCTGCGCTGGAAATGACTGTGAACAGGCATCACACTGTGGGATTTACTTCCCCCCTCCTTTTCTTTTTTTCTTTTTCCTAAGTGCTTTATCGTGGCACGAGCTTGTAATAATAAACTAGGAAGGAAGTTGGAGCTAATCATTTGGTTCTGAATGCACAAGCCCTGCCAAATTTCCCCACAGGCATGAAACAGCCGCTCAAGCTGTGACACCAGCAAATTAAATCCTGGAGGTAGCTGACCAGAAGTAATGAAATGTGTATTTACCATACTGATGCTGTCAGTCTTAAGACACACTGGCTTTACAATCTAGTTAAGTGGGGCACGTTTGTCACTTCCAGTGGTGCTTAGAGAAAATACTCAGGTTTTTTCTCAGCCTTCTTTTCAAAATCACAAGCCCAGTGCTGGCTGATAACCCTCACCTTGGGACAACATGAAGAAAGGATGACCAGAATGGTCTGTTCTTTTAAAACACTGCCCAAGTGAAATCCGTATTCCAAAGCAGATAAATTATTTCGTCTTATGACATGTTAATTGCCAATTCTTTTTATTGATCTCTTATCTGCCACTCCAGTCTTAGAAGATGAAATGAAAGGCTAAAAGTTATTTCAAGAGCCGATGGATAATAAACAACAGATGTCACCCACAAACCATGTGTCCCGTGCATGCAGCAATTGAGAAGCCTGTGAGCACACAGAGGTGTGGAGGAGGGACAGATAATCACTGGAAAGGGACCACTCAAGAGAGGAATGGGTTGGATGAGGCACACGGCTGCTAGAGATGGCCCTCAAAAAGAGCATCATCATGGCAGAGTGGTTCCAAAACATCTGGACACAGGTACACGGAGGAGGGAAGCTATCATTTCACAATCCCCACGTGCTTAAGGTGATAGAGGAGTGAGAAAAAGCTACTTACCCCAGACAAGTGTTGTCACAGGTAACAATGGCATCCATCTGAGAGTTTTATTTAGCTAGCAGAGGCATTCCATGCTAATTGTGTGAGAGCTGTTGAAGAAGGCTCGTGAATCATTTGCCGAATGGTGCTTGCTGTGGATTCAAGAAAACATTAAGGGGAAAAAATAAAAGTACAGTCTTCATCATGGTTAATACAATACACATGGAAGAATCAAAGAATAAAATCACAACCCATATGAGCATTCCCTGAAAGCATCTAATTATATCCTGGTAATGTCCATGACTCTGCAATTATATGCTTAATTTCCAGCTGTACTTGATTATCATAGCAAGTGATTTATAGTACAACCAGCTACAAGGAACTTGCTTTGAACTCTTTGTTGGCATGTATAAATTGGTTTGGCACTTTTGGCTGGTTCTTCATAGCAAGGTAGGCACGTGGAGTTAGTACTGTGGAATTCAGTGCCAAGGCCAAGGGAAGGCCAGGATAATTTTACAGATAACACCATTCTTTTTCCTCTAGTGAAGCATTCAAATGCGGGTCTATGGAAGGTCAAAACCCACAGATAATGAACTTCAAGCTTATGTAGAAATAACCTTGCAGAGTCCTTGCTTGGTCTTGGAAGACAATCATGGCTTCTGTGATACAACAGTGCATGTGCTTTTGGAAAACCAGCTCCTCTGTGCCTTCCTTCTCCTGTCCTCCCACACCAGGAGGGCTGAGGAGGGATTAATTCCACATTTTCTTTGTGAACACAAAATAGGGAGGAAGAAGGATAAGAGAACCTCTACTTGGTTTTGACCAGATCTAAGCATAATTAAAGGTTTGGATCTGTGTGAATCCAAATGCTAGGCTGGGATTTAAGGCAAAGTACAACCACTTGAAATGCAGTATTTTGATCTACTCAAGGGTAAGCCTGTTGAATTCAGCTGAGGAAAATGCATGGAAGCTTTTATGTAGTTGTAGTCTTACGTTGCAAACCTTTTGGAAGAGTCTCTCTGCCATCTGTGAAAAATTACCCAGACTTCTGCACCAAAACATTCCCCCATTGATAACATTGGCAGATACAACTTTAACAACTTAAAAGTAATTTTTTAAAAGACTAATTAAAGTAAACCCCAAATCAGCAGCTGAGGTTGCATTGCCTGTATTTTTAATCTCAGGCTTGAAGCTGTCTAGACAGGTTATCCTCTTTGGATAAGTGATTACATGCTTTGTGCCTTGTTCTCTTGTTGGATCAGATGAGTGGGTTTGCTTAGGGCCTTTGTCTCAAGCCTGTAGCTTGCCCTGCAGGGTGGTGTAACCTTAGGTACACTGAAAATGTCAAAGCTCGATGATAATACCATGAATTGTGAAGACAAACTACTGCTGTTTTAAATCTTACACTCCTAGAACCAATTATTTATTCTTGGTGGGTTCATTTTTATTGTTGTTGTTGTTGGGAGGGGTTTTTTTGCTCTTGTTTTTATTGAGGTGTTTTTTTGAATGCCAGGAGTTGGCAACACCGTACGTGTGAATTTCAAATAGGGATCCTGGTTCTTGCAGCATAAATCCCAGAAATACTGTTTTCATGGAAGAATTCCCACTAAACAAAGCCACAAGGAGATAGGAGGTAGCCAGGCTGCTAGAATTAATCTCTGAAGGAGGTCTCTAGCTCTCTCTGGTACAGAAACAACTTGATAGAATAAGTTGCAAACTAACCTTGATTTTGCACCTTTCCCTGAGAGCTCTCAGCCTGCGAAATATGAAGGGAAAAAAATACTGTGGGGTTGGGAACTGAAAATAACAGATACTACAGTTTTCATGGGAGGTAAAAAAATTATAAGCTGTGGTGCGGTCTGATAAACAAAAAAGCAACTCTTAATGTAAGCTTGAACTTTTCCTTCTCATTAATTATCATGAATCTGTTTTGAAATTCCTGCAGAGAACAAGTGCTTCTCCTGACAGCTGGCTTGAAATTAATAAAAAGGAAAGTGTTTTCAGCTGGCAATGGCTTAACATGCTCATGAGATATGAAAACAAGGTTAAATTGATCCTTTCTCTCTGCTACTAATAAAAGAAATATTGAAAATTAAATGCTGTAGGTTAGGAAGTGAAAAGTGCCAGCCAAAACTGTGGACATAGTGGTGAGAGCTGCTTACCACTTGGTACTTGCTGGAACGGGCATATTTGGAAAAGCTTAGGCAGTGCCAAAAATTATTCTTCAGTTGTAGGCTTTCAGAATATATTGCGTTGAGGAATATATGACCCTGTTTCTGCAAGATAAAAGAGTCTTGATTTAATCACCTCCTTTTTTGGGATTTAAATGACTTTGAGGCTTTATTGGAAATCCTCTTGCCCCTGATACCCTTTACAATCTCATCCTTCTTCTGCTCTACTTCACCTTTCCTCATGAAAGGATGACAGAGGCTTTATTCCTCAGGATGTAAGGACTGGAGTATCTGGAGTATCAGAAAACACCCAGCAGGATCCAGCCTCTGCTGCAGAGGCTGGCCTCTGATAATCAGATACCTGTGGACTTTGGCTGGCCATGAACTGCAGCCTGGAATAATTGCTCCTGTTTGATGTTAACTCTCTTGTAGAATATAAGATGTAACTTTATTGCAAATATAACATGAGTATCTTGTGACTATCGAGGGAAATAGGGTGAAAGTGAAATACTAGATTTTACTTCAACCAACTCTTTATTCTTGTCTTGTAGAATGCAGAACCTTTCCAAGTTGCTGTCCGAGAAGACAATTGTATCATTGTCTCCCTGGAAGCATCAGATGTGGTGAGCTCATCCTCTGTATATGTTGTGAAGATAGCTGGAGAATCCAAGAACTACTTTTTCCAGTTCGACGAATTCAATAGCACTTTACCCGCCCCTGTGGTTTTTAATGCCAAATACCATGGCCTGTATTACATAGTAACTCTCTTGGTAGTGAACTCAAATATGGTTTCCAAGTCAGCGAGATCAATCACTGTGTTAACCAGTAAGTAACGCCTTCTTCTTCTTATTTGCTTCTGTTTCTTGTCTTTGTGTGTGGCTTTTTTCCCCAGCAGTTCTTCTTGTGAAGGAGGTTGGGTGGTTGTTGGGGTTTTTTCAATGGGTCCTCCTTGTGTGTAGGACACATCCCTGTGTGAGAGCAGTAGGGAAGAAGTCTTGACAACATGTGAGTGAAAGGTGTGGGCAAAAAAAAAAAAGAAAGGCTGTAGGTTTCCCCTGGCTGATCCTTCCCAAACACTGAGGTGGAACATACTAAAATTGTGTGATGAATGAACCACCCTTTTCAGATGTTCATCCTAAACCCTTTGGACCAGGAGTTCCAAAAGTTTAGTAAAGGGCATGACAACTATTGACTGACATTTCAGTGTAAGCACTCCTCTTATATCGCGAGTTTTATTCTGTTTTAAATGTTGTAACGTTATTCTTTGATTGCTAATGTGTTGAAGCAATACTAAACTTGGAAAGCAGACACCAGTCACCAAAACCATGTGTTTCTGTCAGTACAGCTGAAGGTGTTTGTGATGGAAAACACATTTGTAGTAGCCTGTCTCTTACTATTTCCAGGTGCATTGATCCTGGGGGACACGTGTGGTTTTGTTTACTCTGTCACCATGCAAAGTACCACAGATTTCCAGCTGTACTTTTGGCTCTGAGGTTGACCCAGGACAGGTTCCATGTGCCAACCTGAAAACAACTTGTAGAATGTAAAATTATTTCTTCATCTGGAAGAAGACAAAAAGCTATTTGGATGGAGCAAGTCTAATTTCCAGATTTTTTTTTTTTTCCCACTAAATGGCACCTTGGAATGTATGGGTAGTTTTAGCTTCTTACATCTGAGGAATGGTTATGATTTTTTGTACCTGTATTATTGTGTCAGTGAGGAAACACCATCCACTGTAATAGCATTCAAAGCATGTTAAAGTACGCTCATGTGTTATTGAGTGAGGTGCCTGAAATTTAGGAGTAACAAGATTTTGCATCATCTATACATTCTTCAGCCTTCCCTTGTGTGCTCAAGTTGTGCCCTGATGAGGAAAACAGTGAAGGGTCCCATGGGAAAAGTGTTGTGTTGCTTGGTAATGCAAGTACTGAACAATTTCAGGGTTCACAGGCAGCCTGAATTTCCTTTCCTTTGGCTGCTTTAACCTTGTAAGCAAAGTAGTAATTTTAATCCAATTTTCTATTTTATGTTTGTTTCCTTCAAAGAAAATAATTGAAGCATGCGTTGTCATATACAACTGAAAAAAAAAAAAAGCCTCACTATGCATTTTTAGCAGGTTTTGGATGCTGCATTTGCAGTTGTGCAGCAGGGCTCATTGCTCTTTGATTTCCAGAGCCCACGAGGGTCTCTGGTAGCAGGGAAGGTGTGATCCAAGCTGGCAGATGGTGCACACGCTCCTGTGCAGGGAATCTCTGAAGGAAGAAGGAAGCCAGAGTCACTCAGCCCACCAAAGCCAGCCCCAGGCTTCCCATTTGTGGCTCCGGGGTTTTCCACGAGGTGTTCCTGAAAAAGTGTGAGGCTGCTGGCTCCAAGGGCATATCCTGTACCATTCTCCCTCCTCCAAGGCTTGATGGTTTCACCACCTGTCTTATGGGGGTGTGCTGGCAGCATCTTGGTGTCTCCTGCTGCGACCTCTTCTGCTCCCCCAGACCTTGGAAGGAGCAGCGATTGTGGCATTCAGCCAGTGCTGCCAGTGGGAAACGTGCAACAAAGAGAGAACAGTGGATTTCTCTGGTTTTATCTCACCAGAGAGACAACCACGGTCATGGAAAAGAAAGGGCAATCCTGCAGGCAGCACTGAAGGGTGCTGTACTGAACTCTAAAAGTAGGCTGTAAATTGTGAGCTTTGGAAGGGAAAGGATCCAGTCTCCTCTGTGATGTTTTCTGTCAGGCAGACTGGTGAGTGCTGGCTCTCTTGTAGCAGCCTCTGCTCCTAAGTTCATCTTTTGGAGCTCAAGGCTACAGAACTGGAAGTAAATTTGGAATGAAAAGACAGCATGGCAGAGTGGGCTTTTTAAGGTGTTTCAGTACCCTTCAGATTTTGGGAAGAGATCTTAAAAACTCCTGTAGTGACCACTGGTTTCTCCTACAAAAAGGCATGAGGTTGTATTTGGTTTGTTGTTGGGGTTTTTTTCCCCTCTTATTGGTATTGTCCACTGCCTGTTGTACATAATTTTATGACTATCAATTAATTTGATTTTTTTGGCAGACAATAATTAGGATAAATTTGTATTTTTCTTTTTGCCATATGCTGTCTGATTGTTTTTAATATTCTTGGTTTATTTAATCATGCAAAGATGTGTAACTATCTAAATTATTCCATCTACATCTTACACATGAAAGAATAGCACATTGCAATTAGCTTCCAGTACCAAATTAATTCCTGCTCTAACTTCATTGGTGTCAGGAGAGCTTTACCAGTGGCAGATTGACCCCATCCATTAGGCTGCCACAAAATAAATCAAGCAGGATAGCCAGTGATGCCAGCGTGGTTATTCCCAAGGCAGCACTCACAGGAGTTTTCTGGGATCTGCTGGAGTTTGCAAAGGAGACTGGGCAGGGAGATGCAGCCTTTCAACGTGGCCACGTGCTGGAGATCTGAGTTTCACACAGAGCTGTGTGTACCCAAATAGTGCTCATCAAAACCAGACCAAGGTCCCTCAAAGGCATTGCCTACTTACAAATTCAGGGAGAGTCATGAAAGACCTCTGCTTTCCGATGGTGTATCCTGATGACATTTCCTTTCTCGTGTTCACGTCTCCCATCAATTTGCTGCATCTGAGGGAACTGGCAAGAAATGGCTATGTCTCTTCATAGGTTGAATCTGTTTAAGCAAGAGAAGAATCCACTTAAGAAAAGACTTTTGTTTTACCTCTTAAAAGTTTCTGGCCAGAAAAGCATTGAAAAGCTAACAAAATATATATTTTATACATTATATATAGACATATGTATTTGTAACTCTTCATAAAAATTTATGGGCATAAATATGTACATTAAAAAATATAAGATCATGTCACATAAATATATGTATAACATAGAATCATAGTATCATTTAGGTTGGAAAAGACCTCTAAGATCATCAAGTTCAACCTGTAACCCAACACCATCGAGTTCACCACCAGACCATGGCCCCAGGTGCCACACCCACATATTCTTTGAACACTTCCAGGGTTGGCAAATCAACCACTTCCCTGGACAGCCTATTCCAATGCCTGACCACCCTTTCAGTGAAAAAGTTTTTCCTCATATCCAATGTAGACCTTCAGATTTGTAAGGCACAATTTGCCCTATGTGAAGCCATCCTGGCTGTCCTGGATCACCTCCTTGTCCTGCATGTGAGCGTGTCATCCATTCATGTTCACTGGTATATATGTTACCATTTGGGGTTCCATTGTTAATTTGATCCTTTTCTGCAAGACTGCATAGTTCTGCTTGTCTCTGACTGGAATAATTTCAGGGTTTTCTCATGTTAATCAGAACACCACAAACTATAGAATTTCCTCATTTAGGCTCTGTGGTCCAGATTGTTGTAATGAAAAGGATGAGCTGTTTGAAAACTCTTAGATAAGAAACCTGTAACATGGAATTTGAGCACAAAATAGCATTTTTTGCTCCTGATTCTGTAGCAAAGTTGTGTTCAGCAAATTGGGCTCTCACTGAAGGAGAAAAACTGAAACCCTGACCACTTTTTAAAGACCCCTGCAATGGTTTTGACAAGAATAGGTGTGAGAATCTCACCCTCCTGGCCAGATTCCTGTGAGTGTGATTGTGCTGTGCCTGTCAAAGTGACCTTCCTTCCAGTCTTCAGTCTGGACAATGTTAGGAGTAGTTCTGGTGTCTAACACAACAATTTCAAGCTTGTTTTCCTCTGCTCTTGGAGCTTTGACTTTTCAGTTGGGAGGAAGTAACTCCAGAATTCCTATAATTAATTTAGTGTTTTGAAATATTTGAAAAAAAGTTCCGCTTTATTACTAATTGATTTTAAAGTAGTTTATGAGATAAATAAAGAGCACATCGGTAAAATCAGTCACACATACTCTCCCTCACTCATCATATAGTTTCCCAGCTTGAAGCCTTATTTTATTTTTCCCATATAGCATCTTCTTCTTCTTCTTTTTTTTTTTCATGTTCACTGTCAACTTTATATTGTGAGGGGAAAAAATGGTTATACATTTAAAGGAGCAGGGAAAGCAGCACCTTGCAAAGCTATTGTGTGCTGCAGGAAAGAATGTGTCTCTGCTGGGAATTGGAGAAATCCAGATCTGAGGATCTCTGATGGTAATTAAGAGCAGCTCTGCCTGGCTTTTATTTTAGCTGGT
The DNA here is from genome assembly GCA_013397055.1 of Pachycephala philippinensis. NCBI lineage: Eukaryota > Metazoa > Chordata > Aves > Passeriformes > Pachycephala > Pachycephala philippinensis. The sequence continues at coordinate 408,164 of VWZT01008174.1, forward strand.
GATTGGGAGTTTTGAGCGGTAAATGTCTCATTGTTTCAAAAGCTGATGATTCCTTACATACATGACTGTGAAATATATTCCCTTCAGGGAGAGTTCTGCTTCTGTGTCTCCTGCAAAAAGTATTCTCCTCGAGAGACCAGCAGGCTGCTGCCTGGGACTCTGATCTCCAGCTCTCAGAGAGTAATTGGCATTAGACCCGGTTAATGCTGCATTGTCATTGTGCCAGATGCTGCAGGAAGTGATTCAGCAGGTCCAGTCCTTTCCCCTGGCTTGTTAATGGATCAGAATTCTTTAACTCGGAGCTTCAGAGGGTTTTTTTCCCTAATGAAATGTGAAACTTTAGCCCTTTGTGGTTTTCTTTCTTAAAGGATGACGTGAAACACCTTTAAAAAGGCTGGTTGTCTGTGGCAGCCCTAACTTTGAAATGTAACTCAGAATAGCATCTAGGTCCATTAGTGCTCAGCTTTTCCCAGCAAATAAACCATGTTACCCTCTTTTTGGGGTGAAAAAACCTCTCCGTCAGAATCAAAGAAACAGAAAGAACTGCAGCCATATGATTTCCTGCTAAAATTTCCATTGTAAGGAGGATCTAAACAATTGGCCTAAATCTGTTCAAGAACAATAGCTATGCCTTTGTTCTTGTGACAACATTATTTTTTAGGTTGTGTCATCTTTTTATTCATCATCCTATGTGGCCATGTAGAAATTGCACTATGTATCATCATTTCTCAGGTACTCTTTTCACTCATATTCCCCCTTTGTAAGCAATAGCACAATATCTCTATTGCCTATCATAAGCTTGAACATTATGTTCCCACAGTATTAAACAACAGCTTCTTTAATCTCAAAGATGGTTTCTTTTTAAAAAGAGATAAAACATCCTAAAGTTTACAGCGAAATGGAAGCTTTACCCTGGCTGTGCCTCACTCCCAGTAATCATACAGATACATAAACAGTGTCATCCTGGGGAGAAAATCACATCATTCACAACTTCTTCCTGTGAATAAAGGGAATTACCCACGGGGGTTAGGTCACTCCATTAATGGGGCATCATTTTATAAAAGTCACAATGTGGAGGTAAATAATGATTAATCTGGGTTCCAGTGTGAGAAGCAAGGGAGTTGGGCTCAGTCCCACATGTAGTGCTACGTCTAAGATACCACAATAATCCATCATTAATTCAATTTGTAGAGTGACCCGATCTACAAATATTACAAACAAATTGATTTGGATTGAAATATGGTACTTATTTTCACAGTACTTCCCCCTCCCTCCCCCCCCC
>VWZT01008174.1:409476-450803 GCA_013397055.1 Pachycephala philippinensis
TGCGTCTGACATGAATGCATTAATGGAGGATTTAGCATTCAGCATTTTCCAGGGCATTTGAGGAAGATGTTAGGCACATTTATTATGCTGTCTTGATGCTTGTGTAGTGCAAGTTGTATGCTAAATGCAAAGTGCTGGAAAGTCCAGGATAAACAGAGAAGTTAAGTTTCCTGTTAACAGATAAAATGGGAAAGCAGTTGCTACAGAAGCAGTAGGTTCTGGGACACTGAGAAAAATGGCAAATTTAGGAGTTTATCCTGCAATCTTGTCTATTTGTGTGTAATATAATCTGCAAGTCTAAAAATAAAGAGATTGTAAGTGAAGAGGTGCCTTAAACTATTAGAGGGACATTGAAATGCTCTAAGTCCTTTCTGTAATACGACGTCAATATAGTACAGAGCTTTTACAAAGCTCTAAGTATTATATGTCTGTAATTCCACTTTATTTAGGTTATTTCTTGACAGCCACTGAAATCTGTGACAAACTAGATCCTAAACACTGAAAATAGTAAAATTAAAAAGAGCAGACTGTTTATGCTCTGAATTATAAATATAGATAGTAAAGAGTGGCATTTTACATATTCTTTAATTTTAATAACCCTAGGAGCAGTTAGTAAGTGAAAGACAGAACATGATGGTTATCTGCTGAGTGTTCTTTTAATTTCACAGTGTGCAAATAGCTTTTGATGTGAAGATTTGGTGCCGAAGGAAGTAAGATAATGGAAGAATCTTTAAATTGCATTATATCACTCACGCAGCTCTGCTAACATCAGCCATGAGCAAGGAGAGGATGGTGAGCGGAAGATAGCGACACGAAAGAGAGTCTGTGGTGATTACCGCTTAATTCGATTGTTGGTTAATTAAATCAAAGCATCAGGAGGAAAAATCATTCGGATTAAAAATGAATATAACTTCCGTCCTTTATTTGATTTGTTGTAGGAAGGAATAAATGGGGTAATTGAATCACTGGCATAAGAAAGTTTCAGTAATTCTTTCAGAAACGAGGAGAGCTCAGATGTGAATGAGATAGCAGGAGGAAGCCCAGGGCACACCCGCTAACATGAGAGATGACTGCACATCATAAGCATTGTGCTATTTAGAGATTGTTATTGACATTTAAACCACTCTCGTGTGCTGTGTGAGCTGTGATATGAACCCTCTGGTCATGTGGGCAGCCATCCCCACTGTTTATTTCGGAATAAGCGATGGGAGGAACGTCAGCAGAAAGAAGACGGTAGGCTTTGTTTCCTGTGATCTGCTTTACTCCTATTTATTTCTAGGCTGTCATGAAATGTCAGCGGGATTTTCACAGATCCCATCACTGAAGTGCCCATTGGTATCTGTGAGATGGGGAGTTTCTATTTGTCAGTGGTTAATGTACAAATATACTGATATATATCTGATGAAGATAGTGAGGTGCCTTTGCCATAAGAAATGGTTTAATAATCCCACACCATGGCATTTCCATGCTCTGGCAGAGTCAGAAATGACGACACACTGGTGTTGGTGAGAGATTCTGGTTGCATCTGTGGTTTTGTTCCCAGTTGCTTTTTCTTCTCTGTTTCCCACCACATCTGGAAAACTACAGCTGTAGTGAAAATACTATGCTGGTCATTGGGATTTAGTTTTCTCTTTCACCACAGTCTTGCTTTTCCACCTTTGATTAACCTACCCCGCCTCCCGCAGGATAATTCCACTTTTGATACTGATCTTCCCTTTCATCTGCTCTTTCTCTTGCCCATTGTGACTGTATGCTCTTTGGGGAAAAATATTTTATTAGTTTTTCTCCAGGGCCTACAGCAGCAGAATTTTGAACTCAAATGGGTCCTAAGGCCGTGCTAATCAACAGCCTGAAATTTGCAATCTGATCCCTCTAGTGTGCAACAACTGAATCAACATGCTAATATTTATGAGGATATAGGCATAATTGCATTAAGTATCTCTATTAAAATATGTTAGTATGACAAATTTCAGCTAGCAGTATAACCTTGCTTGGACTTCTTAACCACGGGATAGTTGAGTTGCTGTCAATTTTTTCTTGCTGAAGAGAGCATTGAACAAAAGATGGTTTTTTTCTTTTACTTTTTGTTGGGTTTTTTTGTGAATGGAGAAGGCTGAATAAAAATGTGACTCTGTTGTTGTCAGCAACAATCCAGACTCCCAGACTGACATGGCTTTCCTTAGCTGATGGAGCTACACTGGTCTGGATTTCAGATCACAGGACACAGGATATTTTCCTTACTTTTTGTGGCCTACCTGACTCTGAGTTCAGAGCAGTACATCAGCAGTTCCTGACTTACCTCCTTCCTAGGCACAGGCTTTCTCTGTGCCCTCCAATAAACCACTTTACTTCTCTGTACCTCGGTTCTTCATCTGTAAAATAATGGTAATGGTGCTGTTTATTTTGTAGAAGTTTGATGGGGATAAATGTGTTAAAGATGGTGGCCCTCTCACATGGAATAGGGACTGTCTGACTACCCATGAAATAAAGAAATGTATAGATACCAAAATAGAAAATCTTCATTCTTCAAATCTTCGTGTAGCTTCCTTTGGCCATTACACTGATAATCTTCCCAGCTCATCTTAAAAGCTCTACATTTATGCCAAAGTCACAGCAGTTTCAAGTGTTGCGTTGTTTTTGTCTGGGCACTTTTACATGATTGACAAATACTAAAGATGAAAATCTTTCTGAGGTGATGTCTGTGAGTGCTTAAATAATAACATTTTTTGAATGTCAAATATGGAAATTTTTCTCTTAAAGTGTAAGTGTTAGGAAGAGAAATTCTTTGGGAGGAGGGGAATACTGAAAGACTGGCTTTGTCAATGTCCCAGGTAGCTTTGCCCCACACCTCAGTGAAGCCCCAAATATCACCTGGTAGGTTTAAGAGTGCCTGCGCCATACCTACAAAACCATTTATTTTCATTGGTATTGTGTATGTGTAAAGAACTCCGTTTGCCTATTAATCTGCTCCTTTCTTCCTTTTTTCCCCTTTTGTTTGTACATCCTTTAGAACCACTTCCTGTGAGCAATGTTTCCATCTATGATTACAAACCATCTCCAGAAACAGGAGTTTTGTTTGAAATTCAGTACCCAGAGAAGTACAATGTTTTTACCAGGGTAAATATAAGCTATTGGGAAGGAAAAGACTACCGAACAATGCTGTACAAAGGTAGGAGGAAACTGTTTCACCAAAATGTAATAGTAACTCTGCTGGAAACATTTTAAGCAGCGGTCTTAGATGGGGTTTTGACATGTATTTATATTTCTGATAGTGTGTTTATGTAATAGCTTTTATATTGCGAAGTAAGGGATGGGTCTTTGAATTGAGATGGTGGTTCACTTGGGATTTTTAAATTGCTGGAATCCTAGTTCTAGTGATGTTGCCTTTCTTTTGGATTTTGGAGTAAGACTTGGTGGTCTGGATTTTTGCAATCAGGCTGAAATCAACCTGGGAAGGCATCCCCAATTGCTGGTGCTTCTGTGTCAGTCCAAAGAAATACGAAAGCTGCCAGGCTCTTCCCTCTGGCCACGGTTTCCTCTTTGGTCTGTAGCTGATAGGAAAGCTCTGGGATGTCCCAGAGGAGGGAAACCCATTCAATAAACCTGATTGTTGGCACGGGATCAAAGCTGGTAGTTGTGTATCACCACGCAGTGACACAGTGCTGTGCTGTATAGTACATTACTGCAGCACTCAGTGTTGTCCCCAAGCTAATAAACCCTGCTGCATAATAGAAATTTCAGTGTTCTTAAAATAATCCAATCAAGGGCAATCAATCTAACAGTCTAGACAGTCAGCCTAAACAAACAACCAACCTAGCCACCTAAATGATCTAACAAGAGCAAATTCTTTCTTTTTATTTGTTCACAACTGAACCCTTTCGTATATTTGTTTACAACTTTTGCCCTGCAGTATAGCTTAAGCACAGAATCTTTCTCAGAGATATAAATGGGACTGTCCTATGGGAAGCACCCTGAGAGGTGAGGAAGGCACCCACATACTCTGTGGGCCCTGAAACCCCAGTGATTTGACATCCCATAGTGCCAGTAAAATGCCTTTGGGCAATCCAGTAGGTGCTGAATTGAATTTTGGGCACTGAATTAAGGATCCCAGAACAGAAGACTGGTCGCTGTAAACTCTCTTTAAAGTCAGCAGAGGGAGATACACACCTCCAGAAAGGAGGTCAGAAAATTTGGGAGTCTCTTTGCTGCAATACAAAGCGGGGCTAGAAATCACATTTTCAATGCTGCAAAGTGCCAAAAGTTAGGAAGGGTAAAGTCTGGATCACAGCAGAAAATATAGGTGACCTCTTTCCAGAGAACAAAAGGGATACCAGCAGTAATTTTTCTAATAGATGGTTCCGGGGGCTGTGTGCTAAAGCTGCTGATAAATAAAAAGAGCCAACCTGAATTAAGAGATTCACTAATCAGCTTGCACACTCCTTCCACAGCCAGGTAGCCCAAAGCCAGCTCTCCTCAGCCCACACATGTTGGTGGTGGAGGTGAGCAGAGCCCTCAGCGCTGCGGCTCGTGCTCAATGGCAGGAGGATGGATGCTCCTTTGAACATCTCCCCTCAGCTCAGCATCTTTGTGCCTCAGTCAGCAAAAGACCAAAGAGGCTTTTGCGTGCAGCAGTTAAAGGTCTGCAGGAACTGTCAGATGCTCTTTGAGATATTCAGTGTCATGTGGAGCAGGTTGCCAGATTCAGTTCCCTTGCCAGTGAAAAGCAGCTCATGTTTCTTGTGCTGGGCCTTTTTTTTTTTTTTTTNTTCCTGGTAGCAGAGTGGCTTTGACAGCCAGGAACAGTGTTGGCAAACTGAATTATTACGATTTCACATCTCAGAGCAGGCTGAAAAAATGTTTAAACATCTAAAACATTGCCCATTCACCATGTGAACATTTGATGCATTATCCTCTTTTTTTTTCCCTTTCTTCTTTTCTCTTTAAACCTTCTGCAGATTTCTTTAAAGGTAAAACAGTTTTCAATCACTGGCTGCCAGGCATATGCTACAGTAACATCACATTCCAGTTGGTATCAGAAGCAACCTTCAACAAGAGCACGCTGGTGGAGTACAGCGGGGTCCAGCATGAGCCCAAACAGCACAGAACAGGTGAAGAAAATTCTTACACACCATTTTTTCCATGTATTGCTGCTTTTCTTGCTGCTCTGGGGAGGCGATTGATCCCTCAGAGAGGAGGGTGTGTGTGAGGGCAGTGCTGGGAGCATGGCAGGAGGATGTTGTGGCTGTTCCATAGGCTTTTGTGTGTACAAACCGTGCAGAGGGAAATTTGTGTGGGTGTTTCTGTCATAAAGCTTGCTTCTTAGAAAATAACTTCTGCTTCACGTGAGATATCCTGGGCCTTGTGCTAGGAATTAATTTTTAAGCCACAGGAATGGCTGCACTGAGCAGACTATTGATCCATCTCCGTTGGTCTGTCTCCTTGTGCAGTGAATCATAGCTAAACTGCTGGAGAAGGCCTTCCTCACTGTGCACTTTTCCAGCACGGAGAAGAATATCATAGTTGCCCGACTTGGCGGCCAGTTTGTGCTCTGAAGCATGAACTTTTAATTTCCAAGACAGCAATGTTGCAAAGGCTGAAAATTGCATTTGTTCAGGGTCCAGAACTAATTTAATTTGGTCCTGGGACGGTGCCCAAAACTTTTTTTGTTAATCTGTTGGACCGCAGACATTTATCAGGGTTCAAAGTGAAATGAACCAGTGCTAAAATCAAAAGGCCAAATCTTCAGATGAATACACTGATGTTGGTCCATTGCCTTGGACAGAACAAAGCCAACTGATGCCAGCTGAGTTCTGTCCTGAAGATCCTAAATATAGTCATTGAGATATTGAACCATAACCAACAGGATAGCTTTTTTTTTTTTTCCTGCTGCCCTCCCATCCCTCATTTTTCACATGAACTGCAGTGAGAATGTAGAGCCTGGTTTTCTGTTAGTGGCCGTGCCTGGGATGGGAGCTGAACAAATTAGCCTGCTGTAAAGTGCCAGCTTAAAAGGTGCCCGGCAAAATTATTTGCAGAGGCTACTCACAGTTAGAGTGTGTGAGGAGAGGCAGACAAGCAATTACAGTGAGACAGATAAATGCTGTGTGTTCACCTCCTGGCATCAGCTGAAGTAACTTCTTTGCGTGCCAGAATCTTGTCTTGTGGAGACCCAAATCTTAAGATCAAGCTTTCACAAATATTAAAATTTAAACTGATGTTTAATGCTTGTGAAAAGGTGCCTGCTAAAAGCATATGAAAAGCCCTACAGCAACATGAAGGTTATTTTTTTAAATATGAGTTATGCCATATATTAGCTTTGCATATATGTTTCAATTCATTTCCACAGAGGTTTTTTCCCTGATCAGGATCTTCCTGGAAGACACAATAAAATAAATGTAAATTCACTGTTAAAAATTCACACTAGAGTAGCCTTGCTGTTCTAATAGCACTCAAGTTTGATTTACTGTGACTTTACATCTACTTTACTTCCTGGCATTCTTGAATTGTGATTATTCTGTGAATTTATATTCCTCTTGATCCTACTACAATCACTTCTGGTATATGTATGAGAATATGTGAGAGAAGGGAGAATCTTAGTAAGAACAAGTTATTTCAAACAATCCCCAGAAGAATGTTATTTGTCTGGGGAATTAATACATTTAAAGGTGCACAGAACACACCCATTAAGAGACTAACCCTTGCTTCTCTTTTAGTTCCTTACCCACCTCGAAACATTTCCGTTCAGATTGTGCCAATCAACAGAAACAACTGGGAAGAGCACAGTGGGAATTTTGCAGAAGAATCCTTCATGGGACCACAAGAAATCCTAAGGAAGGAGAAGGTCAGCCATCTTTCTGGCAGCCCACCTGAGATTCCAGCAGCAAACACGACTGCAGCCTGGCTGGATGACAATTCCAACGGCACCGAGTACGAGAGCACCTCGCAGCCATCCTGGTGGTCCAACGAAGCCGAGTCTTCCGAGGGGGAAGAGGAGTTTGTCAATGCAGTTTCCAGTGTTTATGAAGCCAGTGATGCCATCACGTCTGGCAGACCCACAGCAGAGCCCCCTCCCTTCCTTCCTGTGCAGATGGTGCTGACCTGGCTGCCCCCAAAGCCCCCCACTGCCTTTGATGGTTTCCATATCAACATCGAGAGGGAAGGTAAAGCAGGGCCTTGTGCCCTTCTCATCCTTATTTTCTGTAATTCCGTTGGTGGATTGTCTCCTCTACAAATCATTAATTATCTAGTAGGGTGCTTCAGAGGGCTTTCTTAGATCCTCTGTATTTCTTGAGGAGTTTCGTGCATCTTCTTCTGGCTGGGCAGCATAAAAGTGAGGGAGGAGGAGTAAATCCCAGTTTGCAGTTCTCTTTTGTTAAACAAGATTTATCTTGTTGTACATATTGCCACACTGTTTAAATGCAGTCCTTTTGGATACCTTTTAATACCACAGTTGAAACAAGATTAGCATTTCTGATGTGTATAATTTTCTTGGTGGCTGGAACCTTTCAAATTTCGATTAACCCGCACTCTTTTTTCCCCCCCGATTTAGAGAACTCAACAGAATTTTTGACAGTGAGTGAGGACACCCACAAATTTGTTGCTGAACTGAAAGAACCAGGAAAATATAAATTGTCTGTAACAACATTCAGCTCCTCTGGCTCTTGTGAAGTTCGGGGAAGTCAATCAGCAAAAACACTTAGCTTTTACATCAGTAAGTATCTCGTCAAACTCATCTTTTTCTCCCTGAGCAACTTAGCTGCAATGTACAGAGTTTGACCACTGTGGCATCTCTGGCATCTGCTGATGGATCACAAGGGTCTGGTCTTCTGGAATTCCCCATGCCAGAGAAGGAAATACAGTGCAAATATATTATATATTGCAACCTGCCTGGATGAGCCTTCATTGTGCCATCTTGGCAGTCTTAAAATCAGAAAGCGAGTGATTTGATGGAGTCATTGCCAGTGTTCAGCAGTGGCTCACTGAAATGAGTCACCCTTTTGCATCTCTCATACTGAGGATTTAATTCCAAGAATGAATTGGGTGGTTATAGAGAGTCTTGGAAATGTTTAACTTCCTTACTCCTGGAGTATGTACTGGGTTAGGGCTGAAGGGCAGCTGAGAGTGTGGGAATTGCACAATTAAACACTGAACTCAGAAATGGCATGGTCTCTGAGAGAACACAGAGCAAATTACAGTAGATGAAGTGGTTCAGCCTGCTAAATTCAAAGGAGAAAAAGTAATTTATTATTTCCCTGTAGAATCACAGAGTTTCTTAACTGGAGATTTAGTGAAAGACAAAGTAATGATACAGTTCTGTGTAAACTAATACCATGACTGACAATTAGATCAGCAAGTGAGACAGGTGTTGGTGAATTCAGATCATTATCCTTCTAATGGCTGTGGTCACCTTTGTACCTTTTTCTGCAAAAGGAAATATATATACCCTACAGAATGCCCATGGAATGAGAAAGGGGAATACTCAACAGCACTGCACAATTCTGCATGTGGGAAGATAATGCCTTCCCAAACCATGAATGCTGCAGCAAGACACAGCAGCTAAAGCTGGCAGAAAAATTCATATTAAAAGGAAATGTTGTCAAGTACTTCGGTTTATTGTGAATAAAAATTGTGCCTTTAGTAGCTCGTAACATTTACAAATTCTAGGTATTTAGACTTGAATTCATCATAATGCTGGACTGCATGTAGCAATTCCACTACTGCTCCTGTTTTTAACAACTTAACATTTGAAAGAAACAATAATGGGAAAATGTAGAGAAAACAGCGCATGAGATAGAGGGTCTCTGCTGTTGTAATTTCACTATCTTCTGTTTTTCTTCAGGAATACTTAGACAGCTTCATTATATGAAAAGCATTAAAGTAGATAAAGATACATGTAGCATTGCCATTAGTATCAAATGTTGCTCCATTTTGCAAGGTGTGACATATTTTCATTAAGCAGTATTTAATGCAGTGTCCTCCATGAAGTGTGCTAACTGTGGACCTGAGAGAAATGAGGATGTGTTAATCCAAAATATAGGGGTATGGATGGCGAGATTAAGGATGAACCCTAATCTCATTGTGGAAAAAGTATTAAGCTGTTACAGGAAGGCAACGATATTTTAATTTTATATGTAACATATCAGAACTTTTGGGTTTTTGGGTTTTGTCAGTTAGTTTTGCAGCCTTTTAGAGCAAAATTAGGGTTCTTGGCAGTTGTCTTATATATTCTGTCAAACACAAGGTCCTTAGTATTTCAGATATTTTTTATATGTATTTCTGGTAGAATGCCAAATTGGAGATATGCACAGATACTCTTAGGTTGAAATTCCTTTTCCATTCCTCTTTATGAATGATCAAGTAGGCTTTGTGTGGGGACTACAACTCTGGGTCATGACATGAGGTATCTCTGCTCCCTTAATGCTGGTGCTGAAACAGTTTCTGAATAGTGAGAGCTACATGTACATCCACTGTCTGCAGAAGATAATCTAATGATCAAATTCCTCTTTTTTACCTGCGTGGGTGTGGGTCTGCTGCTGTGAATAAATTTTGTCCACAGTGTCAGTCTTACCTTTCTCTTGTAGCACTTCCTTGGTGAATCATCCTGTCAAATTACTGGCTTGTGTTACATATTTTTGCTACATCCAGAGAGCAGTCAAATCTTGTAGGCTGATCCTAAACCCCATTCTTGCTCTGGCATTTGTTTTATTTTATCAATTAATGTAAATTACCATTAGAGTTGCATGGAGGAAGACTGTCAAGGACAGAGCTGTCACAAGTATCACTTAAAAGTGACAAGAAAAACAGGCAACTTTCGTAAAATATGAAATTTTGACCAAGTCTAGCTGAAGTTATTTTCCAAGCTGTTATTTAAAGCTGTGTTCTCTACCAAGTGCTCCAAAAAGTCTGAGGAAGGATGAGATTCTTCACTGTGGTGACCTCTGTGTACTTGGTTTTCATGCTTCAGGGCCATGGTACGTTTGGTGGGTGTGTTAGTATGTGGAGAGGCAAAAAATTCTGTGTGCTTATCCTTTAATATTGGTCAATGATCTGTACATTATGGGCTGTCACTGCTTTTAAGCGTTCCCTTGGAGCACGTCTGATACTGCTGGGTGGTTTCTGGGAAGCAGCAGAGAATCCTGCAATCTGAATTCTCAGACAGTCACGTTTCTCCTGTCATCAGCTCTGCTGCAGGTGACACAGCACCAGCCTCAGGCTGTTTCCCAGGGCTGCCATCTCTGCTGCCCGAGGGCTGAGGAGGTGGACAGCTGCCAGTCCAGCCTCCCTCACCAGCAATAAATAATTCCCTAAAGAAGGGTGTTTAACATAAGTGCCTCAAATGGCTAGAATGGCTTGCTCACCTGTGCTTTTGGGACGTGTCCCAGGCCCCACAGGTGAGTGGATAGAGGAGCTCACTGAGAAGCCCCAGCATGTGACCGTGACGGTGCTGAGCTCCACGACTGCCCTGACATCCTGGACAGCATCACACGAGAGCAGTGGCAACAGCACCATCGTGTCTGTGCTCTCCCTCACCTGCCAGAAGCAAAAGGAGAGCCAGAGGCTTGAGAAACACTACTGCACTGAGGTAAGGGGCAGAAGATGCAGTGTTTTCCAGTCCAGGAAAAAATCATCCTGCTGTTTAGAGTCCTTGTGCCCCAAGGCTCTATCAGGATGCAGAGGACAGTGGTGGCTGCTCCTTTCTGCAGTCCAAAGGGAGGGACAAGGCTGGTGCAGTCAGGAATGAAATGTGCAGCACACCACAGGATTGGTAAAATGGGATTTCTGCTGGACTTGCTGTGGCCAGTCCTTCACTCAGGCATATGCTGCAATACATTTGTGTTAGTGAAGTGCTCACATGCATCATTATCATCAAAGTAGCATGAATTATTTCTTAGCTATCCCACATTTGAATACGGAGCCTCACTGTAAATTTTCTGGAAGCTTTGAGATGATCAGAAGTCAGCTTTTCTTTTCATCCGTAGAAAAAGGTGTCAGCACTGGGAAATAAACAGCAATTCAGACCACCTATGATTTTTATGGACAGCAGTGCTTTAGGGCTGCTGTATGGGATGTCTTTATAATCATCAAGAGTCCTGAACCCCAAAACTTGACAATTTTCTGTTACTTGAAACCCTTAGTGAGCATAAGCCCACATCAGACTGTGCCTATGATAGATCAGTGGCACATGGCTTCAATTAGAAAGATGTTTTAGCCCACATCTCAGGAACCTCACCAAGATGCTGATACAGCCTTTTTCTGAGCAGGGCCATGACTTCTGTCTGGCTCCCTAAATTTGTGTGTGATGGAGGAGTCTGCAAAGGACTGCAGTGCTGCCCTGCTGCACCCTCAGCTCGCCCATGGGAATGGAAGGGGACTGCTGGCACTCCCTGTAAATCTTCATCTCCTTCAACTTTGTGATCAGCCCTGCAAGTTAATTAATACAGAGAATTTGCGACCCTTAAAATGCCTTTTAAAATTAATCTCTGTAGAAATTTTGAGTTTTATTTCAAGAATGGCTGTGAACTTAAATGTTTGGAAGATTTTTTCGTGACAATTTGAGGGTCATTTTTCAGAATCAGCTTGTTATCTTACTGTTATTTATATTTCTTAAAAGTGCGGTCATTTAAATGGGAAGCAAAGTAAAGTGGGTGATTATAAACACAGATCACAAATATACGCATTTATAATTTAGTAAATATTACAGGATTCATCTACAAACTCAAAAACTAGTACCTAAAGTTAATCTGTGAATAAACAAGGTACCTGTAAAAGTAAACGTGTGGGTAGAGTAGGTAGAAAGGTCTAAATACAGTTATTTGGTTTTTTCTGTCATTACATATATCTCTATAAAATTTTATCACCTTACTATACCTGGAGTTGTTAATAGCTGTTGGTTTGACTTCTCCTTGATGAGCTGAAAAGAGCAATGCTCAGTGCAGAGTTCTATCAATTTCTAACACGGTGCATGATTTAGAAGTGATTTAGCTTTCCAGAGCAGCTGGTAAAGGCAAATTCTGTTCCTCACTAAATCTGTGCTGGCACTGATATATACATTCATGTGCGTTGCAGTAAACCACCAGTGCAGAGGTGGCTGTGATACAGACTTTGGAAAGGTTGTGAAGAAAATATTAGTAGGAAATACCAGCCTGCAGCTCTAGAAAAGGATGTGTGGAGGCTTTTCCTCAAAGCTGCTCTGTGCATTTGCAGTTAGTGGAGTCTTCAGGCGATGAGCCTCTCCATGTTGTATCAGACCAGGAGTCACTTGGTCAGGAATTCTGCCTCCAGCTCTGACTGGAACCTGGCGTGGCACAGCAGAAATGTTAACGGTGATGTTTTCAAACTGGAAAGAAAAATCCCAGTGCCCCTTAGTCACAGTTTGTAGTGCTGTGCAGGGGAGGTGACAGAGAATTCTTCCTCTCTGATGCCACTGTGGAGTCACTCAGTACACGCTCTCAGAAGACAGCTTCCCCAAAATGCTGCCTTCAGCTCACAGAGCTGCATCAGATGACAGATGGATGGAAAGCCTCAGGCTTTGATTGAAAACACATGGTCTAAATACCCCAGCCTGAATAATACCACCTGAAAATGAGTCATGTAGCCTGAATATTTTAATAAACTTTGACAGTAGGAGAGAGTGGGTCTGCAGTGAGATAGCTGACCTTATGCAGCCAGGCAAGTGCAATTCTCTGAGTCAGATCATTTGTGAAGTCAGTCCTGACCATTTCTACAGTTTTGCTACCTGGGCCTTAATGAATGGAGTTCTTACTGTCCATGCCAATGTGTTTGGATTCATGCCTTTTGTAATTGGAGTCATTCAAGTCCAGTCTCAATATTCTTTTATTAACCGAGCGAATGCTTCCTATCTGATGAGTTCCTCTCCTCCTAGGTGAATTCAAGCAGCAGCCTCATTGAAAACCTTGTTCCTGGTGCCCAGTACCAAGTTGTGGTTTACTTACGGAAAGGACCATTGGTTGGACCTCCCTCTGATCCTGTCACCTTTTCCATTGGTAACCCCTGAACCTACTGACTGAAATGCATTTATTTGTTTTTAGGGGTTGTTTTAAAATACATGTAGTATGTTCATTAGGTCCTGTAGACCATGCCTTGATTTTCTTGGGTTTAACAGTGGATCTTGGTATTCTCTGCTTTGGGATTTGAAAATGAGAAGAACCCTCTGAAACTGAGAGTAACATTTTCAAGAGTGTGGTTTTATGTCCAACAGGCAGAGCTGCTGCCCCCCATGCCTTTAATTTCGGATTCCACCAGGCTCCTATAAAGGGTCATTTAGGACAGAGTTCAGTATCTTTTAGTTTCAGTGTAATTTCTTTTGTTAAGATTACCACTTAAACAAAATGTATTAAGGAGAGAGAGGGCAAAGAGAAATATTCAGTGTACAGAGTTACATCTGCAGAGAAATAGTCAACGTGTGTCACCCACCTTTTGACAAAAGGTCTGCTCAGTGGGAGAGCAGGTGGCTGAAAGTTACACTTCTTCAGTATTTTTAATGCCGCTTCCTCTCTGTGATGTAGGGAAGAAAGTGAACAGAAAAAAATGTTAACCTGTTAAGAATTTAATCCTTAAATAAAAGCCAATATGTGGCCCAGGGATTATGGTGATAGCCTTTTCTTTCTAGGCAATCTTCTTATATGTTTTCATAAATTTGGTCTGAATAAAAATTTGCAAGGTATGCTATATTTCAGTAAAGGAAAAATTAGTAAGTAAATATTTATATGTACTTTAATATTAAAATTTCTATCATGGGGCAGCTTTTACAAAAGCTTTTGATTTTCTTTCTCACTGTAATTCAAAAATCTGAAAAGTACTACTTTTATTTGCAAAAGTAAAATCGTGTATACTCAAAGTAAATAAATTCCTTTGTTTTCTCCACTTTTGTATGGCCTCACAACCATAAAAGTTTCTTACAAAACTCAAAATGGCAATCAGTTTCTAAACAGAACATCTCATAGCTTTCTTATTATAAAGGGACTGTTTTTATGCAGTAAAACAACAGTTGTATGAGTTTTCATTTCATAACAGGTTATTGAATTTGATACTAAAATAATAGAACTGAAAAACAAATTGTTCTGGGAACTTACCAGTGGTGGCTAATGACGAAGGAAACTCAAATAAAATAAAATTCACTTTAAAAAGTATTCAATTCTCCCCATGTTTATCCTGAGCTCATTTTCACAGGGTGAGCACTAGCAGCGTAGAGAGAGCGAAGCAAAGACGTGGTAAATGATTTATAAAGGTAAAGGCAATCGTGCTAACATGGGCTGAAGTAATCTAGGTGCTGGTCCAGGTTCTGACCTGGTGTGCCATAGCTGGGGCTCTGCAACCCTGGCAAATGTTAGCTCTAAGTCCTTATTTAAGTGGCCTCAGTGAAGTCATGAAGAATAATTGCTTTCCAGACCATACAGGTTGCAGAAGTTGACCCTTACGTGACATTCTTCAAACCACTTGACTCCTCTTTCTCAGTGTCACCGTCTGTGAGGCAAGAATAGCAATACATGACAGAACCTTTAGGTTCCCCAGGGAAGGAGGGCTAGAGATGAAAACTTTCCTTTCTTGCAGTGCTCTGGGCTTTTGATGCTTTGTTTTTGAGCATCTTGAAATATCTCCTAAGCATCCTGATTTTCAAAGTAGAATGGAACCCTCCACTTACGAAAAAGCAAGCCCTGTACTTTATCTCAGGCTGAGCAGCCAACACCAAGTGGTCTGTAGACATTCTTGAAAAAGTAGTTTTAAACTGGAGAACAAGTGCTTAAAAAATGGTATTCAACCTCTTGTGATCAGGAAGTTCTTGGGAATTAAAGTTGTGAAAAAACCAGAAATAGGTAGAATTTGATTAAGGAAATATAGCATTTTAAAATAAAGTGCAACTGATGACACATGCATATGACTAACCATAATTTCTGGTTTATAGTGCCCACTGGAATAAAGGATCTGACGCTTTACCCTTTGGGACCTACTGCTGTGGTTCTGAGCTGGAACAGACCTTTCCTTGGGGTGTTCAGGAAATACGTGGTGGAAATGTTTTACTTCAACCCATCAACCATGACCTCAGAGTGGACAACCTACTATGAAATAGCAGCAACTGTCTCCTTGACTGCCTCAGTGGTAAAGTGACCATTACTGACTTGCTTTCCCATGCCTGTGTGGCCCTGTGACACTTCTTTTCCCAGCCTTTTCCCCATGAATATGTATATATGCCTTTATGTATATATGCCTTTTAGCCTGGCACTTTTTACCCCAGCAAAGCAGAGAAAATGGCCAGGGTGCTGGAGGCATTTCCTGTTCTAAAGTAAGGCAATGCCAGCTGAAGCATGCTAAATTTTAAGCAGAGCAATGAGACAGGAGATGAGCCTCCTTTTTCTTTGTTGTTTTTGTTCAGCAAGTCCAGAGGCAGCTTCAGTTTGTGGGTGAGTTTGTCAATCAAGGCTTTAAAAGTTCCATCATCTCCTCAGGGGGTGCAGTCCAAAGCCTTATCTGCATAATTAATATTGATAGTATGGATTTGGGGCTTGCAGGCTGCTCTCACAGTGGGCCATCTGGAAGCCTTAGCTGGGGAGAGGTTTTTGTGAAAACAGCCTTCATGTTTCTGAAGCTGCCAAGTCTTAGGCCAAGGTTTTAACTAGGTGAACACCAGTCTCTATAAGAACACACTCACATATACTCACAGGCATCTTTGCAGATATAAAGTGGAACTTTCCTCCTCTTTTCCATTATTTCCTGGAGAAGGTGAACGGATTTTATTCAGACTTAGCTGTGGTGCAAGACAGAAAGCAATTCCAGCTGAAATTAGTTGTTCAGAAAGTTATGAGTATGCAAAAAAGATAGCAATAACTTCTGGTGCTGGTGAGAGCCACGGTGATTTACTGTAATTGATTTGCATAATACCATTTGTGGAGTCATTTTGGCTATAGCAGCTTTACTGTAATTGGGTATGTGACTATAAATTTAGCACATAAATCTCCAGGGAAATTAAAAACAAAAATAACTTAGCAAACTAGTAATTAATATCTTGTAATCATGACTCAGCACGAATAGATGAATAGCTGAGTGATCTAAGTCGTCCAAGAAATAAAGCTGTCATCCAGAGTTAATGTGGTTCATTAGAAAAGGAGATGATGTTGTCCCTTACTGTTGCAAATCCTGCTCAGGGAAGCCAAGTTGGAATTCCTTTGTCTGGATTTCAGTCTGAAATGCAACAGTGCTGCTGTATCGCAGCTAAAGTGAGCATTTCTTCAAGGATAATTTTAAAGACTAATCCTGAATTAGGAAAAGAATGTTTCCCTGTTTTTCTGTTGTGGCATTTAATGTACAGGTAGGTACTGGTGAACTTTTGGTTGGGTTCTCGAGTGGTGCTCCAGAATCCCACTGTGATCCCTATGATCTGCTGACATCTCTCAGTGGTGTATCCTGGAGCAACAATGAGAAGAATCAAAAATCAATGTCTCCTACAGCATGAAATAATCAAGTACTATTTGCTGGAGGGTTAACACTTGACAAGAACCTTTGGAACTGAATTTGTCTTTGCACTCTGTTCAGTTGCTTCATTCATTTTGTGCTCTGCAACTTACTTGAAGATTGTCAAAGCAATGTGGGTATTTTCAGTATTACACCAGAGGCATGTCAGAAGAAGTCCAGGCATCTTCAAGGCTTTGGTGTCAATGTGGATACAACTTCTTCCAAAAATCACGAAAAGAACAGATCACACCCCCCATATTTGCATTGCCTTGTAGTATCTGGAGAAAAAAGGCCACTGCAAACAACAGAGATCTGTAAAAATAGCAATTTCTACATTGTTGAAGTTGTTCATTATTTTCAATTTATTTTATTTTGAATTTTAAAAATATCATTAAGCTTTTCATTTAAACATAAATATCTTAAATTTTCTGTGCTGTCAGTGGAAGAATTTGAATTTTAACTTAAATATTATGTGCAATATTATAATATAAAACATACTGCTTTTTATACTTCGTTTATATCTCATTTATATTTACATATATAATTTATGTCTCATAAGTCATTTATGTTTCATTCATATTCCATTTATAATAAATGATAATAGAAAGTGAAATACACTTTGAAAATCAGAAAAAAATACGTCTTTTAAAGTGACAATATTTGAGACAAAAATGTTGCTTCTAATTTATCCTTAAACCCCAGCTGATCAAACTAGAAATGCCTACATTTTCCAGTTATTTTGCCTTCATCACACTGGAATTTTGATGGAAGATTGCTCTGTGTGGATGGTTCTTACTGCCCTGGAAATCCATGAGAGATTCCCATGGTGGGGAGAACCTGTGACCAGCTGGATGTGGATGAGCAGCAGAGCCATCACAACTGTGTTTGCTCCCCCTGCACAGATATTTTAGTAAACTGAAAGGCCAAATTTCAGAGATTTCCACTGAAGTAAGGAAGGGGAGCTCAGAAAAACGAGCGTGGGCACGAGGTTTATAAACACTGTTGTATTTCAGAAGTCCTGCCTCCTGCTGGTGAGTTCTCTCCTGAGCTGCTCTTTGTGTTTTGTCCCTTTACAGAGAATAGCCAACCTGCTGCCCGCTTGGTATTACAATTTTCGGGTCACCATGGTGACCTGGGGGGAGCCAGAGCTGAGCTGCTGTGACAGCTCCACCATCAGCTTCATCACAGGTAACCAGCCAGCTGAAAGCACTGTGGGGATGCTCCTGGAGGCAGGAGCACTGCGAAAGTCTGACCTGGGTGTGTGTTTCACCTACAGGCAGTTGCAAGTTAGGATATTTATCAGCTAAGTGTTTTGGGTTTTTTTGGTTCGGTTTTGGTGTTTGGCTTTTTATTATTTTATTTTTAAGTCTCCGAGGACTGCTTTAAATGGACATATATGTAAAATTTCCCTGTGCCAAGCACAGTGCTTGACTGCTCTGTTCCAGTCCTCCAGCAGCTGAATGCATGGCTCCAGTGAGGGCCAGTGGTCCTGCTCAACTTTTACCACATCGTATGTTTGATATGTGGAGAAGTTAGTAGGTGAATAAGTAAACCTGAATTCTTAAGTTTCTTAATATTATGAAACACTTTTTCATTTAGCTGCAATATTTCCAAATGTTTTTTCCTCCTCTGTCGCCCTCCCAGTAATGCACAAGTCAATTTCCAAATGTTTTTTCTCCTCTATCCTCCTCCCAGTAATGCACTTGTGCAGCACCGAGACAGGTGAGCTGATACAACCACATGGATTTCCCTCTTCTACTTGGGACCAGCCATGGTTTTAACACACTCTGGCATCTCCTGGCAGATTCTTTGGATTTGAATCTTCAGTATGTCCAACAGATCAGCCGTAGAGGGATGAAAGAGGCTTGAAAGAGGCATGAAAGAAGCCCTGTTACACCTTGCCATGTGTTCCCAGCATCCAGGCTGGTTAGGCCAAAGTCAGAGTTCTCCATTTTGCTTTTAAGTGTCACTGTTTAATTCACCTGGCTGAAGTTTAGGTGCTTGAAAGCAGTAAATAATTCGGTTTTACAGTGAGAGGCAATGAAGTATGCCTTGCTCTTCTTTTCCATCTGTAGGAATCAAATTACAAGGAAAATCAGGCTGTAATGTCCCAGCCACTCACTCCAAAGCAGATGCTAGCTTAGTCCCAGATTTTGTTTGGTGAGAGTCTGAGAATGTACCTAGAAAAGCTGCTGAAAAAGACCCATTTCTAATGATGATTTATACAGTGCCTGTGCCTGAGAGAGCCATGACAGAAAAGTCATCACCAGGTTAAGTTTTAGCTCCACTGAAGTCAAGAGAAACCCTCCCATGCTGAGGTACCTGATGCCAGGCTGCACTGCTGACAAATTCTGGCACTTTTCCAGCATATCAGAAACTCCTAACACCCACCATGGCCTCGTGAAGGGTCTCCAGGGATATTCGTTGTCCTTTGGCATCAATCAGCTTTTCTGTAGCACTGTGAGGAAGCAATTTTCCAGCTGGTTGGTTGCTGCATGAGGGAAGAAATGTCTTTTCCAACTGATTTGGGTACCAGGTTCAGGATTTTAGAGTGGAAATGTTCCGGTGGGATACTCACTTCAGTATTGTATCTCCAGAAACCTGCAGCAGAAATGAGGGAGATTAAGAGTCCTTTAAAATATAATCTGTCATCAGCACCAGTCTGGATCTCTGTATGATGATAAGAAAGACTGTTACTGCTCTTAAATGAAAATGGGTCAACTTCTGAACTAGCAGATGCAGACGAAATCAGAAATGGATGAATCTCTAAATGTAACCCATTTGTGATTGGCAGAACCTCTCTTAGAGAAGGTCATCTGGTCTTTAGTGAAAATATCCAACTGGAATGTTGTATCAATGGTTAATTTCTCTTACTGTCAAAGGTTTACACCCTGTGTTTCTGATCTGAATTTTCCTGGTTGTAATATCGTGTCCAAAATTCTTGTTGCACTTTTATCTTGCTGATTGAAGAGACACAAAGCTTTTTTTTTTCCCCTCTCTATACAGAATTTAGTTTGTTTAGTCTGTTAATAAATTGCTTCCATTCAGCTCTTCAGGTGCTCTCACTTTTAGGTGTTCTCTCATTTTAATTTTTTTCCCCATTCTGCCTCTCTGATTTTTACTGTCTTTACTAAAGTACATAAAAACTGAAAGTGTAATACCAGCCTGCTGAATGCTCCCGTAGAGGCACAATCAGCTCCCTATTCAAAGCTCTCCTGTGTGTGCATCTAGATGATTGCATTTCCTGCATCATCACACTGGAGGTCTGTGTTGATTTACTTCTGTTCCGTGGCTCCTGACAGAATTTATCATTTGGGAAGTGTCACCTACATGCCGTTTTCCAGCAGACCCAACTTTGCACTTTGAAATGCACTTTGTTTGAGCAGGCCCAGCCTCAGGGGCAGAATTTCAGAGCTCAGCCCTGTCCAAGCCCTGCACTCTGCCAGTTGCCACGTTGCTTGCATGGTTCATCAACGCCGCTTTCACTTTCAGAGTGTTGATGAAAATGTTGAATAGCAATGAGCTATTAAAATCACACTGTGATTTTAAGAGGAGAGTCCTAACAAAGAAAGCTGATTTGGTCAAATTGCAAGCACTTACCAGTGGATGGTCACCATTGAATGTGAGCATTACATGCACTCCTGTCCTCTGATTGCCTTATTACTTGCAATCTCTTCAACTTTGCCCAGGAACTGAAGTCAGTGAGGAAGTGGCTTGCCAATTTGTCATGTCTGCAGATTTGAAATGTTCATCCCCAGGAGGTGCTGCCTTTTCACGTCTTTAGGTTTAGTTTAAGTTCTTTCTCACCCTCGGCCTCTCTCGTCCCAGAGAGGGAGCAGATGGTTTTGTGGAGCACTTGGTCCTTTTCTGCATTATTTTAAACAATGCCACCTCCCCTGCACAGGTTGCCAGGGATTAAAACAAACAAAAAAAACCACCAAGAAGCCCTAAATTGTAAAAATGCTGGAGTGGAGGTTTTGTAGCACTGACAGTACACCATCTGTCAGTTCTTTTGTGTATAACTGGAGAGCCAACCTCTACACCTGGGGCACGAGCTGGAGTTTTAAAAACAGAGTGGAAGGATCATGTGGGAGTTTGAGAATGCAGCTCACAGGAAGCTCAGAGCAGACAAACCATTTCCTAACACAGGATCCCACTGCTCCTGAGCAGTCTGTAGTGAGGCTGGGGCTTGACTGAGGTGCAGGACTTGGAATGATGAGCTGTAGCTCTCTCCCACAGGAACTAGGGAAATGTCCCCAGGAGGAGATTTGGGGGATCCAAGAGACTTACCAGAAGCAGCATTTGTTCTTTCAGCTCCTGCAGCAGCAGTTGCACGCTGTTGTTTTACTCAGGCAGAGATCGAGGCGCTGCCAGTGTTGCTGTGGTGACTGATGAGTTTTTAATGCCACCTGCTGCAAACAGCTGGATTTAAAACAATCAGGAGCAAAGGCTCTTTAGACCACCAGCATTTGCTTTTTACCATGAGGATGTTTTTATCTTTGGAGAGGCAAAAGGAGTGAGAAAGACAGACTCTTGGGTTGGTGAGTGCCACCACGTGTGCTCCCTGTTGGTCCCGTGGGTGCTTCCAGCTGTCACCTCGGACCAGATCAGCAGCAGGGTGTGACTTCCCACAGCCTCTCTGTGCCACTCAGCTCCCCAGCACCTTGTCCTAGGGGAGTGAGTCACACAAGCCCCGGCCTTTGGTCTCATTTGACATATCCTGGACTTCTCACTGTCCTGAAAGCATACCATCAATAACAGGGTACAGGGAGAAATCATTATTTGTGCATGAGATTCATGGCCTTAAATTGCAAGGAATACACAAGCCATGCGCAGGGATGGACTGGGAACTCTAAAAATTAAAAGAAACACTGCTTTAAAGATTTTACACTAAATCAGGTTGCTTCCCCTCAACAGCATAAAAGGACATTTTCAAGATTAATTTGGGAGAACAGTCTTACTAAACGTTTCTAAATGGCTCTAAATTGTCTGTGCATTGCATTTGCTGCCTTCCTTCAGCAAATCTGCTCACTAACAAACGTCTCAATGCCAAAGTCGAAGGAGCCTTCGTGAAAGCAGCAGTGACATCTTGTGGCCCTTTGGAAGAGACCCGGGCTCCGAGGCCACGCTGCATTCCCTGTCACCCACAGCTGTGCTCCTGGGGAGGGTCCCCTCGCTGGGCAGCTCATCTGGAACCCGCTGGACACAACAGGGCTGGTGCAGAGGAAGACCAGCCAGTTCATACCATTTTCCCTACTGTGCTCCTCAAGAATCTGCTGAGCACAGAGATTCATACTTTTTCCTGTTGTATCCAGGTTATCCCACTCATAGCTCTTTGGGAGGGCTTGAGATCTTCCCTGATCACTGACTCTCACTTTTGGGTCTCCACTTGCTATTAATTTAACTCCTCTCTGGGGTCCTGCACCTTTGAATTAGGCAATCAAGGTGAGCTGGCCAGCTGTGCTCCCTCTGCAGTGAATGGAGAGGCCCCTCCTGGAGGTAATTATCATCCTAAATACCAATTCTAGGAGGAGATGAGTTATTCTGGAGGTTGCCATCTTTCTGCAGGTCACAGCTGATGAGAGACCCAGCTAGGAAAGGTGGCTGAGTCACAGTCCCTGGGGGTTTTTGTGGATGTGGTGCTGAGGGGTGTGGTTTGGTATTTGGGTATTTAAGGGACATGGTTTGGTGGTGGACATGGCAGTGCTGGGGAAATGATTTGTCTCAGTCTTAAAGGTCTTTTCCAGCGTGTGACTCTGTGTTGCCTGGGCTGCAGAGAGAGCCAAGGGCTTGCTGGCAGCTCCAGAACAAAAAAAAACCTTCCAACAGGCTGAAGGGGCTCTGGTGGGGCCCTTTACTTCTTCCCTTCCACTCTGGGAACAAAGGTGGTCATAACTTCTCATGCAAAAGTTGTTCTTTGGAAATCTGCAGGTTTTGGACTTTTCCTCCTAGAAAGATGCAAACGCAGTGAAAAGATGGTTTTTTTCCTATGGAAAAGCTATCAAAATTATTCAATGTAACAATATATTATTTCTTTTCAGTTCAGTAACACAGTGAAGCAACACCTGAGGCTTTTAACTTGAATTTGAATTCCACTTACAAATGTGACTCGAAAAATTATTTGTATCTGCCGTGATTTTTTTCAAACTGAAAGATTGCAAAAAGAAGTGTATTTTTGTTCTGATTATCTCCCAGGTTAAACGATGGTTTTCGTATCTTTCAGCTAGTGCTCAAATGCAGTAGCTTTTACTGATACTTTCCTGCTAGCTTTGTGGTATTCTCTTCATGACAGTATCCTTTGGCAGAAGTTTATCACTGGATTTTGGTAATCAGCTGTGTTAGACCCTGTCTGTAACACACTTGCCTTCTTCCCTCAGCACCCGTGGCACCCAAAATTACCTCTGTAGAATATTACAACCACCTTCTGTACGTCACCTGGACCTATGGAGGAGATGGTCCTGACCTTTCTCATTCCAGGATGCTGCACTGGATGGTCATTGCAGAAGGAAAGAAGAAAATCAAGAAGAGTGTAAGTATCAATGAGGAAGGTGATGTTCATTTCTCTGGGCTTTTTTTTTTTTTGGTGGGTTTTCAGTTGGTTGTTCTGTTTTTCTGAGTTGATAACTTTGTATTACAAACTTTGAGCAAGTTTGGTAGAAGTCTGATTAGTTAAAAGTTATTTCACTGCATGCACTTCCAAAGACTTGAGCTCTCAAAACAGGCAGTGGACAAAGTTTCTGTACCAGTGAAGGTGTTGATAATTTAGATAATTTAAAAGAGCTTAAAAACTTCTCAGCTTCAGCCAGTAAAACATAAAGAATATTCTTATATACAGATATGGTGTTTTCCATTTTTATTTATTAATAAACAGAGTAAACTACTGGCTGAGTTTTTTTAGTTTGTTCAAGTACGGTTGCTTCCCATTTTCTGACTTTATCCTCATAAATTCTGTGTTCTTCATTTTATGTTTGAATACTAATTCCACTAATTAATGGGATGAGGACTGCTCCCAGAATGTGTGTACATAGAAAACTTGCGGGAGGCTAAGGTGTGCTCTTGGTACATCCTCTTGAACATTTTGAAAAATAGGTTAGAAAAAGAAATCTGGGGATGCAATCACGGGTTAAAGTCACTAAAGTCAGCCCCTGGACACAGTGAGAAGTGTTTGGAGTAGTGGTGGAGCACTGCAGGGCAGGATGGTGTAGGAGCTTCAGCAGTGGCCTTTTACTGACTTCACACCACTGTTACCTTTCAATCATTGGCAGGGAAAAAGTGTCTGGTCTTTTTCAAGTTTACAAGTGGAAGTTTTCCCTTCCACTTAAGACTTAGCAGAAGCTGAATTGGAAGTGTATTTTCAGCAGAAGTGCAAATGCATCAGTGATTTTCATTTGGATTTATGTGGAGCATCCTAGCTTTCATTAGATTCCTTGTGGCTGCAGGAGTGCACCCACCTGGAGCTTGTTGCAGCACGAATCTAATTACTTGATTAGGAGGACTGATGACCTTTCTGAGCAGCAGGAACTTTCAGGATTTGGATCCTTATTTCAAACAAGGAAGAAAACTAGATTTTAATTTTTGTCCTGCAAATAAAATATTCTATCAATTGAATTCCAAAAAAAAGTCACAATTATATCCTTCTCTTCTCTTCTCTTCTTCTCTTCTCTTCTCTTCTCTTCTCTTCTCTTCTCTTCTCTTCTCTTCTTTTCTTTTCTCTTCTCTTCTCTTCTCTTCTCTTCTCTTCTCTTCTCTTCTCTTCTCTTCTCTTCTCTTCTCTTCTCTTCTCTGTTATTATTCTTTCAGTAAAAATCTGATTTCTCTACCATCCAACTTCACTGAATATGAAAATTGTAGATTAAAGAAATATAAAATAAGCATTTAATATGAAAAATCAATGAAAAGCAAAATTGAATATGTCATTTTAGATTAAATGAAAGATTAAAAGTAGAGGGTATCTACAATATAGTATACCTACAAATAAAACTTTAAAGCTTTAGGGATGTCTTTACAAATGTTTATCCTTATATTCCTTGTAAGACAAGGGGACCCAGAGGGCATTCTTTAGGAAAATCCTGCAAAAACCTATTTATATCTAACTTTTATAGTTCTGTTCATATGGATAAATATGGGTACACGCTTGCAGGCATCAGGGCATATTCTCCCAAGCTCTGTTAGTCACTTTTGGAAACTGTTTCCTTTTAAAATCCTGCTATATTGTAATCTCATAATATGGTTTGTTATGATTGTTATTATGATTGTTTCCCTTGGGGCCTTATTGAAATAAATAGGTAACACTGCCAGACAATGTTGACGTTTTCTTCCTGCTCCTTGTGTATTTCCCAAGACTCCACAGAAGCTGGTCAGTTTTTAGAGAAGTGATGAAAATTATGTGCAAAGCCCTATCAGTCTTTATTCAGAGCTGTCAGTTTCTCTTGCATCTGAAAGCTTCAGCCTGAGAATTAAGTGACTATGAAAACCAGCATGAGATTCCTGGATGGGCCATTTATAGATAGTCTCCAGGTGCTCTGAAAACAGAGTGTTCTGAGGTCTGCATCCTTCTCCATGACTCTGGAGAAATGGGAAGATTACCCTAAAATAAAAGGAAGAAGTTATTCTCGGTCTTTTGTGACTCAGCTCAGTTTTGGATCTGATTTTGAACTTGCAGATGATTGAAGTCAGACCCTGATACCTATTGTCAAGTCAACAGGTCTCCAAGAGGTGCTAGACTTGCCCAGATGGATTTAATTTTCGGGTGTGTAGGATATATAAAGCCTTGCTTACACATGGCTTGTGTGCTCTTTTTGAGGTGTCTGACCTGATTTAAATTCCTCTAAAATTGAAATGGACTCAGCTCCAGGGCTTGTTTAGCATTTTCCACAACTTGAAAAACCTAGATGCTCTTGGTGGTGTCAGGGAGATCTTTTTTCCTTAAATTTTCACTGGTCACGTAGAAAGTGCAGCCTAAAATTATCTTCTTTTTGCATTGTGCTCCTCTGCTTTCGTGGTTGGTATCAGTGGTTGATGTAACAAGTCTGGAGAGTGCAGAAGACATCTGCTGTGATGCACAGGACTTTGTTGGTAGTATTTGGAGTGACCAGGTTTATTTTACGAGGCAGTTGTATTGTTTATGTCATATTTAAGCTGGAGTCTCTCGGTTGTTCAGGTAACACGCAATGTGATGACTGCAGTGCTGAGCTTGCCTCCGGGGGACATTTACAACCTCTCAGTCACTGCTTGTACTGAAAGAGGCAGCAACACCTCCGTGCCCCAGCTTGTGAAATTGGGTAAGAAATGCTTGTTCGTAAATTATTAACTCACTCCACTCATTTGATTGTAAAGTAACTCTGTCAGCAGATGCAGCACCTTCCTTGTTTCAGTTATGTACCTGTGACCCCATTTCTTTTGCAAAGCTGTAATTTTCACCTCACCTTGCTGAGAAGATTGTCTCATTCCTGTGTGTGAAGCTACTCTCCTAAAATGGTTTTGCTCAAGAGGAGCAAGAGTGGCAAAATTTGACTGTAAGTGGGAGAGTGGAAATCACTTAGTGCCTTGCTGAGAGAGCAACTCAACTTCATCGTTGCTTCCCAAAGGTCTTGAACACATGTAGGTTTTGAGAATGGCAACTCAGGCTTCACAGATGAACTTCTCAATAAAAAGCAGAACCTTCCTTCCTTCCTTTCTGTTTCTGACAAGCCTATCTCTAGGTCTCTGCCACTTGGTCTGCTTTCCAGTCTCCCCTCCTCGCTCCCTGGACATCTGCAAAGTCTTCCAACACCAAAAACTTACCCTGAAATACAAATTAATGATAGCACTCTTTATAAAAACAGTCAGATTCATTAATGTGGAACCCAGCTTCATTTTAAGAGAAATACGTGTAATATAGAAACAAAAGAAAACTTGAGAGCTTGATCCTTAATGTAAGAGTTTCAAATATAACTTTCTACTTAATATCTTTCTTTACTTGGGAGGAAGACTGGACACTGCACCATTGTACCTTAAGAAATTTTAGTTCTCTTTTGAATGTATGTAGAGTTTTTGAGCATTAGGTACCCAAAACTCTGAAATTTCCAAGATTGCCAAACTGCCAAACTGCTTTTACAGGCGTTAACTCCACTGAGAAGGTGGGTAAGGAAGGTAATTTCAAACTGGATTATCCTCTCTACATGAATAATAATCCTTTTGTGAGTCACTGTGAGAGAAGCGAATTTGAAAGACTCTGTAATTTCTAATTGGATTAGAGGTCTTGAAACAACCATCGTCCATTTATGTTTCTCAGAACTCTTACTCACATCTCTTAAACAGTGCTGAGGCAAACAGTACAAACACAACAATCTGAATTTCTTGCAGGTCTTCTTACCAAAGGCAATATTTGAAAGATGTAGACAAATTCCATGAATTTTCTTTTCCCTATGCAAATCACATCCACTGTTTTCCCCATGCCTCATGTCTGTGGAGCTGTGTGTGTATTTATTACAGTGACTGAGTGGGTGAATGTGTGGGGGTGAGTAACAAGAACCCCCTGTTGTTAGCATTGTCCAAATATTTTAGGGTGGTGTTTCAAAACACCAGCTAGCTTTATCTTCCAGACAGATCCACAAGCCTTACTCATGTCGTACACCCTGCAGAACGGTTGTATCTTCCTGTTCTTTCTTTATGGATAGACACTTACTGAACTGGGATGGGTATTTTGCCTTCCAGTGACAACAAAGACAAGGTGGAATGAATTCCATTTCGATAAATCCCTTCTAGACTTCTGGGTGTGGGATTTTTGTTGGGTTGAGTTTGATTTTTTTTTTTTTTTTCCCTTTATGATGTTTGGACTTTGAATAGACAAAAGTGGGAATGTTTTGCCAGAGGTTTTTCCTTCTCTCTCTTTCTGAGGGGAGCAATGGGAGTTGTAATTAGCAGTAGTGGAGACTGACTCTAAGTGATAGACGACTCAGCACTTGGCAGTCACTTAAGCATTCCTGCCAAATGTTCTTCCCTCCATGATGTTTGCTTCATCCTGGCAACTTTCCACCTGCAGAAAAATCAAGCCATTTGCTGGAAGCAAAAGGAGGATTTGCTTGGGATGCTGCCCAAATGCAAAACTTGTATTTTAATTGAGGCCATTTTTTTTACCTGGAGTGAGAGATGGAGTGTGTTTTTGAGTCCAGGAGCAGATATATGTGTGTAATTATGAGAGAGGGACACTTTCCTATGTAGCACTGGGACAATGTGTGCTCTGCAAGCTCCGTGACACACGTGAATGTGTCTCAGTCCCTGCCCAGCTCTTTCCATAATGCCAATATGGCTTGGGCAGACTCCAACCCCAGAACACAGATCTGATTGTTTCAGGATCAGATACATCTCCAAAATGTCTATAACTACTTGAGCAAGTCCCTTGTGCCAAGGTTCCTGTGACAGCATCTCACAGAATGAGAATAACAAATTATTTGTGAAAGGAAGAAAAAATAAACCCAGAATGTTCTTGTGCATCCCCCATTGTATGCAGTCTGCCAGAATCCTGAAATCAGGTCATTGTTTGAGAATTACAGCTTTAATTAAACATCCGTAGAATAGGAAATCTGAAAACTCTGCAGAACAGCTCAAAAATGTACAACCCAAACTTCACAGTCTCCGAAGGCAAAGCAGAAGAGCCCAGGAGGCCTGAGGTGTGGAAAGCTAGGAATTACCAGTACCCGTCATGTGAAGTCATCAGGATGAAAATCAAGTTTAAGCCTTGGTGTTTAAAAAATACTGAGGAGAAAATGCATCTCTCATCTTAGCACTGTGCCTAGGCTGTTTGCTCCTCTCCTGATCCTCAAGGTTTCCCCTACTATTCTGTGCTTTCCATTCTCCAGGTTGGTTTGGGTGTGGTTACAGTGAGGGGTGACCTCCACAGGGCAGGGAGATGGCCCTGGAGGCAGCAGCCAAGGCCACTGGACATGGTGCAGACCCCCATCCATGTTTCACAGCACCTCTGATGCCATCACTCCCAGGAGACCCTCCATCTATCATTCCTGTCACAGGGTTGTCCCCTGCTCGACAGATTCCTGTATTTGTTTGCCTATTGTCACTTCATCCAGCACAAAAACAATGAAAATCAAAGCAATTAATTGAGGACCCCTGAGATCTGGACCTCTGCATTCCTGTGGCTCATGGAAGTGAGCACAGATCCAGTGGTGCTTAAATTTCAGCCAGAAGGAAAAAAAAAAAAAAAGACTACAGGGTTTTTTTAAAACTGGTAATTGGCTAAATATTTTCTCTTCTGCAATTAAGTGAACCTAGGCAGCCTTTGCTTGTGGGAAGCTGCTTCTTTACAGTCTCCTGGGCAGGCCTTGTGAGGAAAAGCCTTCTCAGGCCAAATGTGTTGCTAACAGGTGGACAGTCATCTTCTCTGAAAGAGTTCCTGCTAACATTGTTCTATTAATAGAATCCACTGATCATCCTCAAACGAGGGCTCTGCTGAAAAGGGAAGTGAAGTAATTATCCATCTGTCCAAACAGAGAACGGTTTAAATAGAGAAGAAAAACCAACACACTTCATCATCTTCCCATTTTGCAGTGGTAGTTTGTCACCACGAGAGCATTTACATTGGTAGACTTTATCTGAAGGAAATGAAAGATAGAAGGGCATCAGGCATTGCTTTCACTTTTTTTGTTTCTCTCAGTTGTCTGGAAATTTAAAGGTAAGCTTAATGAAAGGAGATTTTTCTCTTACACCAGAACCAGCCCCTCCAAAATCACTGTTTGCTGTCAACAAGACCCAGACCTCCGTGACTCTGCTGTGGGTGGAAGAAGGAGTAGCTGATTTCTTTGAAGTCTACTGCCAGCAGGCTGGATCTGGCCAGGAAACAAAAGTCCAGGTATGTGTCTCTTCTTTGGTGCCCACTCTTCATCTCTGAAGCTGAGACTGGGCCTTGCACCTTTCTGGTTTGGTGTCTGCTCCTTGGCACGTGCATGTTAAAGCCCAGTGACATTTTAGACCAAATGTGATCAGGCGGTTCAGAATTGAACTTTTAAAAGCTGAGCTACTAAATTTACACTTCAAATACTAAAACATTTCACTGTTTTGCAGTATTAAGGTTGACTTCTATCTTATTGATGAGATTATGTAACTGGTTGGAGAGAAATTATGTGCATCCAACAGGGTCAGTGTTTGGCTACACGTGGAAATGGCTCTGGTACACTGTGCAAAACTTTACAGGCCACAAAACTAAGGGAATGTCAATGAGAAAGAAGGGAAAAATCATCAGGTAGCTTCATAAGGAATGGGAAAAATAGACATATTTAGATGCCGTGAGATCTTTTATACAGTATCTAATTATTTCTGGAATACTTTGTTCCTGGTTTTGAGATCTGAAGTTCTGTAGGAGCTTCCTTGCTATTCAAAGAGTACCTTTATGCAAATGTGGCTGCTCCTAATGCAATTTATCTTGGGATACTTTCTTCAAAACCTATCTTCTGAGCCTTACAAATGAACCTTCTTTTCTCTCTGTCCAGTCAGGTGTCTGTGCTCACAGGCCACTTGAATATAGGAGTATTTAAATTGGTAATGTTGTTCAGTGAAAAATAGCAGTAATAGTTTTAATTCCTTGCCATTCAGTGCTGTGCAACATGTGAGGGTTACTTTGTGCCTTAGCTGATGGTATAATGAATCACTCTGATTACACGCCACAAAACATTCTCTCATGTGGACTGTGACACATAATGGGGAATCATTCAGAAAGAAGTGAAAAATTACCTCCTTAAAACCACTGATTACCACAAAAGACTTGCACACTCTTTAATCCTATGGAAGATCAGCCTGAATTATTTAATATTCCTTTTAAATTGAGACAGACAATGACTAAAAGAAAAAAAATATTTAAATGCACTTTAGTCTCTTGGATAGTTTGGATTCCACGTCTAGATCCCTGCTTTTCCACGCTCAATAGCAAAGGTTGTGAAGTCATTATCCCCACTTACCAGAGACTCAACATAGTGATGAGATCAGGCAAGGAAAGTACCACAGGATTTGCAACTCCAGTTCAGGGCACATCTGTTTTGAGAACATCAGGAAAAGACTGCTTCATTTGGCAGATGCTTCAGTGGGTGTCTCATTAGTTGACATGAACATCTGGCACTGGATAATGCACAGAGGTTGTCAGCTCACTCCTCATTAGATTCATCACTCCCTTTTCTGTCTCCATGAAAACCAGGAAGGGCTCCTATCTGAACTGTAAAAAGGGATGCTTTCCAAGCAGCCTGGTGAAAATTCTTTGTGATTTTCCATGCTAATTACATGAACGTTTTTGTCCCTTTCCTGCATCTTTAAATCAGTGAAATGAAAAGCAACAGCAAGCTTTCTGATTTTGAACATTTTGGATTTGAGCTGACTAATTTAAATTTCCCAGAGGGGAAAATGGAAACATCCAACCAAGTCCAATTGCCAAAGTGTGGCTCCTCCTTTCAGCTCAGGCAATAAAAGTCTCCTCCCTTAGACTCATGTGCACTTATGTGCATGTGATTTCATCTGCATAATGTCCCTCAGAATTGCTCTGCAGCAGGAGCCTAGAATTAGGCATGACTGACAGCAGCCTCTTGCAAATATCCAGTGCTCGGGACTTGTTACAGCATCTTGCATTCCCCATCTGGAGTGAGTTCATTCATAAAACTTCTCCTTCTTTCCCTTCTAAATCACTGGCTCAGTGTCTGGATTTCTACAGCTGTAACCCACCCCTGGTTCTGCTGGACAGTCCAGAAAATCCAGGGCCTTAAGGATCTCTAAATCAATGCACGTGTTGTTCTTGTTGTGTTTGTTTTCTCTTGCTCTATCAGCATTTAAAACCCACAAAAGTGTTCACAAGGCTCACAGCAATTAGCACATTGTATCAATATGTTATATGGAGTTTCTGCCAGCTAGAAGAACTGAGGGGTAGGGTGTTTGATCAGAATTATTACCAAAAGGCTTTGCTCTAGCTTTGTTTTTCACCTTGGCCACTCGAAAGGGCTCACAGGTCTTCACACCCAGAGGAGCTGCCTCAGAGGCAGAGATGATGTGCATCCAAATCAGCGTTGTGGTTTCATTCACGGCAGAGATTGTGACTGCCTTGGCTGTTCTTTGAATAAAAATAACTTTGTTTTCCTCCTACCTGTGTGGCTTAGCAACCAGAGCTCATGAGCTGTGCCCACCCCGGGGGTGTCCTGGTCACCGTGCTTCTCCCCACCAAGCATGTGCCTGACCAACATGAGTGGGGCACCTGTCCCTCCCTCCCCAAAAGGCTCTGGGGTTCCTGGAGTGCTTTGGGATGTTCTTGCTGCTGTATTCACCCTGTTCCTCCCCCCTTTTCTGCCAGACTATCTCACTATTGTCAAGGGCAGGCCCTGCTTACCTTCCCTGTGTTTCAAAGTGCAGATTTCTTTCACCAGATCTGACTTCACCTGTCAAATACGTGGAACACTGATTTGTGCTCTTGCATTTACGGGAGAGACAAACTCCTGTGTGTTTTTCCCCGTGTCTGCAGGAGCCTGTCACCGTCTCTTCTCATGTCGTGACCATTTCCAGCCTAACCCCTGCCACTTCCTACAACTGCAGCGTGACCACCTTCAGCCACAACAGCCCCAGTATCCCCACTTTCATTGCAGTTTCCACCATGGGTAAGCAGCACTTCCCTGCTTTCTTCTTCCTCATCCATCTGTTTCCCCTTGCTTTCTAGAGCTGCGCTTTGTGCTGCTGGCCCCAGGGGTTGTTTGGATCATGAAAAGGCTGCCAGATGTGGATGGGATGGGGGAGCAGCTTTGGAAAGTCCTTAGGAAAGGCTCCACATGGGGATTGGCTTGGAAAAATGTAAAACAGAGCCTCAGTTCTGTACTGGGTTTTGGAAATCAGGGACATAGCTTGTGGTGTCAATACTAAACATCAGGATACTGCTTGATGATGTTGATGGAGAAAAATGTTTTCTCAGCCAAGCCCAAACAAGAGGAAAATCACATTCATAAGCTGTTAAGGTTTTCTGCATTCAGCAAAGGAGTGAGAGAGAAGAAAGGCCTCTGCAGGATCTTCATCATCACAGCCAAAAGGCTCCTGATGGAGGATCCCTGGGCATGTCATTTTCCAGAGTAATTAAGCAATTTCAACCCAGTATATTACAGAGCCTCAGCTTATTATTTTGCTTCTGGGTCAGAAAAAGTATTGATTATTATTGTTGAAGAACAATTTCAGAGTGGAAATGTACTTTGGAGACATAGATGATGATGAATGTTTGTATTTTGTATTGCCTTCACCATTTGCTCTTTTGTTATAAATGTCAGCAAAAAAGGAAAAAAAATAATAAATCAGAACATGCCAAAGTTTAACAAAAATGCCAGAGTGAAGCCATTTCCCCAGAGAAATTCTCTAAGAGCAATAGCTACTCAAGCTGTTGCTTTATCTATAGCTACTCAAACTTTCCCTTTATCTCCTGTGGTAGATTTTTCTCTCTCTAACACTCCAGGCTCTTTGAGATAAGTTTAAAAAAAAATAGCATTATCAAAACTCAGGGAAAAGCAAAACAAAACTGTCAGTGCTTCTGACCTGAATACCTGAGAGTCCTTTTCTTTATGTGCAGTCACTGAGATGAACCCCAATGTAGTGGTGATCTCTGTGTTGGCCATCCTGAGCATCCTCCTGATTGGACTGCTGCTGGTGACTCTGGTTGTGCTCAGGAGAAAACACCTACAAATGGCCAGGTAAGTCCAGATTGATGCTAATTTCCAAGAAAAAAAGAAAAAAAAACCTCAGACACCAACAAACACACCATGACAATCATTTCAGCTGAGAATGCTTTTGCATGTGAGTGCTACTTGAGAGGCTTGTGAACAGGATGTCTTCTGAAGAGTTGTTTTGCTGCTCTTGAGGGGTAGCACATCTCCTTCTGTCTGCTTTCACTCTTGACCTGACTGACAAGCCTCAACCTTGGTCTCCTTTTGAGCTTTGCAAGATTGAGTCCATAAGAAGTGCAGTCACTTGTTACAAAAGGTTTATTTCAGGAACATAAATGATAAGTAGGACATGAGGCAGCTGGGCATGAGCAGGACATCGAGATGCTTTGCAAGTCTTGGATATGGTTTGGAACAGGAGATTTTTCCATATCAACAGATAACATTTCCTAGAGAGTCTCTCTCTCACCATTATTCAGTCGGCACCAGTCATTGGTACCTGAATATTGAAATTCAATTTCCTTTTCTAGGCGATCTTAAAGTGATCTGCAACAGTTCACTTTAATGATGGTTGTTATGGCCTGTGTGAGCTCTGGAAGTTTCCCCAAACCCTAGATATTTGGTTTTAATACTGGATTTGAAGGTGTCACAGAGTCTTTTCCCTTTTATAATCTCTGTAATATATTAATTTACTGTAGTATGTCAAGAAAGGAAATTATTTCATGTAAAAAAAATGTATTTTTTATGTAAAAAATCTTACACTTAACAACCCAGCAGATGCTGCATTTTGTGTGTTGTGTCTTGGCTATGTATTCCATGCAACAGATGACCACATCACACATATTTTTCAGGTTATCTTTTCAGGAAAACATTATGTGGTTTGTTCCTTTTACACGTAACTGGCTCTGTGAAAATCCCAGCTAAATTAATTCCCTTTCCTATTTAATTACTGTGCAGCCAGGCCAAAGCTTTTTCTCTCCATCACTGCTTCTAACCACAGAAGATAAACAGCCCAGAAGGAAATTTAAAAAATAAATCCAGTAAGAAGCTGCAAGCAATTGTTTGCTTAAATCAAGGAAATAGTCAAGTTAGTTTATAATTCATAGCAGAAAATAATGGACTTGTGATAAAGACACTACTATAATTTTATTCAGGATTTTTTTTTCTTGTCCCTACAGTTATTTTCTTAACTCAAAATTACCTATAATTATCCTGTAAAAAGGACTCAATTAAACAACTTCTCCATAGAGTGGGAACAGTGAATATTTAGTGTAGAAAGGTAAATATTTAACACGTGTAGTGAGACCAGAAACCATTGCTAGTGCCAGGCCATGGAAAGCACAAATCTGGACAGAAGATAAGGTCTATTTGAGAATTCCATTCTTTTGAAGCATTTTTAAGTAGTTTGATCTCAGGTGGTGTTGAACTTTTATTGGTTTTGGACAACTATGTTCAGGGGTTTTAGTTATGTTTATTAAAGATTATCTCAGACGCTGTCACAGATGTGAGTGTTCAGCACCTCCCTGCTGCTCCAAGAGTTCTCTGTTAAATCAAGCTCTTTGCAAGTGCTGTGAATCCAAAAATAGTAACTTTTTACCTAATGGTCTTCCTGGAACAGGGAGTGCGGGGCTGGAACCTTTGTGAATTTTGCATCTTTAGAGAGAGATGGAAAGCTCCCCTATAACTGGTGAGTGTTTGAAGCAAAGCTTATGTTTTTCTCCATCTTTGCTTTTTGGCAAATGTTGTCTGTAATCTTAAAGTGCTTATTTTTTATGTCACTGCTGTCCCTCTTTAGGATAAAACTGCTATGCTTGTTAATTTAGTATTTTACTCCTTGAATGTGTTTTATTTCTTGAATGATGGCTGAAGACATGCATTCTGTCACCTGCTATTTTTAGTAGGCAGTGATGTATATCCATGTCAGCCAAGTTGCAGAGATGTGTTTTGGGAGGATATTTTTTTTCCTTTCTCTTACAGACATATTTCCTAAAATAACACAACTGTAGAAACTTGATCTATAAACCCATTAGCACTTTCCATATATTTACATCCAGGAGTAAGCTTATTTGTAGATGACTTATTACCAACAGTCTTCATGCAGTGCCATTAATTAATATTTTCTTACAAGACAAGGACAACCCAACTCAAATATATGCTGCAACTTAACGTTCAGTGCTGTTGAAAAAAATAACAAAAAAACCCTCTAAATATATCTTGCCGGTCTAGAAAACCACCTGCAAGAGTTGCAGGCACTGATACGGACTCTGAATCATCACTGTCACCATCAGCTGAAGTATTTGAACAAAAATCTGGAGGATTAGCTTTTATAGAAGTAAAAGGCTCTGAGAGCTACCTGGCTGGCACCAGTGTGGTCATTTCCATTCCTGTTTTGAGAATCAAACAAGTGGTAATGACAGACCCAAGGTTTACTGTTCCGTTGTTAGCAATCTCTGCAAAATCTCTTTCAAGGCAAGTCCAAACACAGATATTTAAAAGCATGACATCAGCCCCATTCCAGTAGGTCAGAAGAAGAAAATCCGTGCCTTGGTTTTACACCCGTGGTCAGCTTTGCTGACAGCTGAGAAGTTGGGAAGAAAAGTTGGTGCACAGGAAACTGCTTCCATGATCTCACAGGACACAGGCTGCCAGCAAGGCTGGGATTAAACGGATTGACACTGTACCACAACAAGCCTTTTGCTAATAAGCCTGCAAACTGAACTAACAAGCCCAGCAAATCTTGTCAGTATCTCACTGTGCTGCTAATTAACTGGATATTAAACAAGATTCACTTGCTTGGTTTAGCTTTAATAGCAGCCAGCTGCATGCAGTACAAATGAAACCATCCCTCAGCTTCTCTTGCTTGGACTGTATTAATGGCAAAAAAGGCAGAAGATCAAACACTCGTGTTAATTAAATAGCCAAGCTTGGATGAAATTATTAAACTAGCAACAGATGTTATTAAAACCATAAAAGGCTTTTTTTTTAATGAGGAGGGAATTAATAGGTTTGGATGTGAAAGTGAAGGTTCTTGTTGCTTGATTTAGTATATATGTATGTGTGTGTGTATATGCATATATGTATACATACATAAATTAAGTTATAAAAATAGAGGAAAGCATTCCTGCTTAATATCTCCACAAATTTTTTGTAAGTGAAGGCATTGTGTCCTTATCTTATGGTCCTGACTTCTCTGAGAGTTGTTCTGTGTGCCTCTGTTGTCTAATGTCAAGACCAGATTCACAATCCATCCAGGCAGCCAGGTGGGAAATACGGCCCTAAAGACAGAGAGAAGGATTAAAAAACCCTTTTTGCTTGGGCTCATTCCAGGGATCTAGTAAGGGAGCTGTGGGCATATCCACTAATTCCTAAGAGAAGCTCAGCTCAGCAGAGTTTTCAGGATTTGAGCAATCTCTGCATCTCTTTCTTTTAATTTAGTTGTTCAGTACACCTGAGCAGGATGTGAAAGACTGCATAATTGCAGAAAAACAGTATTGTATTTATTGGGCAATTCCAAAGCTTTCATATGTTGAATAAAATCAATTGGTTTAGCTGTCAGAGCTCCTAGTCTGTGAATTTAAATCAGTTTGTAAGTATGTTAGCCTGGGATCTGATAAAATGTGGAGAACTCTTGTGAGGATTGATGATGAAAGAAGCCCAAGCTTGAATAATTCCCTCTGCCTCTGTAGGCAAGAGGAAGTAAAAGCCTCATGTGGAGTTCCTCAAAGGAAAGAGAAGTATTCCAGCAACATCATCACTTCTCTCTTCTGAGCCTAATTGAAACCTCTGGGCACCAGAGATCTGTTTATGGGAAACCAAATTTCATCCTCAGCCGAGTCCCACAGAAATTCAAACAACAAATGAGCCTTAAGGCTCTGATTCTGCAGTTGTTGTGGTGTGTGATTAACCAGAAAGGGCTCCTGCTTCTGGCTGACCCACACAGTCCCTACCAATGCCTCACTGATTTCCTCACTGGTTGGAAAATTGAGATTAGAGATTATTACATTTGATATGACTTAATTATCAGGGAAAACACAGGATCTACCAGCTTCATAATAGCCAAGAGTACTGAACGAGGAAATTTCACTTTGTGGTTCCTCTTTAAAACAGCTGCAGAAGGATGGTATCACTTTTAAGGCAGCAGATTTTCTGATGGGGAAAAAACACACTGAGGGCGTATTTGGCTAAAAAAAAAAATCCTTCTGCTGGAGCCAAGTTTGTTTAAGTTTTGTGAGTTTTTCATATTTGTGAAGTACCTGCAGCCCATTTCACCGATAGGTAGAACAAGCCTGAGTGGGTTTCTTGAATTAATGCACAGCAGAACTGATAAACAGCTTGCAAATCCAGACGTTTAGAATGATTTTGTACTCATACTTCCTTTAGCCGGAGTAAAACCTGTTGTGAATAGTTATTCATAGAAGCCACAGTTAGAAGAACTGTTAGAGAAATGTTTAGATGAAAACCTAGGGGAGAATTTAAATCACTCTGCAAAATGTTATAAGGATGCCTTGAGAAATCTGACTCAATGGAAGGTATTAAGAGATATTGGAAGCATCTGAATTTACCTCTGATACAGATCTTCTGATATCCGCAGGATCACCTGCAGGAACAAATGTGGGAGATTATCGTAGCTGTATGTGATAAAAACAAACCATGGCAGTACTGAGTATCTCAGAACATCAGAAAATAGGCTTAATACCACCTATGCAATAGCTGGAAATCTGTCGATGATATTTTCCTACCCCTTTTACTCTGAAAATATGGACTAACAGGCCTGAATCAATATGATAAGACATACTTACTTTGACCATATAGAATTTTGTGTTGGATAGCTGAAAATCCTGCCAGGTTGAGGAGTAAAAATTTTAGGGATGCTAATAATATTCTTAGGAAGTAAGTAAGAAGTAGGATTTATGGGTTTAGCTGATTTTTAAAGTAGAATTTGCTGATCTCCTGATTTCTGTTTGTCTTACTAACTCTCCTCACTTTTTCATCTTTATGTATGTTATTTATTAATGCTCACAGGCGTAGAAGTGTGTTTGCTTTCCTAACTCTGCTACCCTCATGCCTTTGGACTGATTATCTTTTGGCATTTTATATTAATCCTTGGTAAGTGATTTACTTGTTTTTCCATATGCAATGTGTAAACAATGTGAACTTCTATTAACATGAAAAATGTGTGATACCTTTGTTTTCAAACGGGTCAAAGCTTTTGAAGATTTAATTTCCTTGTACTAGAACACGGACTGGCGAGGATGTGGGTATCAAAGTATTTGCTACCCTGCTTCATCTGGTTTGTCTGTTTATGCTCATTTTGGTATTAAAAAGCTAATCTGACAGTGGTCATCATATCCATCTCGTTGCTGTCTTTGCAATTTTTGCTGCTTCATTATAAGTCCTGGCTTCTTCTGTCCTGATTATTTACATGTTCATTGCCTGGCACTGGCTTCTGCTGCTGCTTGATCGTGCCCCGCCTGTTTGGTGTGTGATGTCAAATACATTTGTTTTTTAAAGGTGCTCTTATTCTCTCCTGACATCAGTAAAAGTTTTGCTTTTGAAAAAACCAGTTCACCGACAATCGATACAACTAGGAGTCCCAAAGAATGAAAATAGGATGTGTGCACATCTCATTGTGTATGTGTGTATATTTAATACTGTGGTCTGTAAATAATTTATAAGGACTTAGTAAACAACTGATTGTTTTTTTGAAAATACCTGACAAAGCCACTACTTAAAACCAGAACTGTTTTACAAACCATTTAACAAATAATTATAATTATGATCCAAAAATGCTTAATTCCTATAAAAAAACTTAAGTTCCTGATGGTCTTGAGTCCAAGTTAGAGGGTTTTACAAAAAGAGGTGGTACTGAGGTTAAGATTTTCTTTCCCAAGGACTTTCCCTGGTCTTGCCATGTGGCACCAAAGCCCTGGCAGGCAGACATCAGCATCTTCAGCACAGGGATTTTTGGGAGTGATTTTCCTTGAGTTACAGTGGGTCTGTAGAAAAACCCATCTGAATTCTTAGTGGGCCTAGAAATGAGAGTGTTCATGTTGGTTAGGAAAGGTCCATTTCTTCTCTTGGGAAAACAAAACAGTGTTCTCCACACGCATCCCACTGAGGAGCACTGGGAGTGTTCCCCACCTCTCCAAGGTTCATGTTCCATTGGCTTGGAGCTTGTGTGGTGTAAACTCAGCTGACTCTCGAGGTGCGCAGTGGTGGAGGGTCAGGCAAGCAGGTGAGCATTATTTTGGACGTCACACTGATCTCTCTCAGCTCTCTAATGGTCAAGAAGCCCAGGGTGGCCACTGTCAATGGCACTGCTGCAAAAAGAGGTGTCATCTTCTTTTGCCCCTCTGCCTTTTTCCTTTTATTATCCATTAACTCACCTTTGCAGATGCGTATCTTTCTTCAGAGGTTTCCTCTTCTACCTGCTTTGGTCTGGATGATTAAGTTTACAGGAGCTGAAGTGGAACGAGATGAGATTAATCCCTCTCTTTGTATTTTAATCTGTAGAGTAAATGGAATAA
Organism: Pachycephala philippinensis; assembly: GCA_013397055.1. Classification (NCBI taxonomy): domain Eukaryota; kingdom Metazoa; phylum Chordata; class Aves; order Passeriformes; genus Pachycephala; species Pachycephala philippinensis. Next base: position 449,129 of record VWZT01008174.1, read on the forward strand.
CAGATGAAACACCAGCTAATGTTCCAAATGTCTTTGTTTTGCACACGAGTTGGTTTAAAATATTTATGAGCATTCAGGAAACAATTGCAATGCTAAGAAACAAAGGCCTCTTGAGACTATCAAAGCACACAAAATTCTTGCTGAGAAATGTATGTCAATCATTTGTTTTATTGCCTCTTAAAGTGTTCCTTGGAGAAGCGTTCTTAGAAGCATTCCCATCATAAAGAGCATTTAGGTATTTTTTTTTTCTTTTCAGATTAATTCTTATGTGCTTGACATTAAAAGGTTTACCATAGTCACAGGGGATAGAGATGTGGTGAATAATTAAAAGGAATTAACTTTAAGATTTCATTGGAAGAAAAAATTAATACTAGTAGGTTATGTGTACAGTACATATGAATGTACAGAAACATGATAGGCTGAAGAGGTTCATAATATTTAATCTCCACATTGATATAAAGCTGGTATTGCTACAGCTCTTGTTAATTCTGCAGGCTAAGCTCCTCATCTAAATGGAAATGTACCTTGACAAAATAACAAAATTACTACAGGTTGTGGCTGCTCCAGGAACTGAATGTTTTGTAAAACTTTATTTTGGGAAGTAATCCTTTATTATTTTTTAATATAACTTCTAAACTTAACAGGGTAGAAAAATAAAAATACTCCATTTTTTAATATTTCTTTCTGTATATTTTCATTATTTTTAATTTAAAAGTCTTGTCCTTTAGTTTACTAATTGAAGCTGTGAACCAAGTGATCTAGAAATAATTTTCATATCACCATAAAATTTAAAATAGCATCATTATAATGTGAAAAATGAACAGATACTGTTTAATGCCCAGGAATTAAAAATTGACACTACTAAACTTCCTTCTGAGTAAGCAAGAATCTATTTGTGCTCTGTGGCTGATTGAAGAGAGGAGATCAGTATTTTTAGACCTTTTCTAGCCAAGTTATTCCAGGGTGCTTGCTTTGTGTGTTTAATCTTATTGTTTAACTTCTTCATGGCAACAAGAAAATCAACACACACCCCCCACAAAAAACGCACATGGTGGTAGTTGGTGTAGGGCACTTCTCAAGTCCAATCCTTTGGGTTTTACTGTTTAACACGCTCAGAAACCTGCTCACAGCTGTCGCTAGTGAATTATATCACTTATAAATCATTGTTTTACATGACTGGCACAATTATCTCCAGCTGTTAAAAGTCAATTAAATTATCTAAATCCTGCTGAGGTCAGTAGGATATTTGCCATTGTCTTCATTTATCATCATAAGCAGGTTATGAGACAGGCCCTTTCTTTTTTCCTTCAGCTTTTCTTGAATTTGCAGTGGTCTTGTCCCTGTACCCAACAGATTCTTCTCATTCCCAGTTGCTCTCTGGTGTTGACATCCAATTTCTAAGCTCAACTGGGTTCAGCCCCAGCCCACCCAAAGCCAGTGGGTCAGGATTTATAGGGGACCCATTGCTTTTTCTGGGCACAGATTTTCCTTTTGACTGGCAGGTCATTCTCCAAGCCACAGAATGGGATATGCATCCCATTGGAAAGTTTGCTATCAGCTTAAAATTGTCCAAGTTATTACTACCAATCTCCTCCTGATTATGATAAAAAAATATACATTCTTAAATCAGTACTGTCTTTGAATGAAGGTTGTATAATAGCTTAATGAATGAAAA
>VWZT01008174.1:450848-543221 GCA_013397055.1 Pachycephala philippinensis
TTTTTAGGAGTAAAAATGGATTAAAGAAGAGAAAGCTGACCAAGTATGTAACTTCTTTGATATTTAAAGGAATTAGTTTTAGACTAAATCTGCATTATGGATTACATAGCATAGTGGTATTGCAGTTACAGATGTAGAAAACTTCTTGATAGACATATCCCAAGAGAGATATCTGAAGGCAGAAAACAAACAATAATTGGATAAAAGCTATTCTGCTCAACAGATTACAGTAAAACATACAAAATTAGTCATTGGGGAGAAGATCAATTATCCAACTTAGTGATTTTAACAGAGTTTATCCTTAGTTAAAAATTGCAAATGGTGAAAAAGCTGGGATGCATTTGTTTGTAGTGATATTTCCCTCTTGACACGGGGCTCTCATTACAGTTGTTGCTAGAACATTAGATCATTAATGCTGGCGGGTAAACAGGAGTAATTAAGTGGTGATAAGACAGGTTCCTTTGGGCATATTGCCTCAAAGTAAATGAGAAGATTACTGTGTACATGCTTCAGTAGCTTGTAAATTAGAGTATGATAATTAGGTGAGGGAAGCTGTTTACCTGTGTTTCGTTACTCAGAGCGCCAGCCTAATTATTTCTGCGTTGTGTTTGGGGGCTGTGCCTGACTACCAGATAGATCTCACCTGGCAAAAAAAGTGTGGAGAGATGGGAGTCAGTAAATCAAGGCTAATTCATAGCTGCTGAAGCTCTCCGTGGTTTTGTATAGTTATATACCACCTTTTTTAGCCACCATCTCTTTGGGAAGGGAGTTTGACTTCTACTGACAAATGTGTGTAGTTCTCAAAGCCAGCAGAGAAGGCAGTCAGGGCAGTGGTTTAGCATCCAAAGTGCTGGTTTAGGGGAATTTTTTTAGGTGGAACTTGTAAAAAAAAATCAAAGCCTGAATATGAAATCCATTTTGCTGCATGAGCAAAGCCCTTGGGGACATACCCACCTGTGAAAGGAGTTCAGGGGGCAGTGATTGATCACAGGAAGGGTGCATGGGCCCCTCAGAACAGTGGTTGCCTGTGGGTAGGACAAGCCCAGCCTCCAAACCAGGGTGCTTCCTGCCATCAGCACTGCCCCACTGAGGCACCCAGAGGGGTCAGCAGCCCCCAGCCTCTCTTTCTGGTGCCATTAGGATACAAGTAATGGGCAATGCACCCACCATTTGGTGGCCCTGAACCACCAGGTTCGTCCTTATTTCTGTCTAGCATTAACAGTTGCAAACAGGTATTTGAGACTCGATAGCATTCTGGGGGAAAGAAATGAAAGCTACTTTAAAAATTGAGTTTTTAACTTAATTTCTGTGTATTTTTCTTTTAAAGCCCTGTCCAGTTGGACGATTTTGATGGATACATCAAGGATATGGCCAAAGATTCAGATTATAAATTCTCTCTGCAATTTGAGGTAAATCTCTGAGGGTTCTGCCCTCTGCTGCCTGCTGTGCCCAGATCAGCTTTTTCAGGATGTGAAGTCCTCATGGCGTGCTGCTGTGTGCTCTGTGTTGGTCGCTGTGTGGTGTTGCTGGGCGGGCCAGCTTCACTTCCTCTTCTGCAGAATTCAGAAGTGGTGGTGTTGGCTCGGTGGTTCTGGCATTTGGGGTTAGAGCCTGCGTTTAGTAGGCTGGTTGGAGTGGCTCATCACATTCAATTTGAGTTAACTGCCAGAAAAACACACTTGCTTTAAGTTTAGGACATGCTGGCAACCTGGATTAAATTTGGGATTTTAATGGCTCTACTTTATATATTTAATGCCCTTAATTTGAGAGGAAGCGTTGAAATGAGGAAGTAGCATGAGAAATCTCTTTAAGGGCAAGGAGATTTTTCTAATCAAGACAAGTTCAGGGGCATTCTCTTAATTACCCAGAATTTAAAGTCCGTTTAGCAGCATAAAACTAAACTCAATCTTTGGGCTGTTTCCCAAAGATTTAAACATGGAAAGGCAGTGGCGAGGACTCTCAGGGTGTTACCATGATCCTTTCCTGACAGCAAATTCCTCTGATGCACCACATATTATATGTAACCACTGAAGATAATGACTAGAAAGATCTTCCAAGACTGAAAGCCACTCGAGGAGTTGAAGAAGCCCCTTTAAGGGTGGCAGATGACCAGCACAGAAATAACTTTGCAAGCCCCTGATGTGGCAGTGTTTTGGCTAATTGAGCATGGGTAGAGAGGAGCAATTCTCAGTCACAGCAGGGATGGCAGCCGTGTGCTGGAACATCAGGAGGAGAAACCCCAGCTCTGCTGTCCAGCTGCTTGGAGCCCAACTCAGAAGCATCAAATCAGGAAAATCAGCGTAGCCCTGCTGTCAATTTATAAAGTGATTTATGAGCATTTTCTGTCTGGTACCTGCCACAAGTAATCACTTCACGAAGAATTCCTCTCTGAGTGTTTTTGAGGCTGACCTTGGTGTTTTCCTCTCTGTTATCTCAGGAGCTGAAACTGATTGGGCTTGACATACCCCACTTTGCTGCTGATCTCCCCATGAACCGCTGTAAAAATCGCTACACAAATATCCTGCCATGTAAGTACAACACGCACTAAATCCTGCTAAAATCCCCAGAGAGGGAAACAAGAGCTTTAATAAGAAAATTGGAGAATCAGGAGATTTTCTAAGGCTGATAAAAGCCTGTTCTGCAATGCTGCTCTTACAGAGAACCAAGCAAGAGATGTTTTTTTGTTAGCTTTGAATAGATGTAGCTTCCTGGAGATGTTTATCGTGGCAAGAGTTTGGAGGTGAGAAACACAAGGTCTTTTATGCTGCTGAGTTGTGCTACTGTATTTCTCTCATGATTTTAATGAAACCTAAGGGAGCCCAAAGGGACAGCACTTGGGGGAGGTATTTGCAGAGAAGCAGTGATGGTGTGTCTCTGTAGTGTTTGCTGAAGCAAATATTGCTCTCTTGGTAAATACGAGAAATTTCTATTTTTTAATAGATTTTTTTTAATTTTTAAGATTTTAAATTTTTTAAGATTTTTTTTTTGCCATTCTTATGGGACTAATTTAAATTTTGCCTAGTTTTGATAAGTTTTGCCTAGAGATGAGTGCTGTGTTTGAGAGGCAGTTTTTTTCTAATTTCTGCTTCCTTTTACAGATGATTTTAGTCGTGTCCGGTTAGTCTCAATGAACGAAGAAGAGGGATCTGACTACATTAATGCCAACTACATCCCTGTGAGTACAGAGGTCTGGTCAGTGTGGACTTCAGTGTCCTGCACACCAGTCAGAGCATGAAAATAGCACAATATCTCCTGTAAGCTCAGTCATGTTCTCAGCATCTCCTTCAGCTTCCAAATATTTTGCCTACAGGGAACAGCCACCAAGAAAAAGAAAGGAAAAAAACAAAAAAAGGGGTGGAGGGGGAAGATTTTGGCAAAATTTTGCCACAGTAGCTCTGGGTGAGCTGTGAATCTTTGTGAAACTTTGATTGGACTGGTGGGGAAATGAGCAGGAAACATTGAATGATTCAGTGGCCTTTTAAGACAGCGAGGTAAACCATAAAGCTTTAAATGGGAAATTTTTCTAGATTTCTACTGCACAGGGAAAAAAAAAGGGCTAAGCCAGACACTCCAAATGCACAAAATGCACACAGAGCCCAGATGGTGCGTGGAGAGACCTTCTGCTTTCTGCCTCGTCTCTGGTGCTTCCCCTGGGCCTGCCTCCACCTGGCAGAGAGCAGCCACTTACCGGGGGTAGCACCCACGGTTTTGGGGTAATTAAAGTGTACTCAGAGCTGTAGCCAAATATTTTGACACTGGGGGTTGGCTGAAACCTCATCATTAGCTCTTTCCACTCTCCCCTGAGCTCGTGCAGTCACTTAGGCTTATCCCTGCCACTGCTACAAAGGTTTGCCCCTCTGGTAGCCAAGAAAAATGTTCCAGGATTCAAAAGCACCGTGCACAACTGAGGAAACCTCTGTGATGTGGGACTGTGGATAACAGGACCTTAAGCAGCAGTCCCTTTCAGAGTTCAGTTCTGCTTTGCCTCTCTTTAGTTCTACTTATAGCACAGTGCTGACCATGGAAACTGGGATAAACATGCGATATTAATGCTGGGCTTTTCCTGACGATGGCTTCTCCACGGAGTCCCTGCCTCCAAACACAGAGACCAGGGCTGATCTGTGTCCCTACTTAAGTCAGACACAGTCCACACAGACAAACAGGCAGCAAATTCTGGGTAGTGCAAAAATTCGGATTGAGCTGATCTGTGGAGATGTCTGGATGAAGCCATTTGTGGGAAGTGCTCCCAGACTGCAAATAATTTTATGATGCACATACTGTGGTGGCACAGAAATTGCCCAATTTGCATGGGATCATGCTGTGCTTTGGATGTATTTTTTGCTCTTACTGGGAATAAAAAATATCTTTCCAAGTGCAATTTTGATGATACAATCTCAGCAAATATGGTAATAGCAGATGCCAAAAGGGTCACTCTGTGGTCTTTTATTATAGTCTTAATAACAGTCTTCTGCTTTTGGAGAGCAGAAAGGAGTCTTTCCAACTAAAATCATGTTCATAGAGATGGGAGAGGGAATACATGGATATAAAGCATCTGGGCAGCTGCTAAGAGCATTGACTCAGCATCTTCTCTATTATTTTAAGCAGAATTCTAATTAATATTTTATTAATTTAAGTCCTTATGACATAAACACATGCATATAATCCTGTTCCATTGACCAGTGACTGAAAATCACCACAGTCGCTGCTTGGGATGAGGAGACTGGGCATCTGTAACTGGTTTTATGCCTATGACTAAACAAACCCTAAAATTACATAATCTGTAAGGAGCTGGAACTTTCTTTCAGGGTTCTTATTACTTGCTTTTTGAATGTTGCCTTTTCTGCTCTCTGGGCAAATGATTTGTGTGGTAATGGCTTCATCTTCCATCCTTCATTTTAGATTGGTTATACTTTGGGAGCATCAAAATCTGGCAAAAGTTGTCATCACAAATTAGTTAAAAAAAAAAAATTCTTTATATTAGAAATCACTTTTAGAAGTACAAATTGAACTTGAGCAAGCTAAAAAAAAATATGAAAAATGGACGTTCTGAAGCAGTAACCACGTTGGTAAGCAGGACCTCTCTCTTTGTCTCTTAGGGTTATAATTCACCCCAGGAATACATTGCAACCCAAGGACCACTGCCAGAAACTAGGAACGATTTTTGGAAGATGGTTCTCCAGCAGAAATCACAAATTATTGTTATGCTCACTCAGTGCAATGAGAAGAGACGGGTATGTAACAAAACCTTGCATGTGGTGTGAAAGAAACTACCCCGAAAGCAGCTCTGTTATGCTCAGGGAATGCCTCTGCATTGTCTTTGATCATGAGACAGCATCACAACCAGCCCTGGAATGGCACCTACCTTCTCAGTTCAGGACCTTCTTCAACATTCCCTGATGTTTCCTGACCTCCTTTGACCTTCCTTGAGCTTCTTAGTCCTTTCTTGACCTTCTTGGACCTTCCCTGACTTGCTGCACCTTCTTCGACTTTTCCTGACCTTCTTCGACTTTGTTTGACCTTCTGACCTTGTCTGACCTTCTTTGACCTTTTATTACCTTCCCGGACCTTCTTTGACCCCTTCTTACCTTTTCTGACCTTCTTTGACCTACTTTGACATTCCTTGAACTTCTTTCACATTCTTCAACTTTCCCCGACCTTCTTCAACCTTCCCTGATTTTTCTTGACCTTTTTTGCCATTCTCTGACCTTCTTTGGCCTTCCCTGACTTGCTTTGACCTTCCCTGACCTGCTTTGACCTGCTTTAATGTTTTTTGACTTTTCCCTAACTTTCTTTAACCTTCCTCAACCCTCTGTGAACTTCTTTGACAAGCCCTGACCTTCTTTGACCTTTTCTGCCTTTTTACCTCTCCTGACCTTATTATGAAGCCTCTCCTCTTTACATGAGGAGAGACTGAGAGAACTGGGACTCTTCATCCTGGAAAAGAGAAGGCTCCAGGGATCTTGTCACTGTGTAAAAACACCTGATGGGGTGGGAATGGAGACAAGGGACTCCTTTAGTGGTGACTTGCCCAGTGACGGGTCAAGAGGTGATGTGCACAAATCAAAAAACCACATTAAATTCCTTCTGAAGTCGGGAAACACTTATTTGCTGTGAGGGGGACTGAGCACTGGCACAGGTTGCCCAGAGCTTTTGGAGTCTCCATCCTCGGAGATATTCCAAAGTCACCTAGACATGGTCTAGAGCTGGCTCTAGGTGACACTGCTTGAGCAGCAAAGGGGTTGGACAGGAAAAACCCCAGGGTCCCTTCCAACTTCAAGCATTCTGTGATTCTGCACTTTGAAATTTAAATAATTATAAAATACAAGTTCTATGCTTTACATTTTCCCTTGATATTGTAATAGAAATATTTGGAGTATAGTTTGGGGGGTTTCTACGGACATTCTCTTTCCTAGTGTTTTGCTCCATTTAGACCTAGGCACTCTTTTTCTGTTCTTCATTGTACTCAAGCTGCCCTTTTGAAAACTAATACACAGCTGATGACCACAATTCAATAGGAATGGTCAGACTGGAAGTCATTGCAGGATAAATTAGCTCTTATTGGAGCAGCAAGTGAACAGTGGTGTAGGCATTGCTAAACCTGGTGTTCTGTATCCTTTTGCTCGTGCTCCTTTCTGTATGTGTATCTTTATATAAATACAAATAGGGCTGGATTTCCCTCCCTTTCAGGTGAAATGTGATCATTACTGGCCCTTTACGGAAGATCCTGTTGCCTATGGGGATATCACAGTGGAGATGCTGAGCGAGGAGGAGCACACGGACTGGGTGTACCGCAGCTTCCGAATCAGCTACGTGAGTGAAACACTTTGCTGCCAAAGGAGGGGAAGCAATCTCAGTCCAGCCTTTTCTTTAACTTCTGTCCATTTCTGGCATTCAGTGGAAAACACCTCAGAGAGATTGATGTCCTTACTCTCACTCCAAATCACAACACCTTCCTCTAAAATTGTTGTCTCTGAATTTCTCACCAAAGTGCAAGGCTGAAACAAAAGTAGTACCAGGGCTCTGGACACTTCTGTGGTACCAATAATTACTGAGAACAAGTGTGTGAATTTCTTCTTTTCGGTATCTCAGGCACACCTTCTTGCTATAAATTAGTCAAAACTTGAAAATACCAATGTAGGAATTGAAAATATTTTTCAAAAGGGCAATTCTGCAATCATCATGTCTACCTATAAAGTATGGAAACACACACCAGAGCATGTGATTTCCAAATGAAAGCTCTCCATACTTTCAAGCATTTCTTTCCACCTTTGTTTCCTGCATCAGCTCGTTGCCAGCATCATTTCATGAGGGAAAATTTAGGGATATGGAGGGGATGTGGAAAAAGCTGTGCACTGGCAATTCACCATTGGCCCAGGACTTATGTGTTGTGTTGAGGATCTTACTTCATCTAAAGCCAGAAGAATTTTTAGCATTGTAAATGTTTTTTGTCATAATGAGTTTTTTCCTAGAAGTTTCCCCTGGTAATGATTTTTATTCCCTTTTGTTTTTTGGGTTTTTTTTCTTTAAAATTTAAAAAGAAAATCTCCTGACTGTCCAGGCTTGACTGTTTGCCAACAGTGTTGTTCTTTATCTGTGGCAAAACGAGAAAAGCAGAGGGAATGGAATAAAAAGAGGAAAAAAGCCCAAAGTTGAAAAATGCAACAGTTCTTGATTTAAAAGCAAAAAGCAAATCCCAAACACAAAACCAGGAAGTTCATAATGATAATGATGTCCTGATATCCCCCCCCAATTTGTAATCAAATAGCATCTTTATTCTTGGCCAATTTTTTGGCTGGCTTCACTTTTTTCGGCTTTTGTATATGGGGAAAAAATGAAAACCACAAAATAACAAAAACCCCTCGGCGTGACTGAGTGTGATTACACTGCTAAAACTCTGTGAAAACTCTGCTGTTCTGCTTCTCCCCTCAGGCTGATGAGGTGCAAGATGTGATGCATTTCAACTACACTGCCTGGCCAGACCACGGCGTGCCCACCACCAACGCTGCCGAGAGCATCCTCCAGTTTGTACAGATGGTCAGGCAGAAATCAGCAAAGACTAAAGGCCCCATGGTCATACACTGCAGGTAAATGCTTCAAGGAAAAGAAGAAGTACGAGGTGTGATGTTAAATAGGTTGGGAAGCCATGAGAAGGAGAGATTTTGGGGTTCTGCTCACCTGGTTCTCTCTGGTGTTACGGTGTTATGCAGCTCTCCCCTGTAACCTCATGGAGAAATTCATAGAGGATATTGTTCTCTTAGTATCAAAAAAAGTGCTCGTAAGCCAGGGGAGAGATTTATATATAACATTATGAAATCAAACCCTGTATTTACTACTTAATTGTTCTGGGAAGGAATAGAAGCAAGTACCAGAGAGCTGGGCAACAGCTGTAGTATTTTCTTTGTTTTTCAGTTAGGATGCTTCTAGCAGCAAAGAGGGATATTTGCAGATAGTATTTTTAGACTATACTGTGCATCTTAGGCCACATAGATTAAAAGTAGCAATGCTACAAAATTAGTGGGGGGTAAAGAAACAATGTATGGATCAACTCCTGCAGCAGTTGTTCTCAAACCTTAAAAAAGGCACAGAATGAATTCATCAGTTAATCTGTCCAATTAACACATCAGAAGTTCCATTGTATTCATCTTGTTTGAGAAATTAAGGCAGCAAAAGCCAAAATAGAGACCTGTTTTGTGACAGTTATGTTGAACTGTGTCGAGATGAACTGTTCAACATTATTGCAATTACCTTCAAGCCTTTTCAGGATAAAGTATGACAAAACAGAAGAATTTTTGCTAAAATACACACTTCTGCCCTAGGTAGTAGGGTGTTGGGATGCTGTGTGAAACTCTGTAAAGCCTCTAATGCCACGCTCAGTGAAATCAGACTTAAACACCACTTGTGAAACCACAATGCAAAGAATCGTACACACATGAGAATCTCTAAATGAAAGCAGTGTGTGTTTTTTCTAATTGCTAAGCTTCCCTTTGGGGAAAATGAAGATTTTCAGAGCTGAGTGGTAGCTATTTCTGTCTCGTGCTCCTAAGGCACAAGTCCTGGAGTGCAGACTCTTGCGGGTGGTTTGTCCCTTGAGGACGAGCTGCAGTAGTGCAAGCCAAGAGCTTTACAGTGTGGAGAGCTGTGGAACTGAGCCCTGTGTGGTGTGACCCTGCTGTCTCTGGGCATTCATTGCTCCTGAGCAGGTCTCTGCAGTTCTGTCCACAGCCTCTGGAGTTAGAGGGGTCTCATGGAGTCGGTGAGGGGAGCAGTGAGAGCAGGAAGAGCTAAGGGTGGATGAGGGTGTGCGTGCACGTTCTGTGTGGGAGTGCATCCACTCTGCCCAACCAGGGCATGATGCCAGTAAATCCCACAGACTGCCCAGCCTGCCTGACCTCAGATTAGTTATATCTGATTACTGCAGCTGCAGGACTCCTGCTCCTTGCAGTGGCACTGCAGAAGAGCCTGAAATGAGGTGCATGTCTGTGTGTGTTGCAGTGCTGGCGTGGGGCGGACGGGAACGTTCATAGCCCTGGATCGGCTCCTGCAGCACATCCGTGACCACGAGTTCGTGGATATCTTGGGCCTGGTGTCTGACATGAGGTCCTACAGAATGTCCATGGTGCAGACAGAGGTAAGATCTGCTCACTTCAGCACTGTGACAGTCTTGTTGTGCCCATTTCGTACCCCTCTTTAGCACTTTTGTGTCCAGTGATTGTTGTTCCCCCTGAACACTTGACAAAATCGCTGTGAATTGATACAATCACATTTTCATCTTCATTGTGATATTGTCACATTGTTAATCTGCTGCATAGGTGGGTTTGATAATATATCTGCCATCTCACTGTCTGCTAGAGGAAATGAGTTATTCTCACCCTCTGTGAAATTAATATGCAAACAATGCATTAGAAGAGATTAACACATGAAATTTTCAAACCACTCCGAAAAGAGTTGGGCTTGCTGAGGGGATTAATGGCCCATTAAATGATATCAGTATCAGGCAGCCTTGTTCAAGTATCATGTTGGTATCACCCAGCCAAGCGTAGGAGCTCGTGACACAATGGAATTTCAAACAAGCAAAACAGACAAAAGGATTGTGAGTCTGCCAGACACCTTCCTCACCCTCATCTTCATATAGAGACAGTATATACTGGGGGGAAAGAAAATCACAAACTCATTTCTTCAAAGCAGAAGTTTTTATGCATCTAAACCTTCCCAGTTCCCTTAGTAATGAGGGAAAGATTTCATATTTCGTATTTCATGCCTGTTGTACTCTTCCTTGGTTAGACACAGTATAAGCTGGTAACCTCCATGCAGTTGGAAGTGCCACCATCACTGTTTTCAGGCTGGGTCTGGCAGATTGTTTGTTGCCAAGGTTTGTTGAATCCAGAGCAAAGCAAAAAGCTTGGAGCAGGGAGAGGAAAGGAGGGAGAAAACGTGCAGTGACAACAACTAGCATCTGGAAATGAAAAAAAAAGTCATTTTCAGTCCATTCTGGATCATTCCTACCAAACTGCCACTTTTCGTGACAATTCACTGTATTAATCCAAAGGCAGATCCTTATGTAAACACCAGAAAAAAAAAACTCCTGATGGTTGATTGATTTCAGCTGCAGCTGTCATCACTCCAGAGGTGATATGGGTTTATGTAGGGTTGTTTTTTTTAATATTTCATTTTTTTCACGTAGAACCTAATTGCCTGGCTGGGGCTAATGTCAAGGGCAGTTACTGAGCTCCTGCTGCCACAGGCCACCAAGTGACACTGACAGTCACAGAGGCCACTAAAAAGTTTTTCCTTACAAAATCTGAAGCCACTGACAGCTCACCTGAGTTCACATTGCCTTGTATGCTGGAAACTTGGCAGTGCCTCAATGAGCAGTTTAAAAAAACAAATGGCACAGGCCCAAAAAATGGGTTAGAATGGGCAATACCCTGAATTGAAACCAGTCTCTGCAAATCAGTGGGTATGAGGAAATGCAGATATTTCTGTGGTGTGAATCATGACTCAGACTCATGGTGGTATCTCCTGGCATCAGCAGGCTGCTGGGGACAGGGGAAAAATGCAAGGATTTTGGGACAGTTGCTTTTGCTTGAGATTCACTTGGCCCTTCTGCTTCATGCACATAAAGGTTAGTGTCAGGATTCATCAGGGGTTGCCTTCTCTCTCTTGGAAATTGAAAAGTCATCAATTAAGGTTATTCTAAATCGGATTACAGTGTTTAATCTGTATGATGACAATGCTTAGAAAAGTCAGTCCGTAATCAAAGCGAAAGACAACCACGGTTTTGTGGCAAAAAAAAACCTGTTTAGAAATAGAGAGATGCATTGATTGACCCAGCTCACAGTGTCACTTGCACAGGGGTTGGTAACACCCCACATAATTAACTACTCTGTGAACAAAATCAGGGGTTTTCTTTTTATTGATAAAGAAGTTGAACACTAAGGGACATGAACCTCATTAAAATATTTCAGGTGCATTTGTGGCATGGGTGCAATTTGTTGCAAATAAAGCATTCCGATACCTGTCTTGGAATTCATTCCTTTTTAGGCAATGTAAAGTAGATCCACTTTACCTCAGATTCAACTCTTCTGTCATCATTCAGGTTATTAATAAGTGATTACAGGTGGATTTCATGCTCCCTGAGCTGCTGTCTGTAACAATTGTGGACTATTATTTTGGGAGCTGATAACTTGCTGGGCGTTGTGAAGTGCATAGTGAGGGGACATGGAGCTGTGCAGATTGTTACTGTGAACTCTCAAACTGTTTCACTGGTTGGGTTTCTGTCATGCTTTCTGAGGTGCAAAAAACACCCACTTATTTGGTCTTTTCTTCTAGGAACAGTACATTTTTATTCACCAGTGCGTGCAGCTGATGTGGCAGAAGAAGAAGCAGCAGTTCTGCATCAGTGATGTCATATATGAGAACGTCAGCAAGTCCTAGTTCAGAGTCACAGGTGGTAAGTCAGGCAAGCCCTGTGCCATGCCCACAGCCTCACACCCCCATTCCAGAAGCTTTTCCTGGCAGTCTGGGGCTTTCCTTACTCCTCTTTCACATTCACATGGAGAGTTAGGGGAAAATCCTTTCTCACAGTAAATAATCCATAGCCTCTTCCAGTACATAATCCACTACCCTTTCCATGGCACTGTTAAGAGTGTATGGGCTCACGCACGTTTAAAGAAAAAGAGAATCCAGAATTCTGATGAGCCATCTCACCATCCCCTGCCACTTGTCCTAACACAAGAGCTTAAAGGGAGGGAGAATTTCAGTATCTTCAGTCATTCTCAAAAAGGATTTTGCCTGGTTACCAAGGCCAGCAGAGACTTGGGGATGCTCTGCTGGAGGGCTTTGTCATGAAACTGGGAAATTTTTGCATAAATCTAAAGTCATAGAAGCAGGGAACCAGCAGGCTCTCAAACTGGTACCACCAGTAGCACAAGTGAAGGGCTGGTCTTGCCTTCCCCCTGAGCCCCCGTGCCTGAGCAGAACAAGTGGCTGTGAGCATGAGGTTTGCTGGTGGGGACAAGTTGTGAGGAGGTATGTCACTGCTCTTTAAGCTACTAAGCTTTGGTTCATTAGGTGGCAGCAATAACCCAGCCATAACGTTAATACTCGCTTTTGGGTGGAGCAGGAAGCTGCAGACTTTGATGATGCCTTACGTTTTAGCTTTTATATTTTTCAGATTCTGCATTCCCAGTGTGTAACTCTGCAGTGTCCTGCAGCCTGGGAGCTGCCGCTCTCGCATGCTGAGACAGACAGAACAAAGCCTCTCCAGGCTGCTCTCCAAGGACACCCAGCCCATCCTAGGCCCAAAGTGTGTAACCCAGCATCTTGAGAAGGGGGGCAAGCTGAGGGGAAATTCCATCATTAGCTAAAGTTTAATTGGTGAAATTGGGTTGAGATGCAAATGGACCAAAGCTATAAAAGTGTGAAGAACTCATGACTCGGGGTCCATCTTGGGTGTAGCCTTTGGCCTGCCCAGGGTGTGCCTCTGAAGGCCTTTCTAATAAATATCCACCTTTATTCTCTTACTCCTGTCTAGTCTCTAGGTTGGCCTCTTTAGGCATCATTGACACAAACTCCTTCTCAAGCAGCTGGTGGAGAGCTGGGCTGAGGGCAGCACCTCCAGTCATGCGTGCTGTGTGTCTGTGGTGTTGCAGGTGTGCCTTTATTAACTTCAGTGTGTGCATCATCCCCTCCCCCTGCCTGTAAAGGACCCCCAGTTTGCCTCACTGTCCCTGATGTTTAGGTAATTCACTGTCCAGTCTGAGTCCCAGCACCCAGCTGCCTGTACTGGTGGGCTGCAGTCCCAGCCTGTGTAGAGGGTCAGTAAAATGAGTGCTTAAAACTGTATTTATTTCCTTTTCTCCTTTCTGAAGCATTCTGTTTGTTTGGTTGCAGGTGAGACCATGAAGCACACCCATCTTCCCTTGCTTCTGATTTTTTTTCTGTTGATGGTGTGAACGGGAGCTGTTGTGCCACGGGAGACCACTGCTTTGCAGTACACGGACAATGAGGGAAAGAAACTTTTACCTTTCTGAAGCACTGGGGAGACAAAGCCTTAACGAGCCTGCGGTGTCTTTTGAACTGTTTAATTTCTGGACATTTTTTTTAAATACTGGACCAAATTCAACTAAACAACATGAAGGAAAAGACACTACACGTGCATAAGATAGATTGCTCCAGAGTGTTGGGGTTTTGTTCGGTACTTTCGGTTAATTTCTTTCATAATTTTGGTTTTCTTTCTGTGCAGGTTGGGCTTAAGGTTAAAGTAAGTGCAATATTTTTTTAATGGTTGACTGAAGAGCTTTCTTCATGTGTCACTGGTCTGTGCTAACGTCCCTAGGAGAGCAGGCATTGCTAGTATCTAATAATACCTCATTAGTGAATAGCGAGGCATGAACATACATGAAGAAACCTGGAGATTGTGAAGCGGGGCTGGGAGGGCGGGGGGGTTGCAGGGGACATGGATTTGACTGTTTCCTTACAGCACTGATGTACGTGGGGCCTGGGGGGAGCACGAGACCCGAGGAACGAGGACTGACGAGCAGAAATCCAAGCTGTGAAGCTGAAATGGGGCAGCTGACACTGAGAGAAGGGGTGGGTTTGGTTCTTGACTGGGCTGCCACTAATCGAGCAGAGGGATTGCTCTTTTTGCCAACCTTTTGCAGTAATGCCACTGGTCACGCTCTTGTTTTAGATGAATCTAATCACAGGGCAACTGAGTTTCAAGCTGGGATATCTTTGCATATGTACTATAGCATTTAACTCTCTGAGCAGTCTCTGGTGCCTATACCCCTCACTCATTTATTATTTTTAGTAATTATTAACCCTGTGTAAAAACGTGAAGCTGGTTCAGGTTGGAGGGGTGGAAAGGAAAAAAAAAAAGTGCTTTAATAGACATAACTATTTTTCCTGAACCAGGAATTTTACAATGTTAGGAATACAAGGTTTTGGCATGTGAAGGGCTGGTTATCAATTTGTTGCTACGAGGCTGCCAAAGTGTCAGTATGGATTCCTGCAGGGCCTTTGGGGGCAGGGCGGGGGGCTCTTTTCTTTTTCGCTGTCCGTTTCAGTTCTAGTCAAAATAATTAGCTATATATATATATTTTTCTTTTTTTTGGTCTTTGTATAATTCCGGTACATCATTGTGTATTGTGACATGGATGCTGTCAGAATGGATGTTTGATGGCATTTTTGTAACCTGTTGCTTTGTGTCACCTCATTGGAAGTTAGCAGCAATGGTACTCAATGTAAACAAAACAGACTTGAACTGGAAGTAAACACACTGGATTGCTTACCTGTGGAGAAGTCACTGTCAGCAAAACAGCAAAACACACCTGCACATGCTTTTTATTTCATTCACCTCCTTCAGCTGATATTCCTTTCTTTTTTTTTCTTCCAAGGTTATTCCATTGGCAGGTAAATAGGTGTATATTTATTTAATTAAATAACTACTGCATCATGGTATTGGTTACAATGGAAAACTTCCTTCAAACTATCCCATATATATTGTGCAAAACTGCTTAGATTTTGTAATTCCCCAGTGAAACAGGTCCTTGTGAGGGGAACTAAAGAAACAGGAGCCCACCTCTGATTACTGAATGGGTATGTTATGCATTTCCCCTCCCTTCTGTTTCCATGCATCTAATGCTACTTCCACTGTTCCCACTAATCCCAGCCCTAGAGCAGGGATGCTGTTTCTCCAAGTACAGGATGGATGCAAAAGGGCAGAGCAGCCTGTTTCAGGGAGCCAGTTGGTAACAAAAAAGGCTTCAATGGTGCCTTTTTTCCCCTCATTTCACTGGTGTGCCTCAGCTGGAGGGCCTGCCATTCCAGTAGGAACAGCAAAGAGCTGTCTGGCCAAAACTGAACAGAAAATAGAAATATAAATGAGCACTTGACCATTGAGACCTTGTCTCCATGCTTTTTAAAGAAAATGTAGTTCAGAGATTCATTACATGTTTACTCAGAAAATATGTTCATATCCCTCTAGAGAACTGGTGGGGGAAAAAAGACAGCTCACAAATGTTCTTTCTCATCTACTGTCTCCTCCCTCCTGCTGGCCACTGCCCATCGAGTCTGCATTTATTCTGTATCACACACCAGGGTAAGCAAGTTACTTCTGAATCATTCCTGTGTGCCCACAAAAGGTCACAGTGTGAGCTGGCTGTGACAGGAGCTTGGCTGGATGTGACAGGGTCCAAGATTGCTGCAAAGATGCCAAAATCACATTGTTGCAAAGGACACTGCCTGAGCAGCCTGAATTTACTAGAGAGTTTTTGAATGCATGTCAAAAATTATTCCATTTGCACAGGAGCAGGTGCATATTTTTCCTTTAATAGCTTCTTAATAACAAAATCAATTACAATGAAAATTCCATGAGAATAATGCCTTTTCCTGCCCCACACAGCATGCAAATCTGTGTTCGTGGGCATTTTGGGATGGCAGTGGAAACCACCTCGCCCAGGACTCAAGACATGAGTAAAGCAATAAATGAGTCTGGGAGGCTCTGTGGTTACAAGACTCATGCAGAGCCTTTTAGCCTGAATTGACACGACATACTTTTGGCTTTACCTTGTCATGCACCTTCAAAGCAAGTCCAAAAGAACAAGGTTTTGGACTCATGAAGCATGATAATATTGTTTCCAGCATCTGTCAAAATAAAACTCCTAAGTCATCACAGCAGTAAACCTGTCTGAAGCTTCAGCTTTGGAAATAGATTTTTTTTTTTAATTATGGGCTTCATGTCCATAGCTCTGCTGACACTCCTGATGCTCTGTATTGATCTGCTGCTCTTCCAGCATCTCCTGCCCCAGATGTCTGTAAAAGCAGCTCTGTGCAGTGAGTGACCATTAACTGAAACCAGGGCAGGTTTTCTCCTTGTTTCATGCTGTGCATGCTGCCATGGAAGCAGAAAATAAGTAAATTTAAGAACATGACTTAGAAGGGTAAGAAGTTTTTAGTGGCGTGTGCTAAAGTGTTGCCTCTCCAAGCATATCCTGTGCAGTCAGCCCTGACATCCTTGGGTCTTCAGAATTGTTGCCTTCAAACCTCACCAAAAGATTAAGAACAGGTCAGGAAGCCTTACTTGTGTTTTATTTCAGTTTAATGTTTTGGGGGTTTTTTTCCCTACACCTAAATAAGACAAATTTCCCCTGTCAAATAATCAACATCAGCATATGCTCTAAAATGGCCCTTCCCTCCCTCCATTAACCAGTGTCACACCACCTCCTTCCCAGTTCTAATTTTTTTAGGGGGTTGTGTGAAAACTCTTAATTTCATTGAGGCAGGCAAAAGCTGTTACTTCAGCCATTTCTTGTGAGAGAATAATGTTATTAATGATATTAACAGGGAGCAGGGTGGGTTGGGCTTTGCTGCTGCTGTGGCAGGCACCAGTGGGGGCTAGGAATCTTCTAGGAAGGTTCCTTATTTTCATTCATCTCCTCTTTTAATCTGCAAATATAACCAAGGAGTAGAAGCACAGACTCATATCCTGATACTCATTTTGGTCTGAATACTGAGGAAGTAGTTAGGAGGCCAAAGTTGCAACCTAAGCAACTCAGAGAAACTGAAAAAAAAAAAAGATAAAGACAAGCCAAAGGCACTTATTATCAAAAGTTGACATAGCTGCAGTAGGAATTTAAAATCTGTGAAATATTTAAACACAGAAGCCAATACAGATCCCCTCTCATTTGCACTTGTCATATATAATATTGGTACTTTTAGGTAGAGGTGGGAGATTGAGCACAAAAGTATTCCCTCAAATACTCTTGATGCATCAGAACCAATCCTTAAATAGGGCTGGCCTAGACACCAGTCTTAACTTGACAGTGGAGAGAAAACATAATAGAAAAACTGGGCACCTGTGAAATGGTAATTTGGCCAGAAAATTGAGCTCCCATTCATAATCATGTGTCCTTTATGCTTGAAATGCAGCCCAGGAAAACCAGTGGTGATACCTGCTTGAACAGGGTCTGGTATTCAAGCTATAGCTTGCTTCTGTCCTGAAAAGTCAAAATGCTTTCACTCCCACATTAAAATAAAAATTCTGTGACTTACAGGTTCCCCGATTAGAAAGAATTCACATCTTACAGTTATTCGTGGATTTTTTTGTTTGTTCCCTTAAAATATCAAAATACTGATGTTACTGTCCAGCAAAGCACTTCAAGAGAAGTTTACAAACATTGATAACTCTGCACATTTCCGACTATCATTATCATTTTGGATATGATATATCTACTGCTTCATAAACCATTTATTTCTGCACACATCAGTCATGGATACATGCACTTATTTCCCAACCCCACTCAAAACAAAAACCAAACAACAAACCACCATTTTTTATACAGTTCAATGCATTGGAGCAATAAAAGTACGTATAAAATATCACAGATCAGGGTTTGTCAGAGCAAAGCCCTGTTTAACATTTGAATGGCTGGATGGTAAGTGAACTGCTCCACCCATCAGTATTGGTTCTCCCCGAATTAAATGTGAGGTTTCACAGTGCTTTGTTCTCCCCATGGTGTCCCAAGGGAACAAGCAGCCTAAAAAAGTGGGAAGAAGGGCCTTGCTGATGTTAAAAGGTTTGTGCTTTGAAAGCATAGAACTGCTGAGTGAACACGGGCTGCTAAAAACTCCCTCCCTCCACCCGGTTAAAAAGGCAGCAAAATAGTAAATTACTCCCTCTGTTATCAAACGCCTAATAAGGCACTGATTTTGGCATTTTAAAAACTGCTTTGTGTCCTTCTCAAAGACATATCACACCCTTCTAAAGTATTAGTATTAAAAAAAAAAAAAAATCAAGCCTCACTGCTCAAATCCTAGAGAAAACATTTTGAATGAAACACTGCATCTTACTACTGTTTTCGTTTAAACCATGGAATATTTTGAAGAAAACATTTTCTTTTCATTTGAGGAAGCCCAAATGAGATCTCCTTTTGATTCTTTCCAGCTGCCAACAAAATGAAAATTCAAAAACTGCACAGCATAGGGGTGAAGCTCCCTGCAGTGCTTTAAACCACCAAGGAAATTCCAGCAAAAATGGAAATACTTGCCTCAACACCGTTCAGATTTCACAGACTGTAACACAGAACTCATAATGGTTAATTCAGCAAAGTTTAAAGGGTGAATACAACTCAAGGAGTACTTGGTTGTTAAGTTATTAATAGTTAATTTAGAAACTGTGAAAAAAAAGACACAAACCAACCAACCAACCCCCAAGATGAACACACTGATTACTTTCAAACCTGTCTGCCACTTCCTAAGCAACAGCTACATAGAAACCCAGCTTCAAAAAACCCCAAACAGTGGTGAAGGCCCCTCTTTTCTCTCAGGGGAGGAGTAGGGGTTCTCCCTCCGACACCTCAGTGCCAAACTTCACAAAGGCTGGGAAGCCCCAGAGTTGGAACTTTCTGAGTCAAAGCACACCAAACGCTGGAATAAGCCAGCAGAGAGGATGGATATTGGCTTCCTGTTCTGGTAATTAGCAGGGGACCAGAGGTGCAGGTTACCACCACAGTGCTTTTTCTGGAATCAGACATCCTTCCCATGAGAAAAGACAGTGACTCTGCGTTTTAAATAGGAGTTTCAAAAACCATTTAAAAAGTTTCCTCCTCCTGCACTTACATGTTAATGGGATTTATCACTTCTTGACCCATTTCTGAATAAGGCCACGTTTATGCAGACAGGCATAAAGGATATATATTAAATGTAAAAACATCTATGGACACACAACCAACCACACAGAAGTAATATTTGTGAGGAAATTTACAATAAATGGCACTAAACACCTTTATTAAGATCTTAATTTTTCATTTGTGAAAAATGAATAGATTTTTTTTTCCCTTGTATGCAGAGGAAAAGCAAACTAATGGCAAAAATCAAGATTACTTTCTCATTTCAATACTGTCTTTGTAGCCACAAAGATACAACAATTTAACAGACAA
The DNA here is from genome assembly GCA_013397055.1 of Pachycephala philippinensis. Classification (NCBI taxonomy): domain Eukaryota; kingdom Metazoa; phylum Chordata; class Aves; order Passeriformes; genus Pachycephala; species Pachycephala philippinensis. Next base: position 470,288 of record VWZT01008174.1, read on the forward strand.
GAAATACTGTTTATTGCAGACTTTAAGCTGATTCATGTGAAAAAGGCACTATGAAACTTAATCAAACTAGATGATTAAATTTGTCTAAATTAAGTGATATTATATATTATATATAATACATATATTATATATAAAATCACATGACCATGTGAAACAGAACATTTTGTGACAAAAATCATTGCATCTTCAAAAATACCGTTTTCTGGAAGGGATGTTTCTCTTTTCTTTTTTCCCCTGTTTTGCCTCCAGGAATCCACTTTTCCAAAAGATTACATTTATAAAGGAAATTACAAAGGCTTTTTACATAAGGAAAAACTGATATCTGGGATCAACACACAGAGAAGCCTAGATTATACACTGTTCTTTTCGATGGGTTAAGTTACAGACAAAAAAATTCAATTATATTAAAAAAAAAATGTACTGTGAGTCGTTGCATGGCTACAGCAGATCTCATCACCTCTTTGAGCTGGGTTGTGTTACTATTTTCTAGTTACTCCTCCTTGTGCAATATTATAGTTCATCACAGGTGAAATATGGATAAAATCAATGTACAGGGTATTATTTTGCTATAAACAGCATCATTAGTAATAAAACATCCTGGGAGTGATGCAAGAAGGATTCAGTCTATGCTGGGCTGCTGTTCATTCTCTAAACATTTCCTCTACATTTGCTGGAGTCGACAACTTAAGTAAATATCCTGCAGCCAAATGCCTGACAAGAAAGACTGAGCCAAAAAGACATAATTGCACACTACAGCAAGAGATGGGATTCAGAATCTTACTGTTACTGAAGGGTTCAAATACCTTTTTTATTGCTGGCTCAGCTTTCCTCAGATGAATCACCACCAAAGACGTGCTCCAGTTTATCTGCCATGTTAATTCCATAAAGCCAAGACTCATCTCTGGGTGTAAATGAATCATGTACCAATATTTTCACCTGTCAGGAAGCTCCACTGCATTTCTTATCCATTCATTTTTCACGATGAGAAGCCAGCAGCAGGTACTTCTGTGGAGACTACTGTAAATTTTCTTTATGTTGGCTAGTTATGTTTACAATACAGTAAGACATTCCCCTTCACTGCTCCCTAAAGCAAAGCTGGATGGTTTAATGCTATGGACAATGGGACTAAAGAAAAGAGGAAACACATTTAGTGGCTGCTTCCTTCATCAAAGGACTCCACACCTGAATCTGTGGCAGCTGCACTGATTTTTTCTTGCCGTCTTCTCATAATTTCTTGCAGTTCTGAACTACCACTGTTCGCCTATAAACAAAAGAGAAAAGTTTACTCGAGGTTTTGACAGAAATTCCTCTGCCAGCATTTTGTTAAGACAGCTGTTTGAACAACCTAACTCACCTTGCAGCTCCAGTAGGAAAGAATTTACACTATCCTTAAATACAGACCAGAAAAAAACCTGCAGACTACTAAAAGCATGAGCTCGCCTTTCAGAACTGCTGAGCATCTTTAATCCTCATGAGACCGTGAAAGTGTTGGATATTTAGAGGGTGAAATGTGGCTTCAGTAAAAGCAGGGTTAAAAGCACTACTGAGCATCTTTAATTCTCACAGGAGGCCCTGGAAGTGTTGGATATTTAGGGGGTGAAATATGGCTTCAGTAAAAGCAGGGTTAAAAGCTCAGCGAGTCTTTTAGGATCCCACACTTAAAAATCGGGGCAAAAATATTTAGGAATTAAAAACCTGAAAATAAAGCCTTGAGGGTTTTAGATTTATGTAAACACAAAGCTCCCACACGCATGTGGGATTGCAGAGGCAAGGCCTAAGTGAGGATTCAGTCTCAGGCTCTCAAATTACACAATTTAAACAATTTATACAATTCACCATCAGGCATTTTCTGCTCAGAGACACAGGTTTCAAACTCAGAGCACAGTGATAGGAGTTGAACCATATCACAATATTAGCAACAGGGAAGTGTTGTGAGGACAAGGCTTCATTTCACCTTTCCAGAGTGAAAACCAGGTCTGCTGAACCAGCTGCAAACATTGCTTTGACAACATAAATGACATTATTAGCAAGGCCAGGACACCTATCCACCAGAGCAGAACTTCCCAAAGTGTGCATGACTTTGAATAAAACTCGGGGATTATAAACCAAGAGCCATATCTGCTACTGTACTTCCTGGCCATGACATGACCTTCAAAACTTCAAAATCAGCCTCCAAAATAGCCTCTGAATAAGGAAACAGAAACTGGTTTTGAAATTTCTAAAACAAAATTCAGGACTGTTAAGGGGGAAACCCTGCAGTTGATTCTGGACTCTGAAAATGTATCCTATTAATTTAATAAAATTTAATATAGATTTACCCCATTGTATCCATTAAAATGCAGTACCTGATGCCACAAGGAGTGAGAAAATTTCTAAATTAACTACAATGCTCGTCCTACTTAAAATACCATTGCTCTCTTCTCCCAGAGTGGAGGGGCAAAGCAGAGGGCCTAGAAGTGACTCCCTGAAAGTGAGGGAGCAGTTTTATTTGTCTTAATTCATCTTGTCCTTGGCCTCCTGGTTTCAGATATGGAACAATTGCAGCACCCATTACTGAAGTCATGCATAAAAAACCATCAGCAGGTACCCAACAACGTGCTTTATCAGAGGTCACGGAGAAATATCTTTCTGAGAATAACTGAGCAGCCCAAGCTGAAAGAATTTGCCTTCCTGATAACATCAGTGACAACATGACTGATGAGCTTGAAATGCTGCTCAACCAAACCAACTGCAACACACACGTGGCACAGCACAACAGGCACATCCCACTCAGAGGGGAGGGAGAGCAGAGTTCTTGGGAATATGATCTTTGGAACAGACTGATAGACCTTGGCCAGAGTGATTTACACAGCTTGTTATGATGAGGGAAGAGTAATTCCATCAGTCAATCCCACTTCTGTGCCTGGGTCTTGCCTTTCTCCAAGGTGGCAAAGAGAATAAGCTCTTCTTCCAGGGAGCTTGATGCATGTGTTAGACAGAAACCATTTTCACTTCTAAAGTGATGTGTGCCCTTGCTTCCTACTGATGGAGCAGAAGGAGGTTTAGAATGTGAGCCTCAAGTGGTCCCTTCTGGAGAAAGGTGTTCAGGATATTGTGTCTCTACACTTATCTTCTGCAGCACTTTTCAAGACCAGAGCCTGAAGTGCTCACAGCATTATATTATTATAGGAAGAGAAAGGATGATGCAACTTCCTTTGATGGTATAATTCAGCAAACAGCAGGCTAAAGGCATCAGGAATTGCATAAATTCTGGAATTCAACCTCAAATAACCAAGGCAGAAATAAATATTTCAATTACCTTTTCCCCAACAAAAAACCAATGACCTTGTTAGACTCTCAGTACCTGTTAATTAACTCTTGTAGGGCATTTATTAGACAAGTTTGGACTTTTCAGTTTCCTGCAGAGTGAGACCTAACTGAGGCAAACAGGGCAACAGCACGGAGGGGAAAAGACCCCTCCCATCCAGTGCATCTCTGCTTTTCAAACCAACTTCCACTGCAAAGCTACTTCCATCTCAGAACACTGAAATAAGATGGCTGACATGCAAAAAAGTTGAAGAATACAAATAAATCTTCACTAGGAAATGATGGATTGCTCTGGACTGGAGTGACTTATATTCCTAAGAGTAAAGGGGAAATATTTCTCCCTGCCTCTAACAGGAAAATAGGGCTTGAAGAAGGGAATAAAGCAATTTCGACAGTGTTAGAAAATTATGCTCTCCGATGCACACTGATCAGGTAAAGTGTAAACATGCATCTTCATAAACCTGTCTTTAAAAATATGCCTGGTAGTTAATGCTTAAAATCATTTAAGTGAGACAGTCTCAGCTTAACGAGAGGATAGAAAAGTATTTTAAACCTCTTCAAGATTTTCTTCTAAATAGGATGTGGAGAATATAACTTCTCAGCTGGGTTAATCTCACCTCTAGATCATTTCTCCACTTGCCACAGCAAGTTTAAAAAAAAAAAAAAAGTAGGTGCATCTCCAATTCTGCTGGTTTAAAATTGGCAAGAATTGTCCCTAGCACAGCTCTGGATACAAGCTTAAGGTGTTTAAGAAACAATACTACTGTAAGTAAAGCAAATTGCTGCAGAGCAATAAACACAAGACTTTATCCTTGACTCAGAAACTCTGCTAGCACAGTGCCCAGTGTGTTTTCCCTTCAGAGCAGGTGCCCCAGCATTTGACCTGAAAGGCCAACAGCAGTGGGCTCACCCTACCAACTCCTCATGCCTAATAAATCAAATCTCCCCTGCAAAGATAAAGCAAAACTCACTTATCACCACCAAAATTATCTGGTGTGTCTGTTTGTCCAAGTACCAGGCAAAGCAAGAAGCAAGCAAAGGGTCATTTTACTCCCTCATTGTTTTCCCCAAAGCTCTTTTTGGCTGATTTTGTCTTCTTGCAGTCTGATTACAGCAGAAAATGTCTTAAACTTGAGTGCAATTTCTAATTTTTGGACCCCTTTAAAGTGGGGAGAGCTCTCACCTGGTGCTTTGATGAATGCTGTTCCAATGAATTAACACCAAATAACTCAGATACAAATAACATTTATCAGCATGATGGGAACTGAGGGAAAACCACCTGCCTCACAGAAAGAGTTATCTAATTCCACAGGTTTAAAACAGGTCACCCAGATTAGGAGAGCAGGAAGGGCTGTCCATACCTCCAAGGCAGATTTCTGTACCGTGATTTGGCTGTAGACTCTCGAGCCTTCTGGGCAAACAGTCCTCAGTTCCTCTTTATTGAGGGAGAAAAGCTGAGCCCCCGTCAGCACACCGAGGCTGTTCACAGTCCTGGGGACGCAGCAAGGCAACAAACAGCAAATCAGCAAAACCACACTGGCCAAGGGAGAGAAACAGGTTGTCTTCATCCCACATTGCCTCGGGTAGGGCTACCAAATTGAGAACAAACTTTATGCAGCAGTACTGCTGAAGTCAATTGAGTATTTAAGTACCACTTTTTTGGTAGAGGCTAAAATATATATACATACATACTTCTGTAGATCTATAATTACATTGACATATATTTTTATGTATGTATTAGGTACACTTATACACATAAATATACATAAATATATGTAAAAACAAATTATTTTTTCCAAGAGTGCAGCTGACATCTCTTGATTTTCAGGAGGCTGCTTGATTTTAAAAAGCGGTCAGACGGCATCCTCCTTCTTGACGGGAAAACGATTTAAAGAAGTTTTCCTACATTTGCCCTCGAACTTACACAGGGTTGAATCCTTTGGACTGCAACCAGGCTTTCACATCCTCGGGAGAGGAGTCGTAAGTGATGTTCACCACTGGGACGTTTGGCCGTGGCACGTGGAATTTCCTCTGGGCAGCGCTCCGGCCGATGGTGAGCCGGTGAACGAGTTCATCCTGCACCTCCTCCATCTGGGATTTCCTGCCTAGAGAGAGAGAGAGAGATCCCACAGGAGTCATTCTCAAGGTTGCTTTATCAAAGCCAAGTCATTTCTTACACGCCACTTTAAATTGTCAACTTTTTTTTCTTTCAAGATTGATACGTTAGATCTGATTGAATTATTACTCTCCTTTTCCCCCAGGGAATATTCCAACATTCCCAATCCTCTTTTTGCAAGACAAAACAAAAATAAACAAACAAAAAAAACCCAAACAGAATTCAACTAAGACCCCAGAAAGGAGAGATGAGCTGGATATCACAGACAGGTATAGATGAGTGTGACAGCACCCAAGCTGCAGAATAAAATGGGAATGGAGGGTTATTCAATTGTCACAGTCTGCCTTTTTTCAAATAGAATTGAGGGTTTAAAAAGGAAAACAAGAAAAATATGAGGACTGTAAGACTGCTCACATTGTGGGAAGGTAGTACTTTCCACAAACAGTTTTTTAATTGAAAGTTCAACTTTTTAATGCAAATCAACGTAGGCAAAAAAATTTCACAGCTGCTGACACATATCAACTTACATCTAATGAGCTATTGTAGCAATTGCATTTTTGACAGGGTTTTGAGAAATTTGAATTCACTCCAAGACTGGAGTGGCTGCTTAGCTGAAACACTGTCACACTTTGCATTAAAAAAGGAATAATAATAAAAAAAAGGGTATCTGCTCTCACCATCTCACCAGAGACTCAAGAATTGGGCAACACTTGTTTATTTATTTATTCATTTTAAACAAAACTGTAAGAATTCATTATCCCCCAGAAGCCACTTGTCTGAAACATTTAGTTCAGTTGCTGTTCATTAGCAGGCAACAAACTGAAATGCTTTTTGGTCATTTCAACAAGATCAATTATAATGACAGTGAGAATTGTTTAAAATTACTACAAAAATTCCTATGGATAACTTCACAAAAATAGGTAGAATTCAAAAGGGTGTAAATAACCTTTTGGGCTCAGAGAAGATCCTGATTTTGCACAGGTAAACTCTCTGTGCCATAACATTGGAACAACTATAAAAATCCTCTGACAAACAACTCAAATTATCTCAAAAATACTCAGGATTTCCTTGCCAAGATATTTTTAGTGATCTTTATTCAACCTTCTCACTTTGATACACAAACAGTAACTACACCACCCTCTCAATGCACTCAGATGGCAAAACCTATTCCTTTTCTCCCACTACACTGATAGGAACAGACAAAAGTAACACAACTTCAACATGAAAAAAACCTGTAAGATAGAAACATTTTTGCTTTCTCTACTTTCCTTTTATATTCTCTTAAAACCTCTCCAGGGGGTCTCTCAAAACTTCTCCAGGGATCAATATCTCTGGCCAGTTAAACAAATAAAAACAAGCTTTACATAGGCCTCTAGGATTATTTCTTTAATAACCATGGTAAAAAGAAGAAAAAACTTTGCTTTAACCATTTCCTTTTTTCTTTTACAAAATAGCCTCAGGTTGAAAGTGGAAAAAAATATCTCTTCTATAATATTTGAGGCATTCAGGCCCTATTGTGTAGGGTTTCGCCCTCTTCCCCCACCCAGAGTGTGAATCAGAAGCCCAATGACATGAGCTCAGTGATTTGTGCAAATCTGACAGGGGTTATACGAGGAAAGCCTTTGGGCAATGTTATCAAAGCTTGCACACGCTATTTTCCCAAGCAGGAAGAGACACAGAACATTGCTATCTTCCTTCTATTTACACAGATTTTGAAAGACTTATGCTTAATCTGGACCAAGACTGTATCAAGAGACAAATATTCAGCTGTTAGATAAGAGATTCCTCCTGTTGTTAGATGTGTTATCAGAAACAAACAGGATGCCCCGGGCGTGGAGCAGGTTCTGCAGTGCTCTCTGCAGGGTTCAGGTGGCTACTTGGCTATGGATGCTAAAAAGTCTTAGCAGAGAAGATTTCAGCTCTCAGCAGCAGTTTGTGAGAGCCTTGTTCTTTCTCATGCGAAACTATGCAAAAGATGATAAAGTTTTCTGTAAACAGACTTTGCTAATCTTGCACCTGCGAATATAATTAGAATTGTTGTGATACTGACTAGAGAAATGAATGATGTGTGAATTGACCAATCACCCTGATAGGTAAGTAGTTAGAGGTCCAATACCTCTTGCCTTTAAGGAAAACACTAAAAGAACTAAACACATAAAAACCCGTCCTTTATTAATTAAATAATTCATTCCTTTCTGCTGACCACACTCGTGTCTCGGAGTCCTTCATTGCCTCCAGCATCACCAACAGCGACACTTGGCCACCAGGTTTCCCATCACCTTTGCAGACTCACCTATTCTGTGAGGGTTTTTGCCTGAAGCCAATTAATTGGGCTTGAGTGAGAGCTTCAGGAAGGAACAGGAGCTCCTGTGGGTGACCCAGGGCCTCAGTGTAGGCTGGGAGGGCAAGAGATGCCTTGTAACCACTTAGTCTACAGCGACTCTTCACACCTTACACCCTGTACCCAAAGCCAGGATGTGGTCTTCTCCTTTTCCATTTAGAATGGATGGATTCAAGGACACAGCCATGCTACAGCAAAGTCCTTACACGGAAATAAAATTATCATTTTGGTGCATCTGTGTGCTGGAAATTCACCCTCGCTTTCCACATCTTTTGTAACTGTTTATTTGTCTGATTTTGTTTAGGTAACAAACTCTTTCTTTGGCAAGCAGCAGTGAAGCCTGTTCATCCAGCCAGGCTTTTCTCCATTTATAATTTCCAGCCACACAGTCCATTAGGTGAATATACTGAAAAGCTCCCAGAGCCTTCCTGAGTTCAGAGCTTAGGCAAGAGCTTGTCCTCCACCAGGCAATGTCAACACAGACTCCACCAACAGGATTATCCACACAGGCACACTTCCATCTCCTGGGGAGAGGGGGCAAAGAAGCCCTTCCCCAGAAAGGATTATGCTCAATGCCACTTTCTGACCTTAGGTGGAAGCAGGATTTTCTGGTGAGGCAGCGAGGCAGAGAATACAAAAAGCTGTCAACTCTTGAACTACAAAAAGCTCATTATTTTTACAGTTATTACTTTAAAAGCTACAGCAAATGCTTGCCTACATGTCTTAGTTATTTCTAAGCCAAGCAATCACATTGCTTAAAGTGCATTCAAGGCAGAAATTACTGACTAAACAAGCTCTTCGAACCCTGCCTGCTTTTCAGTCAATACAGAGCAGCAGCCTCAGCATGCCTCAATTGGCATATTTACAAGGTGGCCTTAATCAGAGCTTCTCAAGACAGCCTCACACTGCTGGAAGCACATCACCAAGTTTTTCCAGCTACAGAGGTATGGAGTAGGTTCCTGTGTCCTCCTGGGACAAGGACACCAAAGTCTGCTCCATGGCCTGCCAGCTGCTGCTGCTTTGACCAAGCCCTGACTGTAAGATAAGTCTCCAACACAATTACAACGTGGTTCCTGTGCAGCAGCCAGACCTGCAAGTGCTCCTGAAGCCCTGAATGCATGTTTCAGAACGGTGCAAACGACCTAGAAATACGGGTGATCATGAACTGAAGTGTAAAAGCAACGTAACTGATTTTAAAAGCAATTTCAGTTGTAATGTGGCAGTGAGTTCAGGTGGAAAACGTGCATTAGCCAACACAACAGCACGGGCATTTCCAGTGCTGAAAACCGCCAACTGGAGATCCCAGACATTCGTAAAAGGACAGGATTTAGGATGGGACAAACATAAAGCATTTTTCCCTAATTACCATTACGGCAATTACAGTCAGAGGGTCAATTACAATTCTGAGGGTCAGAACACACACCCACAGCAAACCTGCATTTTAAACATAAGGCTAAAACTGAACTTTTCACGAAGATTTACCTGAAACACAACTTTAAGGGACTTTAGAATCAAGCAAAACATGCATGAATGGGAGGAAAGCTTTTCATCTCGCATCTTAGGGCAGACTTACGATCCACGGGGATTTGCTTCTGCCGCTGGGGGTCCCGGGCCACGCTGCCACCGCTGTCGCTGGAGGTGCTGCTCTGGCGGCTGACGGCCGCTGGCGCCTTGGGCACGGGCACTGGGATGGGTGCTGGGGCACTGGGGGGCAGGGGCACAGCCACGGGCACAGGAGCGGGCGTGGGAGGCGGCGAGGGCGTCGCGGGAACCGCCTCGGCTTGTTTCGCCACGTAGTCCGTCCTCTGTTTCTGAAAGGATGCGGAGAGGCTCGGTCAGACAATAAAATTTGGGCAAGATGTGAGACAAACCCAGACTTTGGGTGACACCAAACAGTGTCACTTATTCCACAGCAGCATTTTACTTGCCAGGTACAGTTCCAAAATTTGCCAAAACTTGAGCTGGCATCAATGTTTGGCATCAATTTCCTTCTCTGCCGGACACAAAACTCACAGTAACGAAATCTTCTGAAACACATTTCTTTCTTTCAAGCAGATGAATTCCATAAATGAGATTGGTTTTTAACCCCCAGATTTCTATTAACTGGCACTTTTTAACAGCTTCCAAAATTTTTGACTTGTTGAACTTTATCAGTGTAAAAATGTATATTTTAGAGTTACAGAAAAAAAAAAAAACTGTGAAAAATGAACACATCCAGCCCCACCTAAACTCGACTAATGTTTTAACTTATAAATGTCACTGAGGTTAGGATAACACATTGTTTCTTGAACCGCAGACAGCATCTAAGAGGTTCCTGCTCCTCCTATCCATTCATCTGTGCCTTTTCAGATATTGATGTGATCACTACAAGCCATCAAGGCTATAATCTGATTTAAAAAGCCCCAAATTTCACAAGTCTTGGATTAGGGCTGTTATTTCTTTCTCCCCCACTTCATGCAATGTTCTAACAACATGTAAGTTGTCTTGCTGCTAATAACTAACTAGCAGGTGTCTCAAGAATAATTTTGGAAAGTCATTTCTTTGTCTTTAGAATGGCACCAGTTACAGGAAGAACACCTGTATTTTCCCAAAGCAATCATAAAGACAGACAAATCCATAAGCAACCTATGCCACCCCTTTCTTTCAAGCAGTTCAAACTCCATATCTCACTGTTTAACAGTGTTCCCTCTCCACAGTTTTGGACTAACACGGCTTGAAAGTTCAATATTAAAGTTTGTTTGCTCAATAGGGATGCCTCATTTCTTAGTTATGAGAAGTCTGCTTACTTTGGGATGAAGAGAGATGAACACATTCCCCAGATTCATTGCTCCTTCCTGAAATACCTTTCCCTATTTCCTTGGAGGCAGAGGGTTTACAGCGGATCAAGTGGGGAAATATTTGTAGGAGGCACACGTTAGAATTTGAGCAGCAGATCACTGCCCTGACAATGATCAAACTTTCATTAAATGTCAGCAACTGCCCTTGCACAGGAACCCCCAGCTCAGTGAAGTCTGGCTGATGGACAAGGAATTTAGTAGTGAGTGTAAACCACTACAGCTATACTGATTTACACCAGCAGAAAATTTATCCCATTGGTTTCTCCAGCCAATCAATTAAGCCTGAGAAATGAGCCTTACTTCCCTTGGATGATTTTTCACTTAAACCACAATAGTCAATAACTAAATCAAACATACATCCCTGCAAAACATTTCCCATTAAGCACGTTTGTTTGTTCATTTGTTTTTATCTCAGCATTTAGTTGTTCAAAAGCATCCATTTTAACCGCTTTGTGCAATGTGGGGAGATTAAAAAAATAATCATGATTGACTTTTCTGTATTTTACTGCTTCAATGTTAAGACAGTAAATGCTTTTTTAATTGTCAAATGACAAGAATAGTGAAATGCATAATATAAAAGTGAACAAGCAGAATAAATATATTTATGGAACTTGCCCTCTCGGGGAAAGAGAGTGCCCTACTAGGTGTACAGCAAATATACCATAATTTATTATATATAGATGTACAGTGATAAGACTCAAAATCTTGTCGATGAATTTAAAAATTTCACAGCTACTAAAACTTTCCAGTGATATTCACATCTTTTTATCTTGTTCACAGATTCCAATTACTAGACTGTCATCCTCACAACGTACCTTATTCATCTGTGTTTTGACCTTCTTAAAAAAACACAAGGAAAAAGTAGGACTTTTTTATGATAGAGGGGACTCATTACAAACCAAGGCATCCACTGCACATTGCCACAATCATAACCCAGAAAAAGAGATAGCTAAAAACTACATGTAACTCTCAATGGATGTTACTGGAGGAGCTGCAAAAACATGTTGTACTGCAATCATGAGCCTCATCAAAACAACTTGCTGCAGTGAAAACAAAAATTAATCTGGAAGCATCACTCAAATTCTAAATTTACAAATGCAACCACATTAAAACACACTTTGCATTTTGCTGAACAGTGCCCAAAAGCCAATTATATATTTGAATCCCATTTAACATTTCTTTTTTTTAACTCCAGATCATTTGAGGACATCCCCACATCCATCCCATCACTTCTTTTCATTGCTATAAAAAGAACCAAGCATGCACTATGGAATTTGGTGACTTCATAGTCCAAAAGAGGGATTTTTGAGATTCAATATCAGAAGAGTAATTCAGTTACCTCTGAAAGCTCTCCCAGTAATTGCTGTGAGGAAAATGGAGTAAATCACATCAAATAGTATTGTTAGAATGGTTAAAAGTAACTGTCTCACACATCACTCCTGAAATTTCATACACATTAGCAATTTAAACTAAAGGAACAACAGTGTTAGTAATTACCTCTTCTTACTCACTAGGAAACTAACAGTGAGTTATTCTAATATTCTTATTTTGAATAGGGAACAGAGTGCTGGCTACAAAACATAAATATGTGATACCATATAAGCAAACAGCTCTTTCCAGAGTACCTACCCAGACAGAAACTTAGAAACAGGTTTGATAAAAAAAAAAACCCAAGGAAAAGACTGCCAGTGGGTTGAAGATCATCAGGTGAATGGAAAGAAAACTAGCAACTGTAGAACAGAAGAGTTAAGTCACAGCAGGCATTTAAAAAGTGCTTATTTATTCTAGCTCAAGAATTGCTGGCTAGCTCAGCAAATGAGATAAAGATCGCTGCTCCCAGACATGTACTCATGGAATGGTTTGGGTTGGGAGGCACCTGAAGGTTCCATCTCATTCCAACTCCCCTGACATGAGCAGGGACACCTTCCACTACCCCAGGCTGCTCAAAAACCCATCCAACTGGCACTGAACACTTCCAGGAATGGGGCATCCACAGCTTCTCTGGGAAACCTGTTCCAATGCCTCACCACCTCACAGTAAAAAATTCCTTCCTAATATCCAATCTCAACCTGTCCTCTTTAAGATTAAAGCCATTACCCCCTGTTCTATCACTCCATGCCCTTGTAAAAGTCCCTCTCCAGGTCTCTTGCTGGCCCCATTTAGATACTGACAGGCTTTTAAGAAGTCTCCCCAGAGTCTTCCCCAGGCTGAATAATCCCAATTCTCTCAGCCTTTCCTAAAAGGAGAGATGTTTCATCCCTCTGATCATCCTGGTGCCTCCTCTGGACTCTCTCCAGCAGCTCCAGGTCCTTGCTGTGCTGGGCCCCCAGAGCTGGTGCAGGTGGAGCAGAATCCCCTCCCTGGACAACCTGACTAGCTACTCACTGATTTCCTCACAGCAAAAAGAACAATGAACAATTCTGGGCTTTATTTTTCCTTCTTCCTCGTATTTTTATTTCTTTTAAGAATAAACTTGCGCTCCTCAATTCACGTAAATTGGAACAAACGCTTTAAATTATTTGGAACGGTGATGATACACACGTTAAAAATCTGGATGTATCATAAAAGCTTGCTGGGACTAAATTTTGTTTTCTTATTTCTTGCCAGAAAATCTTTGTTTGTACAGAAAAAAAAATAAGTCCCAAAGCTGTTTTCAACACGCTAAAGGCTGCATCTGGTGAAAAAACAAGATTTAGTATGATTCAACCTATTTTTAATGGAAGCAAAATAATAAATTTGAGTAAAAATGCTAATGATATCAACCCTAATCCTTGATCAGTGTGAAAGACTGGGAACAATCTATTTTCAAATACATTTTGACATTAAAAAAAGGGAATACACATATTCAAACTATGGGAAAATCAGACAATGTTAAAGAGGCATTGGAAACAACCAAAAGCAGTGTCAGTGCTGGGAAATGTTCTCATTACAGACACAGAGCTTTCCATTTACTCTCATTTTGAATATTTCAGTGCCACACTGCTGTTTGCACAGTGACATGAGTCCACCAAGAGGGCTGCAGAGCATCCAGCCTCAGTTTTGTCAACAGCACTGTGGTTTGGATCTTCTCCTGAGACTCAATTGAAGGGACAAGAGAGAACCAAGCACTTGTCTTCAGCCAAAAGGGCCAATGAGGTAGCTAAGACTGGAAGAGAAAATTTCAAGCAGGGTCTTTTGCCAGAGTTTACTTTGGTGGGCTCAGCTATTATGCAAACAGCTCCCTGTTAAAATCCCATTAAAAAACCACCTAAACAGTTCTTTGTGGGGTATACCACATTTGTGGTTTTACTGAATTGACAGGAAGTTTAGACAGAATTTACTTATTCAAATTGTTATTAGCTAGGATTAGTCCTCATTTCTAAAAAAAAAAGAAGAAAAAGGAAAATATGGATGAACTGGGGACTTCTAAGCTCTATCACTAATCAAATCCTTTTTCAACTGCTCGGTACATTTTTGTGTAATAAGTGGCATCCCAGAATCTGAGATTGGATCAATGTTGAACTGGACAGGAAACAACTTTTTTTCTCTTTTAAGCCTTCAAAAAGTCTTGGTCAGATGAAAATTTGATATGAAATGAGGTAAGAGAGATGCTGGCCCTTGGTCAAGAATGATGACATCTCTCTGGCTATGGCCAGGTGAACACCTGGCATCAGCATCTCCTCATTATCAAACACTTCATGATCTGCAGGAAGGGCAAAATCTGAGTGTGGCACCACGACACTGACTTGGAGCACAAAAGCTGTGCTTGAGGGGAAGCAGCTTCCCACAGAGGTGTTTGGAGTGAAATAATAAACAGAGACTTGAAAGAAAGGTTTTGACAGCATATCACCAAGAAAGGCAAAGGACATTCATCCCAGATGAGGTGGAGACTTTTTGTCTTGGTGTTTCTCTGCCACTTTTCACACACGCTCTCACACTCCTGTGGACAGTCACGTTTTTTTAAAACAAGACTGCAGGACTGCATCTTATTAAACATTTACTCTCTGCCTAAGGATTTCATACACATCACTGGTAACATAACTGTCTCACCTCACAAAGGGTGTCAGCAGATTAATTAACGTGCCCACCAAGATACACAACTCTATCCTAATTATGTTCTTCAAATTTCATTTTCAAGAGCATTAAAAACAAGTTAACAAAATGCACAGAAAATAGGAAATACTGTGATGAATTATTTTATAGGTTCACCAGCAATATTTTTACAAGTTAAGAAATCAAAGTGCTTGGGAAACTCTTTATGATGTTCATATATAATAGGATGGTGAAATACCAATGCTGGCTCACAATAAAAAAAGCAGATTAAATGACCAACACCCCAGAAAACTCTGATAAACAATAATTAACATTGGTAGAAAATAGAAGAATTCAGCAAAATGCTCTCCTAAAAGTACCAAAGTACCAAACAAGCAAAAATACTTTTTCCTGGAACTAATCCAACTGACCAGCAGACAAACAATGTTACAGCCTCTGACTCACAAAGATAATTAAATAACTAGGTTATTGCTGGCAATGTCCTGCAAATATCACCTCAGTGCTTTCAAGTGACTATCTCAGACCTGGATGCTCAAAGCAACTGAGTGAAAAATCAAGATTTAAAGTAATGTGTGGCCTTGGAGGTCACTAGGCAGGGGAACAGAGTGAGAGCAAAATAAACTTTGCAGCTCTGAGAGTAATTGTGATAATGAGGTACCCATCCCTCAGAGAAGGGGTGTCTGTAGCATAATCAAGTGAAAAAATCCTCTCTTTCAATGGAATTCTTGATCCTTCCTAATAATCTATGAACATCCTTTGGGGAGCAGTGCACTGGAGGTTATCAGTCTGTAAAGGAAGCCACTACCCTTGCACACAACACTTATCTGCAGGTGGCCACAGCAGACAGGCCACTCAGAAAGCAGCTTTTTGAAAATTGAAGACAACTTAGGAGAGCAGCAGAAGCTGCACAGCACCAGGCACTGAGCCTGCTCCTGTTCAGGGTCTGGCAAAGGCACTGAGAGAAACCACTTTGATTTCCTGCTCTGCCCTCAGGTTCTCCTGTCTGACTTTGGGCAAGGCATTCGTCCCTTCAAGGCCTCATTTCTCTCTGAAATGGCAGCAATGTCTCAGAGCGCTGCTGTGAAAATAAATGGAGTTATGCAAACACTTCCCAAATGAACCATGTGTCCATCACAGGAAAACAGACAAATGAGCATGCTCAGGAGTGCTAGAATTATAATAATCACCACGAAGTTAAGAACAGCATTACTGACACGGTAAAGACTTCATTTATCCTGTGCAATTCATTATATTCATAAATAATTACACAGTATTTCAAGCTCACATTTGAATATAATCAAGCTGTAGAATAACCTGCCGGAGGGCAAAGTAACAAACTCATCTTAAACGTTGTTCCTGACCCTAATTTTCATAGGTCCATGGGGAATGCTTTGTGGAGATGATTATTTTATTATATTCCATGTCCTGTCATTATTTCAAACAGAAAACTTCAAACCCTGCATTGCATTACAAAAGAAGAGTGTGAGAACCTCTACTCAAAACTGCACTCAGCCTGCCCAGGACGTGGTGGCAAATCCCAAACACACAAAATGACATGCACAGGAAGGAAAAAACCAAGCCAGATCTGTAAATCAGGATTTGAAAAGCACTCTGGATGCATGCTTCACTTCACAGACAGGCAAACCCACAATCAGTGCAGAATGAGCCAATATGTTACAGGCAAACAATTTGGGGCAGGAAAGCTCAGAAATGGCCTGATTCAAGCCCTCCAAGACAGGTCTGCTACATTATTTTGCAAAACTTTGTGGCATTTCTTGGTTTTCAATCATCAGCTGCAAGGTGCAGACACAAAGGATGAATATTAGATCAGGTGAAATTATTAAACTTCAAGTTTCAACAGAAGTTTGGTTTAAAAGTCTGATTCAGAGGCAGGTGTGGAATTTCTGCTTAATCCAAACTTGTTTGCCTAAACTTTCAAGATCATTAGGAAAAAAAAAAAAAAAGGAAAGAAAGAGGTCTTAGAAAATATAACTTCTTCTTTTAGCAGCCTCTAACCCCCTTAAGTTTTGTCTAAAAGTACATATTACAACTTTATCCTGTATATCCTTACTCTGGTTGATAATTGCGCTGATGTAAGATTTTTTTTTTTTAAGTAATTTACCCTCTAATTCTGTTCAACATATAAAAGAAATAACAATAACAAAAATATTAATTCCACACCACTACATGAAAGAAAGAAAATTAAAATTAGGTCAGGATAATAGAGTGCTATTGATGCACAGACATAGTAATTGAAAAATACCTGCTTTGTGAATTCAAAAGCAAATATACCTCCT
Source organism: Pachycephala philippinensis (assembly GCA_013397055.1). Taxonomy (NCBI): domain Eukaryota; kingdom Metazoa; phylum Chordata; class Aves; order Passeriformes; genus Pachycephala; species Pachycephala philippinensis. Next base: position 487,217 of record VWZT01008174.1, read on the forward strand.
TTTTTTGACTCAAAATTACAATAATTAAATAAATTCAAGACTGGGATAGAGACACACAAAGACAGAAAATAAAAAGAAAAGCTGGAGTTCACTCTTCTAGGAACAACAAAGATGACCCTACCTTAAATAATTCAAACTCCTTCTTTGGCATCAACAGCTATCAATTCACAAAGGATATTTGCAATTAAAATAAATGCATACACATCCATTAGGACTGAAATTACCACCTCTAAGCAAATAAGCAGGCAAAAAAAAAAACTGAGGGAAAACATTTTGCTGTATTTCTGTCAACCATGGTGTGAAGTTAGACTCTGTGAAATACAGACATCACCTTCAGCCCCTACGAGAAATGTGAATTGTTTGTGACATATCAGTGGAACACGCAGCTATTTCAGCCTTGCTGTGCCTCTCCTGCTCCTCCACACACACACAGTGACACTTCCAAAGGAGGTTTTGCTCCCAGGATGGACAGTACCTGGATGGTGCGGGTATAGGCAGGCTCCGGCCACCCCTGACCGCCTTCTACGTTCCTCAGAGGGTCCAAAATGTTGTTTGGCACAAAGCCTGTGCTGCCACTTCTGTTCTGAACCTTCCACCACTGCTTTCTGTCATCCAGAATCTGAAATAATATGGTAAATTTATTACATGCTTTTTTCTGACTTTCCTTCTGCCAGTACTCAGGCTGTGCTTCATTTCAAAACAAAACCACAACTCTGCCAGGTTCTGCGTCTGCCAACAGATCTTGCACAGACGTGTCCCTGAGAAACCCCTGCATCTTCCACCATCATTAATTCTACATGGTTCTACTGCACTTTTCAAAATAGGGCTCTCAAGAAAAAATATATAAGTGTGTAATGAAGTTCTGTAAACTCAGGTGTGTGCTGGATGAAAATCAAGTGGAACGAAAATCAAGTACTTGCACAGAGATGCTGCCATCTCTAAACCCAAATGCTGCTGGCAAAAGGAATAAATAATTACTAATAACCCAAGTAAAGGCATTGTTCTGGGAGAGCAGAAATTTGGAGACACAGCACTTCTTAGTAAGCAGGGTGGTGCCTAAAGAGGCTGACCTAGAAACAGAGACTGGACAGGAGGAAGGGAATAAAGGTGGATATTTATTTGAAAGGCCTTCAGAGGCACACCCTGGGCAGGCCAAAGGCTGCACCCAAGATGGACCCCGAGTCACGAGTTCTTCACACTTTTATAGCTTTGCTCCATTTGCATCTCAACCCAATGTCACCAATTAAACTTTAGCTAATGATGGAATTTCCCCTCAGCTTGCCCCCCTTCTCAAGATGCTGGGTTACACATTTTGGGCCGAGGCCGGGCTGGGTGTCCTTGGAGAGCAGCCTGGAGAGGCTTTGTTCTGTCTGTCTCAGCATGAGAGAGCAGCAGCTCACAGGCTACAGGACACTGCAGAGTTACACACTGGGAATGCAGGATTTGAAAAATATAAAAGTTAAAACCTAAGGCATCAAGGGAATGGGAGCAGGATGGCCAGGAGCAGTCAGAAGTCCGACTACCAGCCCCACAATCTCATACTCAGCGTTTTCTCTCTTTGTTGCTCCCTCCCTTCCAAATTTATCTCACTTTCATGGTGCCAAATCCTCTTGGAAAGAACAGCCCTTCACTATACCCTGTGTGTACACAGATAGTTATTTAAACACTACTTAATGTTTAAAAGCAACACTAGAGAAGATGGAAGGAACACACAAAGGTATTTCTAGCACGGATCTCTACAGAACCTTTCCTAAGTCAGCAAAACTGATGCAAAACAAATTAACTGAACTTTCCATACTAAGGCAGAGTCAAACACACTGAAGCAAACATCAAGGAAAGCCACACAGTCCACAGGAAAGGTGCCCTCAGCTTTGAGCAGCACCAGAAATCTGTGTGTTGCCTTTGCAAACAAAATTACCTCTACAATCTCTTCTTTCAAGACAGAAAGCTCACTGTTGTTCCTTGCCACGAATTCGTATTTGCATTTGGCATATTTCTTGCTCTGTGCTTTATTGTGTGCTTCATAGTTTCTGCAAAGCAAAGATCAGACACTGTTGTTCAGTGAGACAGTCAAGCAAATAAAAACACAAAATGCCCTCTTTGAACAATCTGCAAAACATTTTTTAGAACAAAAACCTCTCAACCATAATATGATGCTGCCATAGAACTACCTATTCATAATACACTGATTTAAGTACCAAAAAAAAAGGACAAATAAAACAAAATAAAGAGGTGGCTGATATACACAGACCTCAGGAACTGCTAATCTTTATCAGCTCACTGCTTGCAAGATGTATGATAACAACCTAGATTAGCAGGTGCTATTGTTTTAAAATAAACATGTGCTCTATATTTAGTTTGTTTTCCTACAGAAGGTTAAACAGTCATTTGCCATATAAACAAATGACCATACTTAGGATATAACTGACAGCTTGTGCTTTGTATGAAATTGTATTTTTAGTGTTCGTCACAGATTGTTTCAAATACGTAATAGATGAATAAATTTTTGCCATCAACACTAATGGAGTTAAACTCTAAAAAATGTTCACCTATTGTAGATCAGTTTTCTTAACTGACCATAAGATGCCATCAACTTTAACAACTTCAATTTCCTTTATCAACTAAAAATGAGAAATAACTTCTTGCCAGTTACACATAGGATTCATTGCAGAGCAAGGCATATCACAGTAAGCTCTGTTTCCATGAGGAAAGACCTGTCCAGAATGCCTTTGGTTACAGAGCTACTACTTTCTTTGGAATAATACTTTTTTCAATTGAGAAGTCCCCAACCCACTCCAAACAGGTCCACAAAACCCCCCCAGTAACTTTATTCACTTGTTGCAAATTACACCCAACAATGTAAACCCATACCAGGCAGGAAAGAAAGCAAACAAACAAAAAAACCCCACATGAACAAATAAATAAATAAATAAATAAATAAATAAAACCAAACAGCTAATGAAAATATGAAGCAATCCATGGCTTGAAATGCTGGGTACAAGGTCACAGCCCAGGCATATGAACACAGGTGGTTGCTGCTGCTGCTGCTGGTGCTGTGTGTTCTAGGTTCCAGGTGTGCCTGAGCAATCCAGCAGCTACCTGGCTACTGCATGGCTGTGGAGAACTGTCTCACTTGACTTGAAGAGCAGAACCCAGGAAAATCATATTTAGATTGAAAGATCATTTTGACAGAAAGGCAAAACACTAACAGTATTTAAGGAGAGAGTGAAAAGCAGGGGATGATCCCCAGCCTGCAGAAGAGCTGTTAGGAGGCTGAACAATGTGTGACTAATACCAATTTTTCCTGCCACCCACTTAAAATTCACATAATTTTGAATTCCTTTCTTACTGTCTCAGAGATACAACTAACATAGCTCTAACAGTACTTTTACTGGCTGCCTTTCTAAAATCATTTCAATAACTCTGTATTCCTATTTTGCCCATACCTAACTATCCTGATTCCTTCAAAAAATGTAACTCAGGAAGAATTTTTAAAAATGTCTACATTTTATTTTTACTCCACTCAGCAACACGCCCAGAATATGGGCCAGTCAATGGCTGCATGCTTCTGAAGACACCCTAATTCTTCAAGCCCAGGCTGATCAGCCAGTTTACTCTGGGCACAAATATTCTGAACACTTCCCTCCATCCATGAACACATTCCTCCACTGTGTTTCTTACTGCCCATCAGATATACCATCATTTCAGGCCTCAGCTCTTCACTGCACACTGCTCAAGAGCCTAGAGGGTTGCACAGACTTTCAGAGAGCTTTTCTTTGAATGGCGGTGAAAACCGAACTACACAGCAGAAAAACGCTACTTTGAAACACCACAAACCTTGCTGAAAATTGTTCAGTATTCTTGTGGCATCAGAGTTCCTGAAATACCTAATATCCACTGAAAGTCTGAGATTCTGACACTTTATTTGCATCACCCAAGGGAAGCATGTCTTACATCAGTGGTGGGAAACAGGCACTACTACAGCAGCTCTCATTCCACAGCTTTCGAAGGACTAATTTCACCTTTCATGAACTGCTTCTTGGAAACACCCATTTCTCTTTACCCTCCACAAAGGAGGCTTGGATAACTCTTTCAGTTCCAGACAGACACCCTGATACCATCAACAGTTCAGTGCAGTTAGACTCACTCTCTGAAACTGGAGGTAAAAACCTTTGCATGGAATATTCTTACTCTGAAAGGACAAAACAGGTCTTACCACATTACAGATAAGGGAAAGGAATTTAGAGTACAGATCATCCAGATTTCAAGCTGACTGGTCCTGAGACAAGAACGCAACAGGCAATCAAGTCTGAGAAAACAATTAAGAGATGACTACTCTGCTGTTGTTGCTATGAAAAATAAATCCAAAGTTCAGGAAAATAATTGAGTCTTCAACCTGCACACCACATGGGAATTTGCTTGCATGCAGATTGACAACAGGATTTTTCAGCACATGGCTCAAAACTAGGGATTCTGAAAGGGTTTTCATCAAAAGTGTTTTATCAAGGATGCTTTAACCAGCAATTTGATCCCCAAAACTTAGCTTAAACCTCTTCCATGGCTCATAAGAAAAAATACTTTTCATATAGTGTATACGGAATACGGTTTGGCATAGGAGAGAAATTCCAATGCTTCTTTGCAGATCTGCTTCCACAGCTTGTGCTGGTATAAATTCTCCCCAGAGACAAGGCCAAGGATCACTGCATCTCATCTTGACAAGTTATTCAGTTTTAGGATAAAGTGAAGGGGGTGAGAGAGGATGTGCAAAAAGACACTGTTTGCTGTGCAAACATTTCAGAGCATTTTCTGTAACATTTGAAAGAGGATGGAAGAGACAAGGTGTCACTGTTCTGAAAGTGGGTATTTATACACCAGCCCAGGAAACAAAAAGCAGGAGATGACGGAGCACTAAGTGAGCAGCTAAGAAAATCAATCAATCAATCAAAACAAGGACAGGTGAATCTCAGAGCAGACTTGTCATTCTTTGTAATTCTGAAAAGAGCAAAGAGCGTATTTAAAACCATGAAACAAATCAGAATGAAAATTTGAACCCAAGTGGGAGGATTCTGTGCTTGCAATTGGGTCGGAATTCCACCGTATCATTTTTGACAAAAGCAGCAATTTAACATCATAGATAAACAAGGTATTTCACAGAAATTATATGAAAAGGTCTTAATGGCACATCTTAGAGAAGCAAAAGCAGAATACCCACTGCTAACCAGAATCACTTCCCCAGCAGAGAGAATGGCTCCGGACACAACCAGAGGCAATCACAGACCCCACCACCCCGAGAGCAATCAGTGGGGACAGTTTTCCACAGCACCACGGCCGCTGACGAGGCAGGGTTACCTATCTACATGTCGGCTAACAGTTTGCTTAAAGGCAGCCACAGCTGCCCCCTGGTCCAGCAGAGGCCCTCTCTTGTACACTGTGTTACTGAATGCATACCCATCCGCCGGGGGGTAGTCGGGAACGCCGGGAGGCTGCAAGACAAAAAGGGAACAAAGCCACAAACTGGATTAGTGTCATCCGCCCCTGCGCCTCATCCAGCACCCCCAGGGGCCCTGCCAGCATTCCCCCATCCTCAGGTGCCCACGGTTCTGCCATGAAAAGTTAATAACTTCTGCGTTTCAAGTACATAAACGCGGAGATCAAAAGGATGAGAATGAAAGAATTTCCATCCCGAGTCATCCCACTGCATTAATATTGCAGCGGATGTTCTTTAGGAAAACAGTTCTCTGGGGCAAGGGCCGTGTCATCTCTCAGATATCACTACAGCAACACAACTTATAAACAATGCCTGAGCTGCTTTAAAATAAACTGCACAGTAAAACTGCTCTGAGCTTCTGCTCTGGATACACACTTCAAGCCACAAACCTCTAGCCAGCCAACAGTAAGTCTGTGTAAGAAATAAAGTAAAATTATCACTCCATTGAAGGATCATGATATGAAAGAGCTCATTCGTGCCACGCTCTCACTGAATATGGCTATAGTCCATGAAGAAATGCAAAAAGGAGTGTGATAGTTGGTATAATCATGGGTTTTAATTAAGGAAAACAATCATACTTTATCACAAGCACATATGTAAGAACATTCAAAGCTTTAGGAAATTCTTTTTTTTTTTTATAAACAAAAAAGAACCACCTTAAATTCAGCATTGACACTCCCATTCTAGGCAAGAATGATTTTAATCACATTTAATTTCCAAAAACAAGACCAAGCTTAACAGTTCATTTGTGGGTATTATGATATTGAAATAGCTAATTTTATATCCTTTCCTTATACCATCCAGCTGGACAAGTTAGCCTGGCTGAGGTTCACCAGAATTTGCCAAATCTTTAAGCCTGGTTTGTTGGGGTATTTTAGTTTTCTCTTCCATTGTTTTTGCCTTTGGTTAATTTTTGTCTTATCTCTGTTAATGTGGCTACAGAAAAGTTACTCAGCCAATCTCTACCTCCAGGTGTCTGACTTGGCACCCAGAGACACTTGCTTAGGGGACTGAAGGGTTATGAAAAGCAATTAAAACCACACACAGAACTCCCCATACACATAGAATGTTCTTTAAAACTGTATTATTAAGAGCTCTTTGGAAAAAAATCTCCAGTGTGACCTGGCTTATGCCTTACATCAAAAGACACCCAGGAAGCAGGAATTCCTTTTACTTCACACACAAATTATTTGCATCGCTTTAGCCTCACTGGACACTCTCTGGTGATTGTTCCACCACCATTTGAAGTCCTCACTGCTGAACTGCCTCTACCTTGAAGCTCTGCTGGGAGCTGCATGTGTGGCTGGATCTTAAGATTCAGGAATTCGGGAATGGAAAGGAAAAAAGAGGTTTTCAACGGGTGGGAAGCTCCAATGCACTTTTCCTGGTGCTAGAGCCGTGCCCAGCAGGGAGAACAGGGCCATGCAGCCCCTCTCCACTCCCAGCACAGCTCTCCACAGGCAGCCTTGGTTCTGGGGAGATGGATTCCACACCGGCACATGAGGCCAATTAGCGGCAAGAGACCAACACTTCTATTCTCATCTTATTTTTCCTCATTAAACAAGCTGTTACAGCAGACTTGGGAAAGAATAATTATCCTGGCATCACCCACTCCAGGGCGGTGCTTTTGCTGCAGACAAACAGCACTTTGCACTCAGGCAGCTTTTTCCAGCTGAGCACCTGCAGCATTTCACAGCTATTAAGCGGCTCAGTGCCTTTCCCCCAGGGATGTGCTAGGGAGGCATGGGCACAGGGAGCCGAGGTACCAAGGTTAAACCACTTGCCCAGAACCTCGTGGGAATCAGTGACAGGCATGAAACCAGTGCCTGACATGCCAGGAACCAGGCATACAAACTGCTTCAATGAACTGGGATATATATATATATATATTTAATGTATTTTTTTTTCTTTTTGTGTATGTGTGTGTGTCTTTTGAAGGTTAAGACCAAGAGGTTAAGTTGGCATAAACAACTACCAGTGCATGAAAAAGACTGAAGTGAAATCAACTCCCTGAAACACAAGCAACTGAAATACCTCATTGTATTATCACCCTTCCGATTTGTTTTAAGTTGTTATATATATAAATAACATGAAATTCTTAGAATCATCAGAAGGGAAAAATTAATGACCTTTTTTCAATAGTATTGAAAAAGTTTCAATACTGTTGTCTGTTGTTGTAGTTATTATTATTATCATCATTATTATTATTATTATTTAGAAGGAACACTACATAAACAAAAACCCACATGGAAATGTAGACCAGCAGTGAAAAGTAAGACAATGTTTGATGTTTTTTGGGAGGTCACTAGGAAAGGGGGTGACAGCAATGGCAAAAGCTGCATTTCACATTCCTGTGCCCGTTAACTTTACTAAATGCTTTTATTCTCAAAATGAATCACTGGCAATAACTTAGTTTTTATCACATTTATTCTTGTATATCTTGTTAGGCATGAAGCCAAACAGTGCTTTAGGTAATCAAATATGTATCATGTCATCCCTCCTTTGGCAGGCTTTTTACCAATTTTTTTTGTCTCTATAGCTGAGTAGACTTTTTTTTTGACTAACAGAGATTTTCATGAAAATAAAGTTTTAATGTGACTGGGAAGTTTTGATAAGTTTTTGCTGGGGAGGCTTTGGTATCTCCAATTAGAGGATTGATCTGCAAGAAAACAACATCCCATAACAGCCAATAATAAATCCCCAAGATAGAAAAGACTCTTAAGTGAACCTAGGAAATCCTTAGGTGCATTTCCATCTCACAGCTGCTAACAGGGTACCTTGGACTAGCTAACATTTGATTTAAACTAAAACGAGTAGAGAAAAATAAATTAAAAGTTTAAATTAAATCTTGTGTCCTCCCAACAAAAGACAAAGCCTTCCAAAAGAAAAACTTTTGTATGTTTAGAAAGGATATAGCCTTTTTTTTGTTAATCAAAAAGCAACAAAATCCACATATATTCTTAAAATTTTCACAAAAATCAAATTTCATTTTCTGGTGAGTTCTATTGAAAATAGGATAGAATAGAATCTTGAGAAACAAGGGGCTGGCTATAAATTTGGTCAGAAAATGCACTGTGGTTTCTCTAAAGGCTTTAGATGGGGATGCCTATTTTCATTCTTTAAAGAGAATAACCTCACTTTTGCTAAATTCGTAACATTCCTTTGAAGAAGAGTTTGGAAAAACGTTTTAAACAATAATTCTCCCAATCAGCAGGGCTTTTTTAGAAGTAGGCCTAATCTATCTGATATGGTATTGCCCTGAGAGCACCTCTGAATACTTACAAGCAATACAGTGAAAGTACCAATAGGTTAGTGAAAGGAATATTAAATTCCACACTTATGAAGAAGCAGTTTAAGTCCAAAATTCCACCAAAAAGGGTGGTTTCTTTCTTTCAGACTGTGTGCCTGTGATTGAAAGCACTTTGATTCAAACACTGCCCAAAGTATTTATGATCAAAATCAATGGGATCTGATAGCAGAGCTCAATCAAACTGAACCTCAGGGCTTGGACTGTCCTCCCCGCTGAGGCAGGGAAGTGCACGAGTTCAAGGAGAGCAGTAGGCAAAAAAACTTGTATTTTCCTATTTGCATTTTTGGTGGCTGAACAGGAATTTGGTTTCCTACAACTTCAACGCTAAGCGTAAAGAGCTTGCACTGACAGAGCAGGTGCCAGGGCAGGGTTCCTCCAGGAATATCCCAAAATATTGTCCTTAGGAAGGAGGTGGTTGGTGCTGCCCTCAGCTAATTAACAGAACACTTTTGCAGTGACCTACCTCACTTGACAGTCTTTTCATCTCTTGCTTGCGCTGTTGCTCTGCAACGTTTGCCACGGACTCGGCCAAGTGGTTGAGTTCCTGCTCCTTTGGAGCCCCCATGAAGTTCAGCAAAGGAGGCTCCCAACCGTTTCGGAAACGGGGGACGTAAGGGGGAATAAAATGGTCTTTTGGCCATTCAGCTCTGTGTGAAAAGCAAATTAGAAATCTGTGTCAAGGGCAGCACAAATGCTGGTTTAACAGGGTTCCTATAAATTGAAATGCTTTAGAATTTTTATCAGTATGGAGAGGTTGGGATTGCAGTACAGGCAGAATCATGCTAGAACAGAGAAAATCAGCAGAACACATTTATTTACCTCAACTATCTTCCCTGCAGCGCCCTGCAGAAAGAATTTGCTCCTTCTGTAAGGACATGTCAGTGCTAAAACACAACAAACCTCTGCCTTATAGCTAAGGATGGGTAATAGAAGAATCAATCAAAACAAATCTAGGTTTGGGAAAAATATTGCAGTGCTCTATTTGTGTGAAAGCACCAACAAAAGACTTTAAAGAAACAGCCAGCTTTGCAAGAACACCTGAAAGCAGGAACGAAGCATGGAAGCTACACCTAAAATGAAACAATAAACAACAGCTTTTACAGACATAAACCCCACCCAACTCCACATGCTTCAAGACACAAGAATTATCATCACATTGCTGTTTTATAGTCCAGATTTATCTTTATAAAATACTGTGCTGCTTTTCAGAGTTCCCTTAGCATTCTCTATTGTAATACCAAACACCTAAATTAATGCTTTCCTGCTCTGCCTTTGCACACACTCTGTCCCACACTATAAATTACTGTGTCCTCACAGTGGAAGCAGAAACAGGAGTGTACATTACAGTCTTTTAACAGGCTCGTTGCTGACACTGCTCAAAATTAAGGGACAAATGCTGCCAGTCACATGAGCAGTCAGCAATTCCCAGCCTGTGAGCAGGCCTGGGCTTGGTCAGGAATCTCTGACTTTATCATTCCCCTCTCCTGCTACATCCCACCCCAGGGTACCTCTGGATACTGAGATCAATCACTCCATCAATTCTAATCTGCATGGGTCAGCCAACCACATTTTAGGTGCTTCATTCTTCACTACCAAACAGGAGCTATTTTTCTTTCCATTACCTTTTTTTCAGGACAGACTAAACAAATGGAGTAGTTCCCATAAAAATGGACAAGGAGCCCATTATTTTGCCCAATGATCCATTTTCCCTGCACAGGGCTCCAGTGCTATGAGGCCATTTCCACTCCTCCCATGCAGCCCTCTTTACACTCTACAGCTTTCAATCAACCAAATAATTAATAAAAACAAAATCCATCCAGTAGACATTTGTGTTCCAACCTGAAATTTAAGAGCAGGATGAACAAACACAAAAACCAGGCTGCATTTCCAGCCCAAGTGATTGCGTACTTCATCATCACCAAATGTATTTATCCACCACAGATTACAGAGTCAAAATGCACTTTGCTAATTTAAGATTTTTCTTTTGCATGTTCAATTCACCTAATTTCAAACTACAGAATTACCTCAAACCCAACAAACGCATAAAGAAGTAACTTTCAGCTAAGCTAAATCATAACAGTGAATTCATTAAATGCAATGTATCGGGTATGCACATGTGGCACAGTTCAGTCAATAAACATTTTTTTATAATTATAAACATTTTTATGGCATTGTGATGCTTGTAAAGTAGTAAAGACATTGCAAATTTTTAACTGTTAATAATTATTGGAAATTGAAAACAGACATTTGTAGCTATTATTTAATATTCTGTCACTTCTTATTGCATCTTCAAATTGTTTTTTAATGAAGTCCTGATAGATGGGCTGGAAAAATAATGGTGAAAAACACCTGCAAACATGCAAGGGACAGTTCAGAAAAAGATACTTCAGAAGATTATGTCAAGAGGTTCTGGATATCACCGACAAAAAAAAGAATTCTGCATTTTCTCTCTCCTTGAGATCCCAGCGAAGGTAAAGAGCTCCTTCCCAAAACCTTCAAAGAACAGTTGCGAAGAGTCTAAATCCTAACAAATTAATATTGAATTTACTGGGGGCTGGATAACCTGGTTAATACCATGTCAATAAAGTTGATTTTAGAGATGTCCTCTAAAATCTGAAGGCTTTTGCTGACCTGGCTTTGGTCCATGAGTCGCCCAGGGACATCCAGAGCTGTCCCTCCTCGCTGGTGACAGTGTACCGCAGGAAGTCGATGGTGTCTTTTGTCAGGAGGGGGCTGAGCACTGTGCTAGCCAGCTCTGGGCCTCCTGTGGTCTGCACCACCTACATCCAAGGATTAAAATCATGTCAAGAACGTGCACGTTGTCAGCAAGGAGGACATTAAAACCATGTCAAGAACGTACATCATCAGCAAGGAAGCAACTGTGAATTTATGTCGTCTCCAGTGCTGCTAGGGAACAGTCATTACTCATAAAAACACCACTCCCCCCAGAAGTACAAACCCCTCTGAGATTCTAACACTGTGTCTTGATGTCCTACAAATTAACTAAACTATTTATTGCTGAAGAACTGTTGTTCTGGTCACCAAGCATTTTTTATTTAGACCCACTCTGGGCAATGTTATTTTTGCTTTACTCATCAAAGCCACACATACTTCCATTAAATATGCTTTCAACTCTCCTCCTGCATTATGTAGAGAATCTTAATTTTTTATTGCTAGTTAAAAATTGTAATGGCGAAGTGTAACACCAGGCTAAAGATGATTTACATAAATACATTTAATAGATGGGAAAATATGCAGAAAAGGATATAAATTATTTTCTAAAGAAAACCTCATCCTGACATACAAACATTTCTCCTTAGTTATTGTCCAGGGACACAGCATTTCAATCTTGTTATCACTGAAAAGGTTACGGAGCTTTTAAATACAAGAGTTCTGAAGGTAAACACTTAGAAAACTGTAAAACCTTACCATATGTAGTGGGGTAAAGAGAAAATGAACCAGATCAGCTGCACTGGGATTTTGGATATGGAACTTCAACTTGGCCTTAAGGAATAAAACAAATGATACATTTTAAGAAACATTTAACTATTGAGGCAATAAATACTCCACATAAGAATGGTCCCCTGCTCAGGTCCACCTAAGCCCAGTGCTTTGCCTACGTGCAAGTACTCATCCATCCCATTGCCCTTGAATCCATGCATATTTTAGCACCTATTGTGCAAAACAAGAAGTTCCACAACCAAATTCTATTATGAAGAAGCATCTCCTTTGGAAATTTGACGCCTCTTTCTTTCATTAGTATTCTGTTCTCCAAACAAAACTAAATTGTCCTTCTCAACTCACTTTTTCTAGCAATGCTCATAACCATTTACAGATGTATTATATTATTCCTGAGTCTGGCCTTTTCCAAGTTGAAGTAATTCCTTTAAGCATTCTTGTCCACCCAGCACCTTCTTCAATTTTGCTACACTGTCAAAAAAAAAAATCAGGCCAGGTAACAAAATGGCATATTGGTGCTCTTTGTAAATGTTCTGTTGTCTTTTTTTCCCTGATGGCTTTTACCATTTGCTTGGTTGATCACACTGAACACAGATGTCTTTCTCCCAAGAATCTCTATTACATCAACATTTTGTTCTGTGTATGAGATTTTTCCTCACCAGTCCATGACTATCATATCTATCAACCCTGAATTTCACCTATCAGTTTATCTATTATAAGAAGATATTTCTACAAAAGACCTCTGAGATCATCAAGTCCAACCTAAGGCCAAACACTATCATTAAAAAAATATTCTAAAAACCCCAAACCATTAAAATTCACTGATTTAGCTTTTCAGATGATTTGTTTTATCTACTGATCACCCATTGGCTTTGTGGGCTCCAGAAATAAGAAGCCCAAATGTGCTTTAAAGAGTTATAGTAGTTTCTATTGCATCTTGCCATCTGTTCCTCAAACTGCTTTTGGCTACCCTTGCTCTGCTCTCACATCCAACTGTCCCTCCAAATGAAGAAAGGAGGAGGATGTGTTTTTACTTCTAATAACTTCCTATACATTGTTCCTCAGTCGTAACAACCCGGTCTCAGTCTATAAAGTTTTTTGACAGATGGTAGGCATTTCTAGAGGCTTCCTGCACGGGGTTTTAAAACAATTCCCATTCTACTCGAAGATTTTATTCTTCTAGCTACTCCTTTTATTTTTAAACCAGATTCTTCATTTAATACAGTTCTTCTTGCCTGACATAAAGCACAAACTTCAGGTTTTTGTTGCTCCTGCAAAGGTGCTGAAGAGTAAAGCATTGCTACAGCACAACTCCTCAAAAGCAACACTAGAACCAGGTCCCAGATGCTGCTGAGCACCAAAACAAGAGCTGTGACTTCTCCTGCATGGAAGAAAAAGATTCAAAGATGCACAGATTGTTCTTGGGTAAAAATCTCATTTAAATGCAGAATGTAGTAAAAAGAATGGAAAAAGCCCTGGACATTACATCTTTTACTGAGGAGGATAAGCATGTTCCAAGACATTCATCCTCTCTCAAAACAGCAATCCCTTAAGGTCTGAATCACAACACCCGATGCAGCTTTTTTTTTTTTTTTTTTTTGTAAAAAACGGTATTTTTAACATGTCCAAATATTTCCTACAGCCCTGCCATCAAAATTCATTCCCCATGAGGAAGAAAGAGGCTGGTTTGACTCAGTGAATTCAAGAACAGTTTTCCCCATTGGCATAGCCTCCCCAGCAGCTGGAAGGGACAGTCAGTGTCTGACAGCAAATGCTTAGAAGGTGTCCCACTTGCTGCCTCCCTTGAATAGGAGATTCTCACTTGCAAATGAGGAAATGCCAGGAGAAGGCTCTTGAATCATCATCTCTGCTTATTGAGAACCAATAAAGAGACAGTAATTTGTTGGATGGAACGTTCTGAGGCCAGAAGGTCCTGGGTAATGATGGCAACAAGCACAGGGAGTCCGATGGGCATGGCTGAATAGAACTAAATTAAGGCCACAGCTGGTGATGCTGGCAAACACACAAGAGAGCTGTGATCCCCACAGACCTTCCTAGGAATCCTTTTACGATTCAAAATCAAATTTCCCAAATAAAAGGCTTTAAAGAATGGGGAAAAGAAGAAACACAAAGATGCTGAAAACCAAATATGCTCATCTAGTCATTGTGTAGAGAACCCGAGGAGCAGCATCCCAAAGCTCAGAGGCCAACTTGGGCCAGAGGAGGCCAGCCCTGGTCTGGCCCCACATCCCATATCCAGCAGCAGACACTTACCAGAAGGTTGAAGCCATGCTTGAATTTTTGGAAGCAGTCAACAAATTCATCTGGAGGTGGTGGCTTTGCACGGAGAGTGAGAACACCCTCTGGTGAGCAAAATGAGATTTTTATCTATCCATTTATATGTATATAACTTCCATTAATATTCCAGATATAGTAAACATGCAAATATATAATAAATTTACCATCTTACAGAATTTTGTAAATACAGAACCAAGGCAGGAGCATATTCTGTGGTCACCTCTCTAATTAATCACTCCCCACTGACTTTAAGCGAATGATTTTATAGATTTCCCTCTGAGAATATACTGCACAGGAACTTTTATGCTCAAATTGAGAGAAAATTACTACACTGAGTAAAAAATCACAAAAAAAGACATTTCCTAGCTCCTTCAATGATCCTTAGAAGAACAGAATTGAATGCAGTAAGAACTCTCACCTCCAGGTCCTTTCTTTTTACTTTTCTTAGTTTTCTTCCTCTTTGAAAGTTCAGCAAATGCTTCAGCAGCTTTTTGCAGTTTGGTAACAAAATACTCTATGTCATCCAAAATATGGTTCAGAATTTGCTATGGGAGAAAAGAAAAGTAATTGTTTCTCTACAGAATCTGTAGCAGAAATACTCCAGAAATTGAAATGTCCAGACTATCAGTCACCAACAGCTTCCTTGGAACAAATTCCATGCTGGAACATTCTGTATTTAGATGCCTTCTGTTTTTAAATTTACATGCCCGTAAAGTATTTTAAATTTTAATTTTTTTAAAACGTAGGGGCACTGGAAATTTTTTAAATGTGTAACAAGATTGTTAAGCTCAGATTGCAATTCCACAATTTGCTTCCACATTACATTTTTGCTGAGAGTACATGAAAAAAAAATCTAATTATTTGAATGGACAGCAGTTTGGTAAAGAGTATAACTTCATAATCTCCTTTAGTACTAAGTATTAAGCTATTTGATGGAGCTCTCCACAAATTAAGCTGTTTGTAGATAAGTGCCCTTTGAAGAATTGATTTCAAAGAGTAACTGGAGTAGAATGAATGAACCCTGGGGGAAAACACAAAAACACCAATCCAGCAGGTCCCAACATGCTTTTCTCAAGACCCTCTGATGCTGTTGAGGGCAAGACCAGAGTGGAGAAGTAGAAAGTTACAAATTACACATGGGGCAATATTTGATCTTGCATATACCACAGAACATGCCCAATGTTGCTGCTTGTAGGCAAGAATGCTTTAAGTTATAAATAAACACGTCCCACCTGTCTTCAGAAATGATCATGTTTATTTTCCAGGTATTACATATATCCAAGTCCTGCTAAATTGTTGGAATTTTTTATCCTTACATAGTTTGCTGAAATCGGTCTACTTAAAAAATTACAATTTATATTTCTAGCTCTTCACAGCAGAAAAACTTGTCATCAATATGCAGTGTGTTTCTCTTTCTTTTTTAAAAAGAAAATTAAGAAAAGAAACTACCACCTGTTCATTTTTTAGCTCTACCACACAAGCAGAGGCTGCTTGGAAAGCTTTTCTCCAGAACTGAATTTCCCATGTGGAAAAAGTCTTCCCACAAAGGAGAGCTGCAAAATTTCACAGACATGAAGCAACAACATTTGTAGATTCTCACTTACAACATCTCTGTCAATCCTGGCTGCTATCATCTCTGCTGTTTCTTCCTGCTCATGGTATTGTCTGTGCTTTTCATCTGCAAAAAGAAGAGAAGAGAATAAGACATGCATATATGTAGAATTAGTATATAGCAATTTCTATACAGTTTATGCTTTAAAGTACACTACTGTAAGAAAAAGATGGACAAAACTCTACCATTCCCTTTGCAAGGACCCCACACAAGCTGAAAATCTTGCACCTTAATGCCTGATCCTGTCAAGCCTCTCAAAAAAAGCTTCTGTACATGCTTTCAGTCAATTAACTGCATAAATGAAGTTAACTGCAGGAGTGTGGTACCAGGCTTTGAATAAAAATAAAATTCAGCACAAAGTGGCAGATTATAAATATAATTTAATTAGGAATCATCCCATTTTGCAAAACATGCTGAAAGCTGCTCCACTAGAAGCAAGCAAGAAAGAGTGCAGCCACGGCTTTGATGACAATTCTGATGCAAAAAGTTATTAGCAAAAAGGGGTGCCAAGTCTGGAAACACAGAAAGAAGAGAGAATTATGTGATAGAAATGATATTTACAAATAATAACAGCCAGAGTCAGTGACTTTTTTGAAAATGAGGGTGAATTTTTTTAGGAATTATGAGTTTTTCATTTTTAGCCCCCATTAACTGCACTGCATTTATGAACAGGTAGCATTTCACTAAATACATTTTAGAAAAGATCCACCTGAGTGGAATAAAAGGAACTGCAGGAACTCAGATCCACAACTGGTCTGACAAGACACTAAACTAATGAAACTTCCCTGATGTGAGAACTCAAGCAGAAGAACAAGATAGCCTTTACTCAAAACAGATGCAATACTGTAGGCACATAGATTAAATAATTTTTAACATTTCAGATTTCCCTGAACATTTGTAGCTGTTTTCTTTGGAGAGTTGTGTACTTTGTTAAGTGATATAGATATAACTTAATAAAATAAAAATTATAAGGAATCCAAGGTTTTTTAATGGTACAGTCTTAATATCTGCTATTAAAAGAACCCAAGCAAACAAACTAAAAAAGGCCTCATCTTAAATTTTTTAGTCTGTTTTGTAGAAGGAGCTTTATTCTTTCTAAAGAACCTCAATTTTTAAAGAAATCTGATCAACATGTATTTCCCTTAGGAATGTAAAAAACCCACAAACAACCATCAAACAGAAAAATCCAAACCCATTAGGAATCTTACAGTTACAGCATTTCCTAGTTAAGGCTTTAAAAAAAAAAACAAACTAGCTAATTAGCTATAGCAGCCATTATAAAGATAAAGATAATATAAATAAATAATGCTGATCTCAAGTCACCTTTTAATCCATGATTACATTTTTTAATTGTCCAAAATATCTGGCCCTACTACTAAGGAGAGCATCATTAGATTACTGTGTTACTGTTACCACCTTCAAAAAAAGCCCAGATCAAAACGTGTAACCCATATCCCCGCCCAGAAAAAGCAGCTCCGAACAGGGATCCAGAAAATGGGTAGATGCAAGCAAATGACAAGTCAGATTATGACAAACAGATCTGACTCCCCAGACCAGGCAACAGTGGCTTGGGGCATTCCAAACTAGACTGGGAGAATCATCCCATCTGCTCCCAGCGAGGGCACAGGGCTGACCTTGTGCAACCACTTCTGCATCCAGTTACTGTCGCCATGAAAGTGGTCTTTCCAAATTATTTCTGTTCCTACCAAGTGATGCCTTAGATTTTAACTTTTATATTTTTCAAATCCTGCATTCCCAGTGTGTAACTCTGCAGTGTCCTGCAGCCTGGGAGCTGCTGCTCTCTCATGCTGAGACAGACAGAACAAAGCCTCTCCAGGCTGCTCTCCAAGGACACCCAGCCCCTCCTAGGCCCAAAATGTGTAACCCAGCATCTTGAGAAGGGGGGCAAGCTGAGGGGAAATTCCATCATTAGCTAAAGTTGAATTGGTGAAATTGGGTTGAGATGCAAATGGAGCAAAGCTATAAAAGTGTGAAGAACTCGTGACTCGGGGTCCATCTTGGGTGCAGCCTTTGGCCTGCCCAGGGTGTGCCTCTGAAGGCCTTTCAAATAAATATCCACCTTTATTCCCTTCCTCCTGTCCAGTCTCTGTCTCTAGGTTGGCCTCTTTAGGCATCACAAGCATCATAAAACCCCACTCCTTGGCACCCTTTGTGGCAGCAGCCCCAGCAATACTCACATTCTCCCTGCTCCGAGGCCCATGCCGACCACGCCGCCACGCGGCTCCGCACGTCCACCTGGGTGATGGTGCCCGGGGGCACGGGGGCAGGGGCCCGAGGGGGCGGTGGGATGGCACCGTCGGCTTTGGATATCATTCTAGAGAGAGAGGAAAAGCCCATGAGTGACACTGAAAGGAAAAACGTTCTGTTCTCGAGTGGTTAATCAGCAAAGACAAGGAGGCTTCACAAGGACCTCGCCGACTACAGACCGTGCTGTGGGCTTGCCAAGTAAACAACACTCAAGGTTATGATGTGTAAATACGTGAAACACAATAGGAAACCCACTGACTTGTGGAGTTAACAAGTCTTTGTCACCTGGGAAATCCCCAAGCAGCGCCAAAGAACATGATGAGACCTGCCAGTTTACACAGATAAATTCAGTGCCCTGGATTTAGCAGGTGACATTTTTACCACCACATGCAGGACTTGGCTTTTGTGTGAGAGAAAATGAGAAGATTTGAAGCTACCTTTCAGCTATCACAAACTAAGTATCTAGTCCCCTAAGTCTGGCCAGTTGTCAGCCACCTTTTCCTTAAAACCCTACCAACAAAACCAAGCTCACTGGCTGATTTATTTTATAATGTTCATCCTGTCTTGATACAAACATATTGATGTTCCCACCTGCAATTTTCCAGTTCTTAGTGTAGTTTTAAATACTGTAAGTAAAGAGGTCTTTGAATTCATTCTGCAGCTTGATACCAACAGACAAATAAAAATTCACAGTAGCTCCTGTCATACATATCCCCCATTCCTTCCCCAGAACTCTATTTAAAAACTAGATCTTCCCCTTAAATTCATCTTTTACACACCCATCTCATTCACGGCATTCAACAAGACCACGAAATAGCAAATGTTGTTTGGTCTTTGAACAGCGAATAACAACAACAAAAAAAAATACTTCCTTTGCCTTTCCTTCCTCCAGTGCCCTTTCACTCCTCAATAACCTTGCAGCACCTCAACCATGCCTCAGAACCTCAGTGAGGCAGGAGGGTGTCTCCCTGTGACCCAATGCTAGCAGGAACGTGATCCAACAGGGAGTACCCAGCACTCAGCTGCCACCCACGTTTGACCTCTGGGCCTCACAGCCCTCGGAGACTGATATGTCACATTATTTGTCCCAACAGATGTATTGACCTACATTCTTTCCCCAATTAAATCTCATTAGCTTCCCAGCACATCCAATGTGTTTGAGTCCCTCTGGATTGCCTCTTTGTGCTTATACCTGGGTTCAACTGTCCCACAAATGGTAAAGTCAATTTATTTAATTTTAAACCTGCAAATAAAGTTAGACAGTTCAGGTTCTGTTTTGTTTTTCTGGAAGTGCCCCTTACTCTAGGAAATCTTCGTAAGCTGCACATCAGAATTTAACCAGTATCCAGAACTATTATAAATTCATTCTAATTTTTGTCCAGCAGAGACTTCTCTATCTGAGCACAATTATTATTGAGAGATACTATCAGCATGCAGTTACACACTGAACTTCTAACAAGCTACTACCATCACCATTCAGTATCTATTATATTTGTGCCCTTGCTTTTATGCCTCTGTTTGCTACCTCTCATTGCTGCATTAATCTTCTCTGAACCCAACAGATTCTTTCCCCCACATTTTCCAACTGGCAGAGAAGCTTTTGCTACCAGGGAAACAAGGAATCTTCAGCATCATTAAACAGGCAGGCAGGAAGATTATTCAATCTTCAGTTGCTGTTTTATTTAAACCCAAAAGACAGCAGGACCCCAGAGCATAATCTTATTTACTTGGAGTTGTGGGGAATTTGTGTTTTCAATTCAAATTCTGAACTACTTGACCCATATGCAGAACTGAGATGTGCAATGCCATTCTCTGGCAAGATCTGGAATTGATCTCAGCTGTTCCCATCACTAAGGTGGACTTGGGAAAGGTAAGACTGACACCATAAATTGACAGAACATGAGATAATTATTAAACCAAGACCTTTCCATATGGCTTTGGAATTATATTATTAGCTAGAAAAAAATCAACCCCCACAAAAAAAACCCAAAAGACAGCAGGCAGACCTGGAGAGCTTCTGAATGCTGTCACACTATTATGATCCTATACACTGCCAAGAAGTTGGATTCTTACCTCAGCGTTTCAAGCCTCTTCTTTTGTTTCCCACTTTTGCTGTCACTGATTGCACTTTCAATATCTTCATGAATAAGGGTAGCCTGAGGAGACAGGAGCAGAAAACATCAGGCACCAGCTACTGTATATATGAAATAAATATCTCACTTGGAAATAGAGAATACCTTATCAAACCCCATTTATTTAAAAGCACTGGGACGAAATATTTTACACATAAACAGAAAAAGGAACAGAACAAAATCTGGGAGTTGGTATTTCTGTCACTACTCCAACCTCAAGCATTATTATCACACAAGTACGTAATCTAGATACCAAATTTGTCTGAACAGCTGTAATTATCTCAAGTCAACCCCTATGGCATAAGCTACTTTTTCCCTCTGCATACGTAATTTTTGGTTGTCTCAAGTATTTTGTTTGTCTCAGACTATAAAAAGAAAACCTGCTATACATAGAAGCATCAAAACTACTATAGATGGCAGCAGCATAAGCATTAAGAAAGCACCTGGTAATGCTATTTCCTTGCAGAAATAATGGCAGCCTCCAATTTCTCTTTGATGTAAGAGAGGATGAATTTTTCAGAGGATTCCCTAATCTGTACATTCCTGCCACTCCACAACTGCAGCCTGCCTCCACCAGTGGCCCCACCAGTGAAATTTTGATGCACGTCTAAAGCATTATTTTAATAGATCTTGCATTAAATAGGTCATGGCTTCTCGAAGGATTTAGAATGCTCTGTTACATGTCTTCAGCTGACAAATTAATTTCCTACAAAGGCTGTCAAAGCCCAAATCTGTCAGTGTCTGGCTCACTCTGCAAGGACCGTGTCTTTCCTAGTACCCTCATAATGCAGAAGTATGTACCTTTTGGGGAGGAATATGTAACTTCTGCTAGGACCAGAACACATTGTTGAATTTAGGATCCAAGGGGATTAAGGGACTTTTCAGGCTATAATGGATTGCACTACAGAATAGTTATGAGTGATACCTTAAAGTTTACAGAATTAATAGAAAAAAACTTCAGGGGATCAGAGGAACTTCAAGCCAGGAGAATTCCATTAATCCAAAACTCTTGGTATTTACCATTTAAATTTTTTCTTGTTTGCAAAATATTAGAATACCCCAAATTGTATTGATTTTAACTATTTTTTACTGCAGAGGCTCCTGGGGTTGCTTGTAACTTGTAACAAAAGCAGGGAAAGGCCAACAGAGAAAGACCTAAACTTTCAAAACTAGAAAAGTTTCATGGGTAAGGAAAAAAACCCGGGGTATGGCCACAGGATCAAACAATACCTCAGAACAAAGGGAGATCCTGGACTTCCAAGTCATGTTTACGTACTCTACATTTTTATGGGTACACAGAGGAACAACTTAAAAAGTGAAATTAAAGAGAGACCAACTCTACACGTTGAGAAGCTGGGTCCAAACACACCTCAAAAGGGATCCCCACATTATTTAACATGATACCCCCTGAACTTCTGGCAGGATCCCAATTTCCTTTAAAACAGCAAATTCTGTTCAACAAATCACACCATAACTAATCATCCTCACACCACTCCCACCATACTAATTCCAAAACTGTTGCACAGTGTGATTAGCAATCTGTTGTTTCAACACAATGATACCAACTACTACAAAGGAATTAAGAAATCCCCATGAAATTATCAATTGGAATTACAGAGAATAAGTGACAAAACTAAAATTTATAACCTCAGAAATAAAGAAGTATTGCAGAATACATTACAAAATAATTTACACTTGAAGGTAATATTTTAATCAGAGACAAGCAACCTCTTTCCTTGTTTTGCCCCTCCTGCAAGGAATATTTTCCCTTTCAAGAGCTCTCCAGCAGAGCAGAGATGCAGAGAGGTGAGAATGTAGGGAATATTTAATTGTTCAGTGACAAAAAGAGCATAAAGAGTAGGCAAGACTCAGGGCTCAGATGAGCTGTTTGCAGATTATAAAATAAATTTGAGATAACTCAAATTACTTTACACCACTTTTTTCCAGAAGTGTGAAGGCAAACCATAGACATTTTTCCAGAGCTTTATACATTTGCAAACCTAAATTAGCAGCTACAGAGCCCAAGAACCAGTATTTATAGTAAGGACATATTTGAACATGCACTGAGGATTCAGTTTAAATACTGGATTACTCCTTTGCAATACATACTACACTACATTTACTAACATAGTAGTGCTGATATCATAAGAGCATTATCTTATAGCATATTTATAAGAATAAAAGTACAGAATTATTTTCTATGAATCAGCTTATTTGTCTTTATCCACTGTACTGGTCAATCCATACAATCTCCACTATTCAAATAAGTCACAGCAGATCTCCATTATTATCTTACCTTAATTTCATCACACTGGAAAAGATGCAAATCAGGCTTGTTTTGGGTTGGTTCTTTACATATTAATGCAAGAATCGAATTGTAGTTGCATGCATTCATCACAGCTTGGCAATGCTGAATTGTGCTTAAAGGAAAATTCTCCAGTTCATTCTGTCAGAAGAGAGAAAAAAAAAGGGAAACACAAAATACCACCTTACTATACAGTGTCCTGATCTCAGAAAAACTGCACGAGCTAAAAAGGGAAAGTGATAATAAGCTAATTAAAATCCTCAATCTCACATACATCGTTCTTCTGCTCGCTCCCTTTTTCTCTCTCTCTGAAAATGAGACTGTCACTCACAGATCTTACCTTTGATTCCAAGTCCACCAAACTGACAGCTTTGTCATCCACTTGAAGAATCATGTCTTGAGTCCACACTTTGCCTTTGGCATCCAACAATTTCAGCTTCCTTATTCCATCATCTACTGTAATCATTGCCTCTTTTCGGTCCAGAACAAAGGTGGTCAAGTGCTGGTGAATAAGACATACATTTAAAAGAAATTATGATTGCAATTTTCCCTATTGTTCAGGAGTGTCAGTATTTAAATTGTCAGGAAATAGCAATACAAATTATTCATGAGGAAAAGTGCCTTTGTATATGACAGAGCCCACCTCTAAGACACGAGAAAGGCTGTTTAGTCCATAATGTCATTTTAAGTCAACTTATTTTTGTAGCTTGCCTTTTGACACCCACTGTCATTTCCTCACTACTGTAGGCAGTTAGACTTGAAGGCACATTCTGACATCCTTCAGGTATCAAAGCTAGAATTAAACCACGAGTTTTAATTAGCTTTCTTGAGCAGTGAAAACCTGTCTCTCTCTTGGCAAGCTGAATTCAGGAGGTGCCAGCAGAAGCTTCCCAAAAGCTCACTGCCAATGCAGCTCCACTGCCACCCTGACCTGGAGTGTCCCCATCTCTCCCAGAGCTGCCAGGTACCCTGCTGGTGGCAACCAGGATGGGCTTGCATCTGACTGGGACACCTTATGGACAGGCTGGCCACTTTTATGTGCAACACAGCAGAAAATAGTAACTACTTTTGCTCACCATCAGCTTGGAATATTCTCCAGATTCAATGAATGGCCTGGAAACTAAATAGTACCTCACAAACATCACCTCAGCTAGCTCCCCTGTCATTATGGTTGTGGCAATTTCTCCTTCAGCATGCCAACTGTGCAAGAAAACCCGCAGAATTATTGTGTTTTGTTCAGGCATAAATCCACCTTCACATTCTTATTGAAGATCTGGTAACACTCATTCAAGCTGAACCACATTTAATATATGCCTGCATATCTGTCTTCTAAATAACTTTAAAGAATAAAAATAAGGAAAAAGAATTAACTGTGCTTTCTTCTATTACAGGATAACAGCACTTGGTAATTACAGAGAAGAAAGTAGGTGTAAGCTGCATATAATCAAAGTATTTAAAAGAAGTAAAGTGAAACAAACTCTGTACTGGCTGCTTACCCAGGAATGCTCAGATTCCAAATGCAATTACTAATTTTTATGCCAGTACAGGACCAAAACCGTTCTGAAGAAACCACACAAAAACAGACTGGCAATTAGAACCAGCCCATGTATTTATTTGCAAGCTCATCATGGGACTGAAGCACTTGAAATTAGGAGTCTTCTGCATATGATCTCACAGATGATCTAAAACCCAGCAAAAAGGAGCTGAGAATCCGTGGTGTTTGCAAGATTTGGCTTAACCCCTGACAGTGGTCTGATGGCAGCAGGAGAAAGTTTGAGCCAAAGTAAGGCTACAAAAAGAGGCACTGCATTTAAAAGTGCTTAACAGGCTACATATAGGCACTGCTGAATATTTTAAATATGAGAGCAGCATGCAGTAATTCTGCAAAGCAGCTTAAGACAGCAAGTCGCACGCTTTGCTCTTCACACTGGAGAAGAATCTGTGCAGGCAGAATGTATTTAACTACCACATATTCGACCCACTGGGGTTTTGAGGGGCTAATGCTCAGCACTTTATGAATATTCTAATACCTCTGGTGATTATATCTGATCAGGGTATTAGTTTTAAATATCATCCAGAGTGCCTTGCCAGCAGCGCAGCGTTATTCAGCTCTGCCTCATCTTTGCAAGGAGCCAGGTTCGGAGACAGGGCAGCACAAGACGTTGAGTTGATGCCCTGTTGAGAAGTCCTGGCTCTTTGCCAAGCTACACATAACTCTGCTTACATTCTCCTCCATCCAAATTTCAGCTCGTTATGGCAAAGCTATAGGATTTGAGACATTTCAGTGTAATCTGTTCTGAAGTGACCCCAGGCTGAGCAGGATATTTTGGAAGATGCATGTGCCTTCAAGCTTAGATATCCTCAGAAAACATGTAGGCAAAAATAACTGCATGTAACCCAAAGCTGTAATTGGTGTATCGCTCTCATCTCACCTCCACGTGGTACTGTGACGTTTCGGAGATGCTGCTGACACTGTCTCGTGCATAATTCTTTCTTTGTTCTAGAGAGGGGAGGAAAAGAGAGAAGAATTATTCATTGAACATCCCAGTGTCTCGGCTATTTCTCAGAGATACTTTGGACAAGTTGTATACACGAGAAGAGGAGATAAGGCGTGGTTAATTTCTGTATTTCAGCAGAAAATACCTCCACCCTCACACGACCCAGCACAAGGACCATTCTTACATCAGCAACATTAACAAAGAGCTGGTTTTGGGTGCACACAAAAGCAGTTATCTCATCCAGCAAGCCAGGACACCGGAGGGGAGCACTGCTCTGACTCAAAACACTTCCTTGGGAAGCCTGATTTTTAAATTCTTTGGCTTGCCACTTCAGCAGCAGTGTGATAAACTAGCACTGGGCTCACTGTGTTTGTAAGAATGCCCTTGAATGCAAAAGTACTTTCTGATATATACAAATACTTACATTAAATCTGCAACATGACAAAGCCACACACAAAAAAAAAGACCTGACTCATCCTTTATTTCTTCGTGAAGTATTCAATTCATTGAATTGCTAATGTAGAAACAGGCGTGGAAATATACATATACACACCAAAATATCTCTGAACAGGAATATTTTTCAGCTAATAAAACACAATGCTGCAAAAAGAGAAACATCATGCATCTTTTACTCTGTAGAATAGATTCATGCTGAACCAGGAGAGGAAGGAAGGGGAAAAGCAAGATGAAGACACAACACACACCCACACCTCAAAATCCTGAATTTAGATGAATACTGAAGAACACTTTTCAACTCTAGTGGAAGATAATCGAATGCAACATTCGGAAGTTTTGGGTTTTTTTCACTACAACCACTTAAGTGCCTGATGTGGAACATCAGGAGCTTTGCTGTGAAGAAGTCACTAGGGGATGTGGCTGAGAGAGGTCTAAGGAAACTCTGGAAGTAGGTAATTTTTTTTCTATATTTCATTTAAAAAATCTCAGTTTCTGATCTTCAAGTAAAATAGGTGGTTTGGTTTTTTTCATATGATTAAAATTCAAAAGGTAAATACAAAATGCATCAATTTCATCACACCTGGAGTATTTAGTGGTAAAATAAAAGTGATTTTGTTGACAGGAAGGTTAAGTTACTTTTTGCAAAATAAAAAAAAAATTCTAAATACTACCAAGCATATGATCTGTGACATACAGAGCTCTGCAGTGAGGACACCATAAAAGTCCCCCTGCAAAGGTCTCTTCTGTGACCAGGGTTCCTTCATACACAAATTCCAGGTGCAAAACCAGCAGTGTCCTCATTTTCAGATGTCACTTGTGGAAGCATTTGTCACATTTTATAAACACACATTTCATAATCTCTCCCCTTCTCAGTGATTTTCACAAAAACCAAGTTTCTGCAATGCATCACTGGCTCGAAGCCCCCCTCCCACGGTGGCAAATGCCACTCACAGAAGAGAGCCATCCTAATCCTGGGCAGCAGCTGCTCAGTTTGCTTTAGCACGAGAAGAGTGCAAACAGTCACATTTAAGAACACCACAGATTATCAGAATTTTTAGCCAAGTGTGTCAATATTTCAAAATAGATATCTTACTTCCATTATGCATCGTTCTGAAATCCCAGGGCAGAGGATCAACACTGATTATTCCGTCTGTATCTACTTCTATTTCTGCTTTTGCAGCGTGTCACTTAAATTATTTTTTCAGTTGATTGTCTTTGTAACCACAACACACACACATGCACACCCCAAAAACACAGTCAGAAAAGCAGTACTGCCTGATTTGCTACCTTTCTTTTTTTGTTTGGATGATGATCTGAAGAAGTAAAGTCCATCTGTTCCTAAAGAACAAGAGGATTAAAAAGCAGTATCTAGTTTAATCCTATAGAATTATTTGCATCTCTAAGGGGATCAGTTAGCAGTCTTTCGCTGTGGGCTGTAAATGATACTTAAATACTGTTCAGTAAGAAAGAATATATGCGTTGAAGGAAAAAAAAAACAACTTGTTTCAATTAACAATGCATCAAATACTCAGTTTTGAGTGTTACCTTCTTTTAGGTGAACAAAAGTGTAAGTTTTATGCTATTAAACTAAACAAGCATAAGAAAGTTTACATCCACTATAAAATTTATAAATGCTGCAAACAGTAACAGTTGGAGTTGCTTTAAATAAACAAAGAAAGTCTGGCATATGTAGAGGCTCCAAAAGAATTAAAAAGCAGAGAGTAAATTTTGCAGGAGGTTCCTTATTCTGCTTCACATAAGTTTTGTAAAGTCAAGTTTTCTTGGCTGCCTGGCATGAATCACACTGAAGGAAGAACAGCCCCCCCATGATAATATGAACACGGCACAAAGAAAGAGGAAGAAAAAAATTTAAAAAAAGAAAAGGAAAGGAAATAAAAGACTGGCAGCTAGAATGCATGCCTTGTCCCATGGTTTTTACCAGTAGCTCAAAATGAAATTTCTGCATTCTCCTAGTGTTTGGCTCCTGTCCCAGATTCTACCTACAACCCTTCAAAAGTTCTCACCTTGCCATCAGAAAGGACACAAACCTTTGCACCCCTCCTGCTGAAGTGCTCCACTGCCTTGAGCATCTACAGAAACTGATATAAACCTGCAAACCTGTTCTCTGTCCTCCTCTATCCAGATGACACAAGCTACTGCTGCTCCTTCCTACAGCACTTCTGTGTTTCCACTTCCAAGTCAGGGAGATCTCACCACACGACTCTCACAGGATTTTTCATCTAAATCTTCTTTTTCTTTTCCTACAGAGTTGCCCATTGCCATTCTTCTGGAAATGTAGCTTCCATCTCTCAACTCTTTCACATACCAAAGTGATGGATTATTACCTATCAATATTAATCTGACTGCTTTTAGAGAAACCTTAAAACATCTCTTGATTTATCCTCAAATGAAAGTAACACATTTGAAACTATTATTGAAAATGTTAGTTTCAATAACTAACTAACATAACTCATATGAAACTATTATTGAAAATGAGCAACAGAATTTGCTGATGTGCTAAAAGTAGTGGGTCTGGCTAGGATGGAGATAATTTTGGATCTGATAACACAGGGATATTTTAGCTGTTGCTGAATGGTGTCAAAGTGTTCTCTATTTCTTATTCTGCTGCCCCAGTGAGTGGGCTGGGGGTGCACAAGAGGCTGAGAGGGGACACAGCCGGGACAGCTGACCCCAAGGGACCAAAAGGATATTCCATACTGTTTAATATCCTGCTCAGCAATAAAACTGGCAGGAAGTCTTTCCAAAGACTCCTCGCCCAGACAGTCTGGGCATTGCTCTGCTCATGGAAGGTTGTGAGTAAATGCCTTTGTGTTACCCAGTCCTTTTTCCTCCCTGCTCTTTCCTTCACCTATTAAGCCATCTCTATCTTGATCCATCAGGTTTTTCTCTTGCTTTTTGCTCTCCCAATTCTCCCCCCGATTCTGCTGCAGAGAGAAGAAGGGGCAATGAGCAAGCAAATGGGGAAGTGCTCAGTTGCTGGCTGGGGTCAACCCCTGACACTGAAAACAAAATAATAATGTTTTGTATGCTCTGTTTCACTCTCCTAATCCTCCCAATCAATCTCAGCCTCTCACAGGTCCCTTCATGCATGAAGAGGCTATTGAAGCTGAAGTGAAATACTACAACAGAGACTTCCAGGTACGATGTATAAAACTATCAAAAGATGAATTAAACTATCAAAATTATTGAGGTTTTTTCCTATATACTCCACTCATTGCAGCTCTTGCATCCAGCACTTAAAGTACAGTGCAGCCTTAATACAAGGTTAGCTCAAACTCTGCTGATATGCTGCACACCATTTACATAAAGGATTTTCTCTCTGGAAAAATAAAAAAAGATGTAAGAGGATCATGGTACAAGATATTCAAGTTAAACTCTTAACCACAATCTATAGCAAATACAACCCAGAAGAATTTGATTAAAATAGAATCTCTCACAACACAAAGGCAATAAAGTTAAAAGCAGCACAGCATTTCACTTATAGATCCTGAACGTAAGGTCTACTAACTACTAAAGCTTCCAGAGGAACAGGAACATTGATCCACAGAAACTAGTACTCTTCCTGATGTCTGATGTGGGCAGATGTTACTGCAATTCATGTTTTGTGAAATTACTGAATTCACCAATCATCAGGAACAGACCATGTTTCTGTTTTCAAACAGATGTTGAAAGCTATTGATTTTATTTTCATTTTTGAAAGCATCCAGAACACCAGAAAACAAAAAGCAACCTCTTAACCAAAGACTTTCAGCTGAGTCAAAAACACTACCAGGCAGTACATGACACAGATAAACAGGACTGTAGATTGCTCTGAAATTTGATGGCAATCCACATAGACACGGATTGAGAGTCTGCCCCACAGTTTGTCCTATGAATCCTGGAGTGACAGTGTAAAATATTTCCACACATCACCAAGCAGAAAAGCCCAATACTTAGTTTACTACCATTTATCTGCATTGGGCTGATTGCTGATACCCTTTTAAGAATAAATTGCAGCACAGCCGGAAAAAAAATCATCTTGAGGCAGAGCAAAGTGCAGGAGAGGTGACCTAAACATCCAGGGACAAAGGTCAAAACTCGAGTTCAAAACAAATCTCCTTCTGAGGGGAGCAAACACTATCGCTTTCAGAGATTTATGCCACGAGCTTGGCTGTGTGAAACTAGCTGTCAGAGGAAGTGTGTCGTTTAGAAGTCAACTGTCAGCTTAATTTGAGAATCAAAATACTGCAAGCATGTTACGTGGATGGCTTCTTTCAATGGACTCATTCACCTGTCTGTGAGCTGCTTGAGAATTCCCTGAGTTTGTTACACTGCAGTTCTTGCTGTGAATGAGGCATGTGAGCAATGCAAAAACACCCAGGCAATTCCACTTCCAGCTGCAAATCACAGCCATGAGGGTATAAACTCAGTGTACAAAACACTCAGTCTTTGCTAATGCACCGTGTGAAGACAATTTTAGCAACACCTTTCAGTTCCGTGCTGCTCAATAATCTGACAATCTGGATTGAGCTCTGGGTTCACTCCTCCTGAGGAATGAGGCTGCTCCACACTGTGTCACGGGCTGGCAGAGCCCCAGCACAGCCCCGAGCCTGCTGCACGTCTCCCCACAGGCAGAACTGCTCAAGACAGATGGAGAAGCCAACGCTAGAACAACAGACGGCAGCAGGAGCCAAAACCCATGTCAGATGGAAAGATCAGGAAGCAAACGATGAAATAAACCCCATAAAAATGTGCAGAGGGCACCTTTCCCTGGCGGTTCAGAGAGAGATTTGTCATGCAAATAGAGAACAGTTCATTTCAGGAAGGAAATGAGTGGAAACAAAGGGATTATTTGACACAGGAAAAAAGGCAATTGCAAGGAAGTTTTCACTATCAGACAGGCACCGTAGAGATAGTGATGGCTCCAGCCTGGTTTTTAGCTGAAGTGTTGGTAACACCAATAAAATTCCAGCCTCTTTTCCCACAGCACTGTGGCCAACATTCAGTCTGATGACTGAAGGGCTGAACAGTCATGAATCACCCCAGCAATGGGATCTAAGACATAAACTTCATGCCAGGACACAAACAGGCCTGTGTATATACATAAACATACACACATATAACAATAAGCAATAATAAGGAGTAATTATTATTATTATTATTATTATTCTAATGGTATAATAATAATGATGATGATGATGATGTTTATTTTTATTTAGTCTTTACAATGCTTGGAAGAAATAGAGTTCAAGATCAAGTGGTCACTTAGGAGCCCAGGTACCATTTTCACTTGTTGATAGTCAGGAATAGGTGGCTTGGTCCAAATGACTCTCAAGTTTTCCAAGAAAATGAACATTTTCATGGGCAAAGGTTGTTGCTAATGTCACACTGTCACATTTTAGTACAACAAAAAAACCACAGTTCATTTTACTTTTACAGTAAAATTATATGGGGTTTTTTTTTTCAGTATAAGTGACTCTACTAAACCCATGAGCTTTCTGAATTAACCTAAATAATATAAAACATACATTTAAAATATATGTACACAACAAAAAAAAGAAACAAAGCTAAGACAGCTTCCTCCTGCTTTATAGGATTTCAGTCTCATGAATCTCAAATAAAATACTTTAGTTAGTTATTAATTATAAATATAACACTTTGTAATGAGCGTTTGCAACACATTTTAACAATTCCAGCCAGTATCACTCACCCGCTTTCCACCCTGTTTGGGACAGTATGCACAGAAAATTTAACATCACAAAGGAAGAAGAGGCACATGTGGGATGCAGCAGAATAGCAACTGGGTTGCTAAAAATTAGAAAAATTGCCCTGAATTTGAGAAAGATTTTAGGTGTTTTCCTTGTTTTCTCCAGCTCATGTACGTGATGGTAGCAACAGCCTCCTGCTTTATGTGTATAAAACAGAGCAGAAGTTGTAAAATGTGCAAACTCCACTCTAAAAGCTGTGCCAACACATCTCCACTTGGAGCTCCAGAATAACTGATCCTTCTGTTTCATTCAGCTCCTGGCAACTGCAACTACATTTTTGTGATATATCTATCAGCAACAGAAGTGAACCAAGGACAACGATTCATTTTGCAGGAGCCACCACGCAGCAGTTTCATGGCAAGCATTTTCAATCAGTATCTGAACTCAGTTAAGTACTTTGGAAGTAAAAAAATACCATTATATACATCAAAGTTATTCACTTGTCCCCATCTTCTCCTGACACATGACCAACCCATCTTGTTTGATATGAAAAAGCTCAGATATTTTAAAAGCCCACAAACATTAAAGGACATAGTTAAGACACTGATACTGCCATGCTGTTCAAACCATATACTCCTGAAAAATTATGATGATGACATAAAATGAAAAAGGAATCACAACACTCTCATAGCATCTCATAAAGAAATAATCTGCTAAGAGTTTTTTGCAGTGTCTCTTGCTGGTTTCTGTTACCACCTCCTATTTCTGTCAACACTTGCAATCAGCTTGTTGAGTGAATCCATACAGGATGCAGAAATCACTCTTTAAAATGATCAGCTCGGAATTCTCCTCAGTTGCAGTTCCTGCCTTCAGCGCTACGTCAAGAAGCTGACTTTTGTAGCACAGCACTAAAACATAGTGAACTTGAACTTAGAATGATTCACATGCAGTGCCTTGTTTAGGCTGAATATTAGGAAAAATGTGTTCACCAAAAGGGTTGTCCAGCACTGGAACAGGCTGCCCAGGGAAATGGCTGGACCAGGATCCCTGCAGGTATTTAGAAGATGTGTACATGAAGCACTGGGGAGGTGGTTCAGTGGTGGGCTTGGCAGTGCTGGGTTAATGTCTGGACTCAATGATCTGAAAGGTCTTTTGCAACCTAAAATGGTTCTAAGGTTTTAAAGCGTGCTGTCATCACTCCCCTAACCTTGGAGCTCACTCGCAGCCACCCAAAACAGGAGGGAGAAAAGATTAGTTCCTACTTAGGATGCTGCAGTTATTAGCCACTGCTCTTTGAGCTTTCCAGCTGGTTAACCTGCAGAGGAGTGGCAGATGCACAGAGGGAGAGCTGGCTGATGTCTGAGGGGTCCAGCACAGCACCAGGTTCTCAGGGGAAGCCTTGTCCTTCCAGTCTCATCAGTCGTACTGCCTTTCAAAAGAGCATTTAGCACCAGGCACAGATTGACAAAGCAGAACTTCTCACAGCCTCACTGCTGCTTCTATTTCCATTAGCAGCACAGCCATCAGTGGGATGTGCTCACAGTGGAGGAGGATGACCTGAAAATGGTGCAATTTGGCTGGCAGGGAACATGACTACATTTCTCCTGCACAGTGATTTGGCATTAGGCTGCAGAGTCGTGTGTACAGCCAAGACAAATACTAGCATTTGTAACTGGTGAGTGCAACAGGGTTTAGGCATTCATAAGTAACATCACATCTGACAGTCGCAGAGCCTGCTGAAAACAGCACACCAAACAGGACCCCAAATCCATTACACCAACTCTAATTTCCATTAAATCCCTGTGTCAAAGAAGAATAGTATTGTAAGTGCCTTTTGTGCTAGCAGGGGATGAAGCTGGGGAGGCAGAGGGAAGTACAGCTCAAATCAAACTCATAGCCCAGCTAAGCCCCTGAATGCCTTCTCCCTGGTGCATACCTTAGCTATAGGATCACTGAGTTGTGTGATGAATGCTTTGTACATTGCTGCCTGAAAAATGAGCAGGTGGGAGCTCTCTACTTAGTAAACTGAGCATTTTCTAGCTAGCTTTAGTAGGAATAAAATCACTTTGTTATTTAATTTAGTTGACAGACACACCCATGCATGCGTACATACGCTTTCAGATTAATGTGTGTAAAATATTTCCACCACGACATCACAATCAGTATTTAATCAGCAATTTAGCACAGAAGTTCAGAGGCTTTTTGCCACCTTACCATAGAGAGCTTTCGCACTTGTTCTCGAATTCTGCTCCCTCTCCGCCTGAGCAAACGTTGGGGAGCCATAGCCACTGGAAAAAAACATTTCTGATTATCTTCTGTACAGATGTATTTGGCAGGCACTGAATAAAACCCCTCCCCTTGTATAGGGCTACACATACCTACAGCATTAGTAACAGAGGGAACGGTACTGGATATTTGTTCCACACCATAAATATGAGGAAGAATGTTTCACTTGGGCTGCAGACCTTTCTGAGCTCTCTTTTGTTGCATTAATACAGGTTCATGCAAAACTGGGGTGTGGTATACAAATAAATACCACTTTCATTCAAGTAACAAAATTCACTGCACAATTATAATAATGATAATAACAGTAATGACTATGCCAAAGAATTGGGTAGGATTTGGGGGTTTTTTCCTCTGTACACAAGTGTTGATTGTTTTTAACAATTTTAACTGCTTTTAATGTAAAACTTAAAATGATTGTCATTGTCTCACACAAATGAAAAGGCAATATGACTACAAGTGTTTCAAGAATGAGTTCACCTTAAAGGGACAACAACATGAGAAGCAGAAGACAACACAGATATCCTGCTCCATACAGGAATACGTGTTCCTTGGCAGCAGATAGGTAAATTCTCATTAGTGTTGTGAATAAATGCCACGCTCCTGATACAGGGATCACCCTCTCATCCTAGGCAAGGTAACACTTCCAGGTAGCAGTGGCTCAGTTCTGTTTACTGGGAAACAGTCTGTTCTCACAGATGGGAGAGGCAGCCTCATCTTTTATGCATAAAAAAGCATTCACTCAGAGCTAACCTTAAACATCTCAGGCACACAAAGGCCTCTCGAGTAACATAATAAGGATGTTATGGCTACAGCAATTTATTTTCCTGTTCCAGATGAGTCCATGCAGTAACACAGTTTTCCCTTACACTAATACAAAAATCAGCCAGACAATATCTGTCACTTTGGTTCCACAATTTGCAAACCTTTTACAGAAAATGCCTTTTTATAACTCCAATGGGATCCACTAATTATAGCTCTATCTGAAACGAAAGCCTAAAGAAGGAAGTACAACACTATTTTGGCCATAAAAGGGAAGTCAAAGGCAAAACCTTACTTCATTTGAGGAAAGTAACTTCCATATCCACCGGGAGGGGTGTTTGATATATGTCCATTCATTCTTACTGCCCCTCACTGGGAGAAACGACCTGCAAAAAGAAACAACAGCACATGAATTAAAGTCTCTTAAAAGATGAAGGTTTAATACAGATGTAATACAAACCTAATGAGAAAATTATGGTTGAAATGGGAACAAAATTGCATCAACAAGCTCAATTGTTATTAACTGCATCCCTGTGATGCCTCAAAGACCCGCTATGGAACTTGTCCCAGTAGCAATTTGATAGTTATTGCTTCGAATAATTTATAATTTAGTGAACAAAGCTATTATTTTTGACACAATGGTCTTTAGGAATAGCTGTAGAAATAAAAGGCTCACTAAACAAAGAACAACATCTACTGCAAAAGTGAACAAGACGTTCCGAATGGCAACTTTATTAGTCGAGCATGCTTGATTTCAACCCTCAATTCACTTCTTTCAAATGAAACTTTTGAAATGACCTTTTGATACATATTCTATGAAACATATCAGCTGAATTGTTAGAAAGATGCATTATCAAAATAAAACACAATTGTTAGCACAAAAGGAAACTTGGTTAGCTATTTTGGTACTTAAGAAAATTTTTTTTTTGTTAAGCAGCACTTAACATCCTGGAAGTGTGGCATGCCAAATGAAACCTTTCATATAAAGGCTCTGCTGAAAAGGCCGTGATAAAACAGTTTGAAAAACTCCTTCTCCCTTTAACTACATGTCCATTGAAGTTAAAACTGACTCTGGAAAGTGACTTTCATAACCCTTTCATATTCAAATTTACTATGGGCAAATATTCTTTCATTTACATATATACATGAATAATATAAATTTGAACATTTCTCTACATTTCAGTCACACTGCAGAGTAGTCAAAAGTATATCAGATAAAAACTGTACCTACTAAAGCTCTGTTTCCAAAGCAAGCACAACCTGCTCTGTTTGCACTAGAGCTGCCCTACAGCCAGCTGATCTTCTGAGCCCCTAAGTCAGCTCACTGCCCCAAATTAACCCTTCTCTTCCTGTTTCACACAGAAGCAGCAGCTCTTTTACCTGCCAGTACCTGCTGAGTGTCCACACACATTCTGCTACTTTCTTCTTCCACGCAAGAAGTCAGTCAGAATCTGTGCTAAGCTCTAAATTCTGTCAGTTCAAAAGACACACAAGCTGCTGGTCTTCTGTGCTGAGAACACGGTTTTTATACCTTTCTGAGGAACACCTGGCATCTCCTGCCTCGGATGAAGTTAGCAAAACTACCTAGAACACAGGTGGATTTGACATGCCAAGTGAAATCATGTGGAAGGGTGGTGCTTTTAGTGGGTACATACCTGCTAATTTGGCTTAGTATATTTTTTTATTTTTTAGTTTATTTAATTTTCTTTGAAATCTTTGATGGCTCCTTGCAAAAACCTCTGTAGTGACACAAGCACATTTTGCTTTCATTCCCCCACAAACATATCACATATCCAACCTGGTAGTAGCCTGTTTGGCTGCTCTAGGACTCTTTTTATGGAGCGCAGTCCTCAGCAGCTGTCTCCAATAAATGACTGCCCGTGCTGAGTGCTGCTCAATTCATTAGCAATTACAACCTTTGGGAAGCATCCTGAAATCGTCCCATGACTCGAAAGGATACAACTATTCATTTTCTCAGCAGAATTTGCCAGCTCACTGTGCACTCCCTGTTCCGTTCCAGCGACTGCCCTGAGCAGAGCTGCTCAGAGTGCTCCTTCCCCTCCAGCTCAGGCTGCCACTGAGCTCTTCTACACTTCCTATCAGCTGTTCATTCCTATCA
This sequence comes from Pachycephala philippinensis, assembly GCA_013397055.1. Classification (NCBI taxonomy): domain Eukaryota; kingdom Metazoa; phylum Chordata; class Aves; order Passeriformes; genus Pachycephala; species Pachycephala philippinensis. The sequence goes on from VWZT01008174.1 coordinate 523,915, forward strand.
CCTGCAACCACGCTCAATTTGCTGCCCTGCTTAACAGTTTACCCTGGGATTAGTTTCCAAAGAGTGACCAGTTCCAAAACACACAAATTATCCCCGCTGCTGTTTGGTATCCCCACTTTACTCCTACTTTCCATGCACACATTGTTTAAGATAGCACTTAATAATTCTGTTTGTCATAATCTTTTATGACTTGTAGTCTTTTTTATAGCCCTATTTATAACAAATTTTGCAACTATCTGCTTTAAAGTGAGATCTGGAAAAAAAAAAAAAACCTTGGTTTAAAACTCTCTCAGAATAATACCACTGCTCTGACATCTTAATCTGACAAATACTTGGTTTGTATTTGCATCCACTCAATTTTATGGAGGTGGTGGAACAGATATTTTAAGTAGAAGGAATGTAATATATTAGAATTTCAAGCTTCAGCCTTTGAAGTCAGCATGACACACTGAGTTTTAAAGCAGCAAGGAAGCTGAGCAGCAGATTTTCACATTGGGGAAAGAAAACATCTCTCATGACTAAATACTTGCCCACTGTAAGGCACTGAAATACAAAAAGCTTCAGAATATTTTGAATGAAGGGATACTGAAAATCTGAAGTCAAAAATTTTGACTACTTAAAGAAAAAAACAAAAAAGCAAGCAGCTTGTTCTGCCAAGCAAACTGAAAAGTTTTAGTCAGCTTTAGCTGATATGCAAACAAAACACCACTTGCTATTAGATAGCTGAGTAAAGCCAACAATATTTCCTGTCCCTCATGCAATTTTCCAGTGCTTTTGAAATGCCAGGACAACTACCTTGGCATGACAATTTCAACGCTATTGCAATTTCACTCAATGCTTCTGTCACTTGGTTCAGGAAAACTGAATGTGAATACAAACAAACCCTTTAGCGTAATTATTTATAATTAGTTCAAATATTTATAACAGCATCAAAAAGCTACTTGTGATTCCCCAAAACAAACAGACAATTTGATCTCATTCAACTTAAATGTTTCAGGAAAAAACATTTTAGGAAAACTCTTTAATTCTTTTTTTTTTTTTAATTAAGTGCATGATGAAGAGAAGTGAAAAACCACAAAAGGGTAACAGTATGTGCAGGGCTTTGTTATTCACTGGTACAGCTTTCTCTGCTGTGTTTCTCATCTCAAATGCTCTTTCATCTCTTACAACCAGTCAGTCCTGTAGCAAAAGTCAGCCCCTGCACACTGCAAAGCCATTGTCAACCAGGAGTCTATTAATAAACTCCACTTCCCCTTTAATCTCCCCTTTCACCTCAGCCCAGCAATTCACAGCAACCCATGCTGGTGTCCTAGACTTTAAAATAAACATCCTTCACAATTAACTGGACGATCCCTCTTTAATTAGGCCTGAAGTATCAACAGTTTATTTGCGAATAGGACCAAAAATGGTCATGTCTCAGGATCCTGCAAAAAAAATAATCATGCCTGCTCTGAAAAAAGAAATATTTTAAACCAGGAAAGCTAAGTAAGATTTCAAGAAGAAATGAATAATAAGAAAATAGATATGATAATAATTAATAATAAGACAAATACCAAGGTATTTATCTTTAAGTTTATTAAAATAATATAGAATTAAAACCAGTAAAAAATAGTTATAAATATTATATTTTGAAAAAGAAAAAAAATTCACTAAATTGTCTCAACAACAACAAAAAAAAAAATCCACTAGGGACTTCCCTGCTGCCATCAGCTTTATTTTTGAAGGGATATTGATAATCAGCAGCTCTACAAATGACAAGGGTCCGGCCTTTAAAACAGACAAACTGTTTCTGAGACAGATGTACTTTGGTCCTTCAGCATCAGCAGTTACAGGTGGTAATCCCAAGCATGGGGAGAATCATGCCAGTACACAACATGATTACATCATCCATAAATACTCTTTTTTAAACATGTCAAAAGGCAAAAATACTCTTTGTCTTCCCCATCTTGCAGCACGGCAAGATGGGGGAAAAAAATGCAATTTCTGTGGCACATCAACAACTCACATGTCCTGCCATTTCATTTCCTAATAGGAGTTTGAAAGTAACAAAATCCCCCAGCTTATTTAAAAATAACCAACCAACCAAACAAACACCTTTTCTAGAAAGGCAGAGCTGTATCATTAGAGAAAATCAGCTATTCTAGAGCCTGGTGCTCTTCTCCACTCATCCTGAAGCGATCAGTCCCACCCAGTGGCAGATCACAATCTCACATGGAAACCAAAAGAGAAACAACTTAATGACGTGGAGATTTTAGAAATCATGGAGGAGGAAGGGCTATGGAGAAAAGGATTTACAGGAAGGAACTAGAAAGCCAATAACGGCTGGAATGATAATTGTCTACTGATTAAGAAAACGTCATTGTCATCATGTACCCCCAAAACCCCCCAAAATTCGCTCCCAGCCAGTGCACAGGCAGAGGCTGTAACTCCAGCCTAAACAAAAAGCACTGGATTATTCCAAGGTAACACTATTCCCTAGAGGATCTGGGAATGCAGCAATGTCAGATAAGGACACTCTCTCTCCACCCTTCCCCTTTTAAAAGTATTACGGAAGAACAAAACAACAGGGGAAAAAAAAAATAAAAAATCCATGTACTCATAGCTCACTGTGCATCCAGTAAAAGTGCCTCTTCTGCCATTCCACAGCATTCACTGCTGACCTACAGAATGTACAAAAACTGTTTAACTTGCTGTGTGACTTGACTTTTTTCATCTGTTTCTTCTCAAACCTCATCCCATTCACACACACTTTCCCTACTAATTTTTAAACAGGATCTCCTTGTGTCTGTCTTGCTGTTCTGACCCATCACTCTCCTATTTCTATCTTCGCTCCAGGCGCAGATTTGACAAATGGGAAACTCCTGACAGAAGTACATCCTGTGGAGCCAGATGAAATGCTGCTGCTGCCCTCTGCTTCAGGACTCGCTTCAGAGCACAACCAAGAGCAAACACGAGTTCTGCTGGTTGTTCGACATCTTGCCTTGAGATAAACACCAAAATGCACATGAATGCATAAGCAAGTAATACTTCTGAAATGACCCCTGGGGATTTTCCATCCTCGGTGCACTGATACCAAAATTCCTCTGAGAAAAATGGTTGAGCTGGCAGCAGCTTTGCTCTCTAATGTTTTCAGTTTCCTGTTAAGCAGATTGGAGCATCCAAAGGCTGGTAGAAAAGATGATGGCAAAAATCAATGCAGAAAATTGAAAGGCCCTATGAGTGCTGCAGTTTCAACACGAAATAGATGAACTTGATTCACCACCACTGTGACTGTTGTCCCCTTTGCCTCTCTGAAGCCACTCTATATTTATGAGGGGAGTTCAGTTTTTGTGGCTATTTCATTCACGTGTTCCCTGGGAACACTAGGTGCTCCCAGGAAACACGTGAATACAATAGCCACAATAAAATAATATTGAAAGATAAAATAATTTCGAAAATGCTGGTTTTTTCAGGTCCTCTCTTTATTCAGAGCAGTTGTCCTGCATGGCCATTAGCACTAATTACACTGCATTTTAGTTTATGCAAATCTGCACTGAGTTGCATCCTGGTTTTAGGTTTTAGTGCTGGATGCAGTGTTAGCTAACTGGGTTCCTGCTAAAGAAACCTGGGGGTGGGGAGGAAAGGGCTGGATGTTTCTCCCTCTCCTCCGTGAATTCCACTCCTTAAAGAAAGCTGAACTTAACCCCAGAACATTATTTACCTGTTTGTGTAAGGGGTCACAGGGGTTGAAGCATTTCAAGCAACTCAAGACAGTGACAGACAAAAAATACAGCTCTGGCCAGGCAGGGGACAATGACAAGGCACACAGAGTGCCCAGGAGGGATTTGAGAGTGCATTCACATCCTCCTCCACAGTGCAGTGCAGCAGACAAAGCTCAGTCAGTGATGTTTTTCCCAGTTTCAGAGAGTGTTTTGATTTTCACTGACACTTTCTGAAATCTAATATGCTTCCCTCAGTCCTTCACTAAGGAGGAGGATGCTAAATTCATTAGCGGCATTCCTTTCAGCAGGAGAGATAGGATAAATTCATTAAGAAAATTTGTTGTCATAATTGTCAACCGAAGTAGAAGACTTAATATGTTAATGTGAGACCTGTCTTCAGAACAGTAATTATTAGCTAAAAGAGAACATTTCCACTGGAAAAACTAACCAGATAAAAAATGCCCTGGAAGTTGCCTTTTTCCTACCCTGATATTTTCCAGTGATTCATTGTTGAAGAAATATTTCAACAATACAATTAAGATAGCTATCTTTTATTTTGAGAAAGGGGAGGAATATGGAGAGCAACAGGAAGAACTAAATGAATAAACTTCAGATAGATCATGTTCATAGACTTAGCAATTATTATTGCCTTATTACACTAATAAAGACCCTGCTTGAAGACAGGTTCTCATTCTGGCATGGCAACCTACTTCCACCCCTTTCACTCAGGTCTGGGCCATGATTTATAATTAACCATATTGAAAGAAAATAAAACAGCTTTACAGATACAAAAGCTTCAAAGACTTAAAATCCCCATTGCAACAAAGGAACGTTAATAAATATGCCAAGCACTGAAGCCACCACTCACTGCTATTTTTAATTAGAGAATTAACCACCTCATCTAAAGCAACATGAGTATTAATTACCAAGATCAAGATCATTATGCAGTCCTTGCAGAATGTAACACCACAGCTGGAATATCTTGTATAAAAGAAAAAAAGAAAGGATTAAAAAAAAAAAAAAACAACCCAAAACCCCAAACAAAAAACCTTCCCTACATAGAGAGCAGTCTAAAGAGGAAGGTGTCTACAGCATATGAAGGAATTTGTAGAGGAAATAGAAAAAAGGGATTATAATGTACCACATAAATCAGTATTTCTGGTAAGTCTACCTCAAGAAGAGTACTGAGCTGGCAAAAGATACTATTTTTACTCATAAATCCCAATTCCAACATGGCTACAACAACACACTCAGTATCTCCACTTGAAGAGAGATGTACAAAAACTTGTCCTGGTTTGGGTTTTTGGTGGGTTTGTTGTTTGCCTTTTTTTTTTCTTTTAATTTTTTTTAATAAAACCAAAACCAGACAAACCAAAATTGCCTTGGTACCACTGACTGGTAAATTCTGCTGACCCACTACAGAAACCACAGCTGTATTTCCCTTCTTCTTACTCTCTGATTTTTTTTTTTCTTTATTTCCTTTTTATTCTTTGTTACATCACACTTCAAATGAAACCATTAGGTTTCAAAAGAGGGCACTGCAGACACTAATTTGAAAGTCAGTTTACAGTGTACAGCCAACAAGCCATCACTTTAGAAATGCAAACTTCCAAAAACTTCTAAAGCATATAAAGATTAGCAAGACAATGTCTTTAGGTGTTGTCTGTTGTTTTAGATAAAAGTTTTCCTCTCATTCCGGCCAAAAAATGAAAGAACTCCCAACAGAGTTAAAATACTGCTGCAAGTTGCCCAAATGGAACTGGCTTAACCACCTCTCCACATTTATTTGCAAGTTAATAACTGTGTCATGACACAGGGACAATATTAAAGTTGGCGTGGTACAGTTCATAACAAAAGCTGAACTGAAACCATATAATGACATACTCCAACCAGACTATGAAAATTCACATGAAGGAGAAGGAGGAGGAGGGAAAAAAAAGACAGGAACACTCATCAATACCTCTCTAATTTGGTTCAATAGAAATGTGGCAAGACGAAATTCTTGTTTTCACAGATTTGCTTTCTTCAGTTTTGGTGAAATTATTGAAGTCCCTCAGCTGCTCACGCAAAGAATCAATTTCTATGTCAGTAGTAGGTTACAATCTCTAATTAAACAAGACAAAGTTGAGCAGGAGCAACATCCACTGGCTTCCTGATCATCTTAAACACCCAGGCTCCAAACCATTGTGGACCATCCACTGATGGCATTCCTTGATGATTTAGCTTTGTTTATTGAATCTTCAGCTCTTCCACCAGTAAAGTGCTCTGAATGCAAATTCACGTGTATCTGAAAGGCCTCAAACTTTACTATGGCAAGGGTTCATACTCCCTGTCTTACTGTAAGATTTAGATTTTCCATATGGTACCAAAAAACAAATAAATAAACTAAAAAGGCAGTTTCCATGCAGTTCAGTGAAAACAGAAAAGGGTCTGTTTAATAAAGGTGAACAAATACGTATGATTGAGAAGTTATTGATCAGACCACAACAGATCAGCCATGCTGAGCAGGAAGGGTAAGCTCACAGTGGAGTTCAAGAGCAAATCTAAAAGTTTAATTTTAAAACTTAATAAATGAGCACATACTAATCTAATAATGCTGACTAACTCTTCAAACTTCCCTAACTCAAATAATGTGCAAACGAGGCTTCACAAGACTGATATGCAAAACCTCATGACTTTAGGTAACACAATCTAAATCAAACATCACCAATACAGGTTTTGGGGATTAAACAAGTTTTTAATGCCAGGAAAGTTAGTAGAGTATTCATATTCTCAGAAGTAATTTAAAACACTCCCCGAATATTGTCGATGTACTTGCAACACCATGTGTATATGAAAGTATTAAATTAACACATGATTCCTGGGAAGTATTTGAATGAATTCCAAATCTAGACAGCAAGCCTCCTAAAAGGGACCAGGTTTTCACTTGTCATACACACATAAAGCCCAGGAGAAGTAGAATTTGTCCTCAAAGACATGTGGTTATGAAGCTGCAGTGAATAGCAGCAACAAAGGCAATACCTGTGAGTCAAACCCGTGCCCTACTTCAGCACAGAGCTTGACTCTGAAGCTGGTTAATGACACTTTCAGCAGAAAACTGTATGTTTTCTTTAAAACTCACCCTGTGTTACAGGAATCTTATTTCTTTCAAACTCTGGGGCCTACAAAAACTATTTTGTCTTGAATCTATGGGGGAAACTGCTTCTCCTGAGTTGCTATCCAGATCACTACCTCTTGTATTTTTCATTGCTAGTAGGAGACATCATGAGAAGGGGCCTAGATACACAGTGTGCCCATGGTAAGGTAACAACAAACCCACAGAGACTCTGAAAATGAGGCAGAAGAGAGAAAAGGCAGGGAAAGAAAATTAATTTTTAAATAAAATTGGAGGATAAGTTGCACTATAAGCTGTTTTAAATCCTAGCAGCAGCAGCCACCGACTTTTCCCAACAAGAGATTTGTTCAATTTCCCCAGGTATGAAAAAAAAGAACCCATAACACCATCACTGACCCAACTGAGATATTCAATTTAATACTGTCAAAAAATACAATTATTTTGTTGTCAGTGGAAAAAAATATTTTTCAAGGGAACATTACTTTTTATTTTTCTCCCTTCTGCTCGAAACACCTCCTTGACACCAATCAGGAAACCCAAAATCGTTTCCTACTCCACAGAGTGGAGATACGAGAAGAGCTGTGTTCCTTTGCTTGCACAGAGGAGTGAAGTCAAACATCCTCTATCATCCAGCATTTCCCTGATGGTTTTTCCTTCTGAAGCATGAATCTGGAACAATAAACTTCAAGGACAACTCCCCCTCACCTAAGGTTGACAACAGCCTGCGACCGCAGTGGGATGCGTGACCTTGGCCGTGGTCTGAGCAGCTCTCAGCACTTTCAGATGCACAATAATAACTCACCTGCATCCCAGCAGCAGCTGGAGATGTTCGCTGGGGTCACCACAAAACTTGAGCATCAATTTTTGTCGGCGTTAAGGCGCACATAACCCAAAAAGAACGTTCAGCAAGTAAACAAAAGGCGCTGTCCTAAACAGCTGAGCTGAAGTGATCACTCCACGTCAGGGCCACAATTATTCAGCACAAAGTGAGTCAAGTGTAAAAGAACTCACTGAGCTGAGGTCACAGCTGACTGGAGTCACACCCTGCCACAGTATTTACAGTGCACTTATGCAACTCGGCAATTGTTTCCTGGAAGAAAATAGGCTGAACAATAGCAGCTACCACAATTTGTGGGAAGAAAATAGATTTAAACTTTCGGTGCCTCGTGTCTCTGGTTTTCTAGTTGCAATCATTTATTTTTCGTTCTACAGATACATTTTCTCATCCATTAATCTTGGCCAAGCCCTTCCTCTATGTGTATTTGCATTCCAGGAACATATATTCAGCAAATGCCATATTTTTGAGGTTTTGTTTTGTTTTAAATTACCTGAATCAAATGTAAAAATGTGATTTTTTTTTTCCAAATCAATTCACAAATTCACATTTTCAAAAGCAGTCTCTGCTGTGAATGCCCAGGCTTGGCAAGTTTACAGGCTTGACTTTCAGAAGTAAAAGTACATATACTTCTTAAAATTTTAATGCCTTTGCAATCACATATTAGGTTTCCAACAAACATGCAGCGATTAAGAATGAAAAAAATAGAAACCTTTATAAAAGATAAATTATAATCACTACAAAATGTTTTTGGCTGCAATTAACTCAAATTATGGAGTTTGAATTTTCACAATATCCCAAGAAAATTTTCCCCAGGAATTTGTCATTGATGGTTACCAAGCCAAATTTAACAAGCTATCATTAGCAAGGGATTCTGAAATGCTACAACCAGGTATTTTATTGCAATTTGCTCATTCATTCAACTGAAAACATTTGATGAGGCATTTTTAATGTCAAATTTTCTTCAAACTAATGTCAGATAGTCTGGGAGATAAGCCCAAGATACCCTGCCCCCAGGAAACCTCAGAGGAGCTACACTTTTTGGAAAGCTCCCACAGGTTTTGAAGGAAGATAATTTTCAAAAATCTTTCCGAACATGAATTTATTGTTCTTCAACTGGTGCTTTTATTAGAAATAAATGTGTGTGAAGTAAGTGTGGGTGGGAAGGTGGAAAGGAGAAAGGGAAGGAGCTAAAAAGCCATGAGGTAGTGCTTTTTGATCCTTTCCTGGCTGCAGGAGTGACAGGTGAGGCTGGGGAAATTTGACTGCGCCATTTGCTTCCAACCTCTACAAGAATTGCTCTAGACGTGACTCTTGTGATCTTAATATTACTTAAGAAGCACTCATCTAAAATATTCCTTCAGGCTGCCCTCCTACGGACCTCAGAAAGATTAAATAATTAGGTTTTTATGTTTCAAGTGGAGTCACCAATTCGTGGGGATCCTGCACAAATGATGCTCTCTGGAGACCCTGCTGCTACAGGACACTGCCAGGCTCCACGGGCTGCCCGCCTTCCAATGGCAATGACACGACAACAAAGCCAGCTCCAGCTTCAGCTGGAATAGGAAGAATTACCCGTGGAGACAGGCCTTAGAGCAATGAATGTTATCTTAAAAACTGTTTTCCATAACGCCCTTATCCTCCTGGCTACACCCATGTGGCTAGGAAACGTCAGAGCCCTGCTAAAGATGCTAGAGAGAAGGAACCCATAGAGAAATTCTGAGGGATAGAGCTACAAACAATATAAACAGAGCTTCCTCCCACATCCCAGGCAACTAAGAAATGATGCTGTTTAATATAAAATTATACCAGCTCCTCACCAATGATTAAATTTTGCTTATAGAGCTCTGAGTTGCCTAAACTAGAATGTATCTTCTATTCTGTGAGATTGAGAACTGTATTTTTCCCTTTTCCAGAAGGCACACTAGATAAACTTTAAACTTGTACCCAGTTTCAAAGGAAAAATATTTGTCCTACACAAAGCCTCTATTCAGCGTCCCTGTTTTTACTACAGTAAGAAAAATAGCTGTGCCCTGGGTAATTTGTTCATGTATGCCAATAAAAGCACATTGGACTAGAGCCAGCACTTCTAGCAAGCTCCCAAAGACTTCTGAAGTCCTATGAAAAGCAGAATTTTTTTTTCTCTACTTATCCTTTTTCTATTTGCCATTCCCAGAACTTAGTACTTGTTTCCATTACATTTGCCTTTATGCTACTGTGAGAAGCGACTGAAAGAAAAAAATAAGACTAAAGAATAAACCCAAAGCTTTTAAAGAAGCCCTTTTATGAAAAAGAGCTTTCAGATACCTTCATACAACGTTTCAAATGTTAAGCATGTACTGTTTTGAACTCCACGCTATTTAAAATTATAAAAGAGGCTAAAGTATATTCACATTTTAGACATAAAACATACAAAGAATTAAGGAATATACTGACTTAGATTTCTATGCTTTCATGAAGGAATCTGATCAAGAAACTTGCTGCTGAACTAGGGCATGTCTGTGACAGACCCAGGGTAAAAAGGGCTTGGACGAAATTATTAGGAATTTATTCAGAACAAAGCAATTGCCTGTTCACATGTGCTTCCCCAAAACTCAACGTTTCTCAAAACAGTTTCGCAAACAATCACAGAAATGGGGCGGAAAAGGAAGTCATCTCACATCCTTAAGGCAGGAGCAACTGTGCCAAGGTAATTCCCAAAAAATAGTACTTCCCAATGTCTTCCTTGGGCCTCTAATGAGCGAGGCTATCAACCAAGCCTGGGGAAACCCAGGGTCTCATTAGTCTTATTCTGAAAAAGGTTTTCTCAATAAATGATCTAAATCCATGTTACAATTTAAACTCACTTGATACTGCTTCCATCCACAACACACCCAAAAAATACATGAGATTCTTAATTTTAGAAAAAGAAAACAGGTAACAACATGCATCAAATCAGTGTTGAACCGGGCTTAGAAAAATATCCTATTCTTCTGTCTTGTTTGACCAAGAATAGTTGGCTTGCTGCTACCTCCTCTCTTCCATAACTTATCACTCATATCAACCCTGCAATAGGCCCACAAGGATGTCGTCTCATGCGTATCATCTCATATGTTTTTCCAGCTAGGCAATCCAAAGTAAGCAGATGTCAACTCCTATTTTCCCTCAGGAGCCCACAAGGCAAGTTTCAGGGGGAACAATATTGCAGTTACTTCATCTATATATTATCTTTCATTATCTCAGTGTTTTTCTAAACCATATCCCTTTGCTTCTTGAACTTTGCATAACCTCTGCTCTTTCCTCATATTGTTTCATACAGCCTTATGCTTTTCTCCTCCTTTTCCTTTTTTTCATGCACATCTACAGCAGACTTTATGCAAAAAAAAAATTATTAAAGGAAAAATAATTCAAGTGTAGACTCGAAAATAGTTCCTGACATTGTCCGAAGTCTTTAAGATAGGGACTCAGCTTGCCATCCACACTGTGACTGTCCTTCATCCGTTTGATTGGGTTGGATGATCACTGAGAAAATTAACACTGACAATTGTAAATATTGCCTTTCCCAACAGAGACACCAAAAGAATTAGAGGTAGGAATTTTTTTTTGTGGTAATTTATGTTTCCCAGCTTTTGCATTAAGCTTTCTGAAAACTCATTCACAGACAGGTTGAGGTGAAATGGCAGAAGCAATTACTGCTCTAATTGGCTGTGCCCTCTTCCTGCCTTTCCAAGGATGCAAAAACGTGACGTAGAAATCTCAACTTCTTTGAAGGTGCCAGTTTGAAACCCAGGGAAGAGGAGCAAGCTGCAACTTGCAGCAGTTGAGGTTATGGCCTAAATTAAGATTCAGCACAAAGATAAGGTATTTTAGTAGGACAGCAGGAAGGTTGTCACCTTTATCCACCACAAAGAGCTGAAACAGTCCCCAGACCACCCAAGGGTGTGGGCCTGGCTCTGGGTCACACTGAACCACCTCCTCCAGGAATGACCCTCCTCCAGGAACCATGCCACCCACTCCAGGGATGCTGTGGCTGTTTCCTCATCGGCCACACAGGAGGGAGCACAGCCACAAACTGGGATGTGGCACTGCGTGGTGGGAACAGAACAGTCACCAAATCATTCCCTGCCCATGCACAAGGTCAATACTCCTCGCCAAAGGCATCGGCACAATTAATATCTGGTCAGGCTGGCCAAGCCACCTTCCTGCCCTTTGTTGAAAGGAAAACAGCACAGCTGCAGTCCAGAGCACTCAAGGTGACATTTAGGCAAACTACATATCCAAAAAAATTTGCTTCCTTTGCCATTATTCAGCTTTGTGACTCAGTTCTTTAAAGCACACGAACATCTCAGCCAGTGCCGGGCTCTCAGGTGGTGTTAATGAGAGATATTTTCCCATATTCTCTGAACAAAGGCAGAAATATGAAATAAGATCACAGCTCTAATCACAGTGATGGGTCAAGGATTACAGAAATTAGAAAGAGAGAAAGCCATTGGATTCAGCTCTTCTCCTGCTACAAGACCATCCTCCTCGACACAAGCTTTCCAGTTTTACTGCTGGAACAGCACCTATTGAAATTCTTACAGCCAAATAAAAAAAAATGCAGGTGAGACACAGGATTTCTTTTCCCAGCAGAAATGTAGTGCTGAGGGCACAACCACACTGCACTTCTCCTCCTGCCACACTTGCACAGCAAATCCTGTCACCCAGGAGTTTCTCTGCAACTTTAGGAGGGGTCCTCACACCTGGATTCTCACACCCAGCTGAACAAAAGACAGGTTTTAGTCAGGTTTTAGCTGACAGTTTTGAGACTTGCCAAAACCCATGCTTATTTGGAATATACTGAGAGCTTATAATCTCGTGACGGGGAGCAAGCTCACACAGCTTTAGCTTCCAAAAAGGGCACTCGTGGTCAATAGTCTCAAAACCCCTTATTGCTTCTGAAAGGTCAAGCCCTGTTGGCCCCATCTTCCTCATTGACTCTTTTTCCCCAGCGAAGGGCATATATAGCTCTTTTTCTAAAAGTTCCCAGAATATTTGAATGCTTCTGCTTGGAACATATTAGAAACCTACAGATTTTTGTAAGGGAGGGGATCCATTGCTCTACCAGCAGGGAAATCCCAACAGATATCCTAACATCCTTTCCTGCTGCCCAGATCGATTGGCGAGCACCAGGGGCTCCTGTGCAGTTCACTCCTGCCAAATTTTAGCATTACTTAGCAGATGGCTACTTCTTTCTGTGTTCAGGGCTTTCCCCTCCCTGGCACTGGATGGTTTCACATCAGAAGCAGAGGTGCTGCTTTCCCACCACCAGCGCCCTTCCCTCCTGCAGCTGCAGCAGCGTGGCCTCCCTCTCTCGCTCAGGCTTGGTGCAGTCTGGAAGCTCAAGAGATGCTAAACATCCCCTTTCCTTTTAATTGTGAGCTGTGAGAAGAGGCATTGCAGCCCTAACACAGGGATCAGACACCTCTGGCAGGTGACAAGGAGGATGAAGTGCTCGGGTAACACAAAACCAGCAGCAGTTCCTTCAAAATTTGGAATATATTGTAAAGCACCCTCATTCCCAGTAGTGAGCCTCACACAAAGAACTGCAGCAGGTGGCACTTGCTTTCAATGGGTAACAAGCAAGTCTTTAACCACTGCAAACTATCCTGAGTATACAAATTAGTAAAATATCTCTAACGATGGAGGAGATGATACTCTCTCGCATTGCTCCTGAAATGGAAATATGTAAACTCAGATGTCATGTAATTTGCATTTCCCTAACAGCAGGTTGCTCTTACCCAGTGTTCCTCTCCTTCTCATGTTTTAGTGTACTCCAGGGGGATATTATCCAAGAGGATAATACACAAGATGCAGCAAACTAGCCACATGCAGTATAAAAACTCATGCCAGACTGAGCACAAATGCTTTTCCAGAGGTTTCCAAACCTGCCTGAGTGGAGGCAAGGAGTGGAAGAACTCTCTCACTCCTGACTCACACCGTTGGCCTGAACACGACAGCGTTTGTTACTCAGAAATGGCATTTGGACACCCCCCTCCCCAGGAGTAAAGTACAGCAGAGGAGGGAGGAAGCATCCACAGCTCCAGATTTATGGAAGAAAAAGAGATTGCACAAAACTTAAGGAATCTGGGATACGTTTCAAGCCACAAGAGTAACAAAGGAAACTGTAAGCAGCATAATGATTTTTTTGTGTATTTTTGAATTATCCAGAGGGAACTGTATCTCCACAATATATTTTGCCTACTGTCCACGTCCCACAGAGTTCGAGTCAGCTGTGTTGTTTGCTCACAAACACACGAATCAGGACAGGAAGAAAACCTTGCTTCCGCTTTATTTTTCATTCTCGCTTTCTTTTAATCCCTGTTGAATTTTAACCCCCATCTTGTTGCACATAGAAAACAGACACTTGAAAAGTGATTGCCAACACAAGAAGTATTTGGATCAACAGGCCTATATTTAAAATCAAATTACAAAAGCAGAAAAAAGAAGTCCGTAGGATTTGCAGGAGTAACAGAACCCTGTCAGAAGATAGAAATGACTTTTAAGAACGATTTGGAAGAAGGGTGGAAGGGATAAAGCCATAACAGCGTACTGAGTATGGAACTGCCTGGACACTGAAATAGTTACTCAGCACAGATGATTATTACAAGTCAACCATGAGATAAGCTAACAGACAGCACGGATTAGAAGGGAAAGAAACCTCTAAAAGACCATCATGAGATGCAGACCAGTCTCTCTCCAAATGAAAACTACAGTTTTCAATTTTTTTTCCTCTGTTCCAGAGACTTTCAGGGGAAGGGGTTGAAGGAACCACAGACCAGTCAATTGCTGAACTTCCATTAGTCTCTTTTAAATAAATAAAATTTTGAAAAATCCTGTTTCAGGAAAATCAAGGTTCTCCCATGCACCAAGATGATTCTCAGAACAAAAGGTAACATTTGGGTGTGCAGTAGTGCACTCAGCTGGGTATTTTTGTCATCTTTAACACTCACTTCCAAATGCCTCATTCAATAATTTATTTTACCACAATATGCTCGCAGGACTAAATCTCACACTGTAATTTGAGCACTGCTGTTCATAGACCAGTCTACTCAGAATGCCCAAAGTATTAATTAGCCTTGCCTGACTAAAAACCTAATCCATGAGAGACAACTGGCACTTTTTGAAGTGCACAAACTTAAAAAAAAAAAAAAAAAATTAAAAGGGTATTTAATCTTTTCAGAAATTTATAATCATCCACTTCATCAGCTAATATTGAAAAGTTGCATCCTTCCCCGTTTCCTTCGCAGTCCCTTTTATTTGGATATGAAGTAAAAAGAAATCTCAATTGCCAATATCAGGTTAGTCAAGAACAAAACTCAGATGCCCAAAGCTCATAGCTTGAAAGACTTGAAAAATAAATAGGGAATCAATGATCTTGAGAGCCTGGTCCTGTTTGGAATTGCTAGGCCAGCCTGGAACTAACACATGGCTGCTCAGCAGTTACATCAGTTTTTGGGTTTTTGACTGCACAGCATTTGTTATCTCATGCACATAAAAAAGGTGTGCATAGCTTTTAATTTTTTGGTGTTTTTTTTTTTTTTTTTTTTTGACCGTGCTACATGACCACAGTGTCTGGGAAAGAAATTAAAAGTTAACTGTTATAAAATTACAGCTAAAACCAGCTTAGGTTGAGTGAGGGCTCTGTAGAGGTAAAGCTTAATTATTTACAGTTTAGGTCCTAAGAGACCAGGTCCCAAGGTCATTTATTACCAAGAAGGACCATAAATCACTGGTTTCTATTTTTGTAGTGCAATCACCAGCACTCGGTAAGAGCTATAAGGTGAGTAAGAGGAGATATTCACCCTTAAATAACCCTATGGGACAGACTTTACGGGAGAAAAATATGACACAGAGTAAATATATCTGCTTAAGAAGTAGGGAAGAACGGGAAGAGCACACACCCCGTGAGCCAAGCAAATACAAGGGTTTCAGAAACAATGCACCTGGGAGCAGGCACAGCAATATGGGCTGCCAGCAGGTTTTAGACCAACAAAACAATCCCCAGAACTGGGAGGGACCTTGGCCACAGCTGAGTTGTGAACCCAGTAGTGCAGAAGGACCTTTTGGGAACCCAAAAATGATGATTATACTCTACAGCTTGGACTAGATGCCATCCCAGTACCTCCACACCTGCATCTTTATTGCAGCAACTATTGTGGCCCTAAAGGTGACTCTCAGTGCTCATGGCACGGGGCCAGCACTCTCTCAAACTCCCAAGGCTGATATAATGCTGGCTGGAATAACTTCCAAAGAGGATCCTGAAGAAACCCCAGGTGATTTGGGAGGCTGTAACTTCGCAGTACAGTTATTAATCATACAAGCCAAAAGAGCATAGTTTTCAGTACCTGCCTTCTGAAAATAAAGGCAGCTTCAGATAACTAAGATTGAAGACCACAAGATATAAAACCTGCCTTAATTCCTGTGTTGATCTGACTTCCAAGCAGGTATGGGTACCATTTAAGACCATTTATTGTTCCAAAAGCATAGTATTCTTCTTCTAGTTCAAGGAAAAAAATGCTACACTATGCACTAGGAGTTAAATCACATTGGAGCACAAATCACCAACTGTAAAATAAACACTTTAGGAGGGCTCATATCATTATAGCTCAGCAATGGTGTTTAGACTTGTGTGAATGCTTGCAGCAGCAAAACAAATGCTTAGTTACACGAGGAATGAAAGTTCAGTGATTCAGTAATGTAACAAGTCATCTGCAAAATTAATATATACAAATGCATCGCTAATAAAACCTATTGTTGGAGAAAGTTTTATTCTGGTGAACGCTGGGATCGCCCTGCTGTTACTGAGCTATTTTCAAATGGGTATAAATGAATAAAAGTGTGTTAATGACCTATCAGAGGTGAAAAAAATCTACAAGTTAATCCTTTATATGCTGTTTCCCCTGCCACACACATGCTACTTGTGTAGCCTTAGTAGTAAACATTTTGTGTCTAGCTCTCTTTTAAGGAGAGTTAAGAATAAGAATTTTAAACATTCACAACAAATATATGCCAGACCTCTATTTCTGTGACCTATCAATTGGATAGTGGATTATCAAGACCAGCCAATGTTTGAATAACAGCCTGTGCAAATATATTGAGTTGCAAAATAGAGATACACACTTGACTCTTCTCTACCTTTTAGCCCATGAAACACCTTTTGTTTCCCAATTCTGAGCTATACTCACCACTTCTTTTACTGCACCATCTGCTCCTTATCTGCTCTGTGTTTAAATAACAGTATAAATTGCAGAATCATTTACGTTGGGACTGAACTCTGGAGGTCATCTGATCAAAACAAGACTAACTTGGAAGTCAGACCGAGATAGAATCTACAATCATGCACAACAATCACAACAACTTCCCAAGCCACCAGAAGTACAGCAAGCCATCCACAAACAGCTCCTGACCACAGGTAAAACAAATTCTCCCATTTTGGTCCCACGCTTTGGCATCAAGAACACAAAGGTCTTGGCAAGAGCACAGCTGCCAACCTGTGACTCAAACGCAGCTCAGCAGCATTTTAAGAAACTTGGTGTTGAGACAACCAGGCTAAGGAGGAGGCAGCAGACAGAAAGCTGACGGGACCCAGAGGAGCAAGGTGGACAGCTGGGTGCAGGGAGGGCTGCGGGTGGAAAGCAGCAGAGCATTCCTCTGGAGGAAAGCAGCACAGCTCAGCTGGCTGACCCACGGAGAGGTTCCTAAAACCCATTTAGTATGGCTCACAAGGTGCCTGGTGGCGTGGTTTAACTCCAGACGACAGCTAAGTACCACAGAGCTGCTCACTCCCTCCCTCCCTGCCCCTGGTGGGATGGGGAGGACCACCAGAAAAAGGGTAAAACACATAGATTGAGATAAGAACAGTTTAATAACTGAAACAAAGTATAGCAGTAGTAGTAGTAATAACAATAATAACGATGATAATCATAATAATGATATTTTTGTAATGAAAAGTTAAGAGGCAAAGAAATAAGGCTCTAGAAAGACAAGCGATGCACCATGCAATTGCTCACCCACTGCTGACAGATGTGCTCAGCCCGTCCCCGAGCAGCCATGGGCACCTCCCAGCCAGCTCCCCCCAGTTTATATACTGGGCATGACGTTCTATGCTATGGGATATCCCTTGGCCAGTCCTCGTCAGCTGCCCTGGCCACGGTCCCTCCCAGCTCCTGGTGCCTCTCCTCGCTGGCAGAGCATGAGACACTGCAAAGTCCTTGACTCAGGGTAAGCACTACTTAGCAACAGCCAAAACATCAGCGTGTTATCAACATTATTCTCAACCCAAGTCCAAAACACAGCTCTCTACTGGCTACTAGGAGGAAAATGAGCCCTGTCCCAGCCGAAACCAGGACACCTGGTGACCCAGAGATCTCACTGCAGGAAGACACATCCGTATTCAGAGCAGCCTTGCTGCAGCTGTTTATACATTCCCCTTAAGCGAGGCCTCACCATGGGGCCACGGGGAGAGGAGTGATTGAGTTACAAGAGCAGAGAATTAACATTTCCTATCCAGCACAGACGATCTGTCAAGCTGTGGATTGATGTAATTGCTTGGCATTAGCATAATTCATATATACATACATACAGATAGAGATTTAAATAAGAGCTGTAGCACCTCAGTTTGTCCCAATGAGTCTGGCTTTGTCTCCTTGGATTTGACACACACATCCAGGCTACAACAAGGAGCTGTGCCAAATGCAACAGGCTGTACATTATTTAATGGCTTGACCATCCTACACTGTAGCTTGTCATGGTTCCCACATGCAGAAACAAACCCTCTTAAGTTAACAAGCTTGAAAATGGTCACTCTGGATAGTGCTGAGAGCAGCCTGCATCACCAGGTGTGCCCAAAAGAGAGGAACAAATTTTGCTGTTCACACTTTGACCATCGAAAAGTGAATAACTGCTTCTCTACCAGCAACAGCAACAACAAGAATGTTCTGAACAAATTCCAGGTACTTTAACAAATCACAGTTCTTAAAATGACCCACTGCTCAAAATCCCTTGAGGTTGTAGTGGTTCCTGGCAAACTGAAAACATTTTTCCTTACACACTTCCTCTCTGCAGTACAGCTGAGTGACCTTGGTGGTGGGAGAAGGTCAGGGTAGATGAGAAAAGAGTCTTTAAAAATATTATTTGATTTTAAGCACTAAATTCACATTTTGAAGACAAAGCCAACTTAATTAAAAACATTTAAGTCTTGCAACTTAAAAGGAGTTGCAATAGTTCCAAGAACAACTATTTGAGACTGCCTGGCCCCCCAACAATCCTTTCCTGCAAGTCAAGGAAGCAGCAGCATGAACAACCTCAAAAAACATCAAACTACTGGAACAAAAATCAAACAAACAAACAAACCAACCAACACACAAAAGGAAAGGGGGAAGGAATGGGATGAGGGGGTTGCTTCTAAATTCACATACCCCTCGCTTTGTCCCGTGTATCGCAAACTGACATAAACCACTCTGAACTTCTGCAGATCACTCTTAGGATTTGCTTTATTTGTATTTTTGCTCTTTCCCAGTCTCTTTTTGTCTCCTGTCCTCCATGAAGAAGCAAAAACTGTCAATAGTATGGAAGTGAGTTCAGACAGCTTCTCCATGCCCTGGAGAGGTGACTTACAAACTTCTGCACAGTCAGG